>OX424573.1:94918524-95373413 GCA_949152435.1 Gastracanthus pulcherrimus | reverse complement strand
TTTTATTTTAGTCTATATTAATCATGGTGCGCGTATATATACTTAAACGCAACGATGCGATAAAGGTGTCGTAAACGTTATTATACAAGAAAATATGTTTCTTTTAACAATAACTCGCATCATAATATGATTCTTATCGCTTATTAGTGAAAAATATTACTATTTTTATTACATCTTTGTAAATATTGAATTTTAAATATTAGTTTATTATTTAAAATAAAGTATTGAAAAATATGTTTACTGGTTCATTGAGAATAGACTGGGTAAAAGGGGTACAATTTACCGATATCGATGACTTAGACTCAGAAGTGACCGAACAGTTGCAAGAGCAAGGAGAAGATGAAAAAGAAATACAAGCAGACGAGGAAGACGAAGAAGAAGCAGAAAAATATCGAACACAATAGGAAGAAGAAATACGAAAGACAATCAAAGAAACTAAAGAGAATTGCAACTTTGCCATTAAAAGGCGTAAAGAAACAAAATAATTTATAGTATGTACAGTATTAATTTAAAGCAGAGAAAAAAAAGGAATTAAAATACAAATTATTTTTTATTGAAAATCACTTTTATTCAATTTACCATTTCCATTACGTATATTATAATAAAATATGCTGACGTAATATATTTATATATACATATATAAAACACTTCAAATGGCCGCCGGGTGCGTGACAGGTGTATGAAAGATGTAGTAGTCTTAGTCTTAGTCTTAGTTGCGAAGGTGACCTCGGCGGCCCGTGCTCGTGGACGTGCCGGTCCGGCACTCAGGCATTGCCCATTGTGCCATTCCTCCTAGCCCTTTATTCACGGCCCAAGAAACCTCCTATTAATTGCCCGTGTAACCTGACTGATGGATTCTAATTTTTGCGTCCTAAGTGCAGTCGGCTCCATAAAAGGTACACCCCACGCCCTTTGTCTCGTCCCCACGAAAGCGGGGCATCTACACATCAGGTGAAGGGTTGTTTCTTCTCTGTAGCCGCATTATCCGCACTTAGGCCATTCATAAATTACGTAAGGGCGATTTTGACGTTTCTTAACCCTCTCCTACACCCAGTGTAAGAATACGTAACATTTCATATTTTTCCTCTTTCACCCTTACGTCATCTTACGTAATATTTTTTGGTTATTGCAGTATTTATAAAGTGATACAAACATTTTTTGTAGAAAAATTATACAATGTTTGTTAAATACTATAATTTTGTTTCTCAATTTCTAAACTCATCCTGGTAGAAAATTATCTAGTTTTGTCTAGATTTCCTCCTTTTAATCGAGGCTCTCAATATAATCAGTCAGGAACCTTGTTAAAACTAGATAATTTCCGATCAGGTTAAATATAAATTTTTAAAACGTATTTTTTAAATTAAAAAGAGTATCAACGTCATTAACACGAAATTTTTAAGAAACATTAATTATTTTATTCAGTATATTTGTCCTTAGATTCTAGTGGAAATGACCATTGTGCAAACATTCAAAAAGCTACGAAAGAAATTGTAAGAAAGTGAGTAGAGGATACCCCCCTATGGCGAGACGGTGACGTCACGGCGCGACCGGATGTGTGGCGCCAGTCTATGGCTGTCTCTCTCGCGACCATGTGATAATGGGTTATAGTCCCCACTCACGCCCCGTCAGATTGACTGTCTCTGTCATACGCATGGGAAGGGTACCTATGGCGCCCTCCACCCTCACTCAGCCTGTATCTCTCTCGCACTCATGCGGGGGTGTGTGCTCTCTCTCTAGCGCACGTGGGGGATGGAAGCCGGGGCAGTCGATGGTGTAGTCTCTCTCTCTCTCTCTCTCTCTCTCTCTCTCTCTCTCTCTCGCACTCATACGGCACTATGTTATAGCGCGGGCTCTCTCTCTCTCTCTCTTGCACTTGTGTGGGAGACAGGCTGTGGTGCCGATGGCGTAGATTCTCTCTCTCTCTCGCGCACTCACACAGGGTATGGCGTGTGCTCTCTCTAGCGCACGTGGGAATGGAAGCCGGAACAGTCGCTGACGTAATCTCGCTCTCTCTCTCTCTTTCTCTCTCGCTCTGTCTCTCGTTCTCTTGCGCTCTCTCTGTCTTTCTCACTCTCTCTCACACTCTCACTCTCTCACGCTGACACAAAAATCGTGTACTGCACCTAACATTCTCACTAGCACACCATCACTTTTTTGTGTTTAAAAAATATATTTTTAACTAAAAATTATATTGTTCACACTTTTTTACATTGAAGAAATTACTAGTTTTTCACTTTAAAATTTGAACAACTTCAACCTAATGCGACATATTTAAACACTTTGAACACTTGCACGGTAACTCCAACTGTAGTTCTTCGCGTAATTTACGTGTCCGATGTCGTATTGCGTCGTACTCCAAACGCTCTACTCTGGTTGCTTCACTCTGAAACTTAAATTAATAAAAATATATTAGTATATGTAAATATTGCATAAAATAATATGTTAAATTATTATTAAAAAGTTGAACTACTTATAGAAACGGGATTTTTGGCCAGGATCTTTGATAGCTGTCTCCGATGCATAGCTTTTCCATTCTGCGATTTTTTCTGCAATCAAAAAGGAAATATTTGTTAAGTAAATAACAATTAAAAGCATAATTTTTAAATATAATATAATATAGGTACCTTATCCTCGATTTCTTCGTATTTCCTATTTATTTCACTGGGCGTAAGTACCTTGAATCGTCTACTTCTTTTCAGCGTAGTTCGTTGCTGTAATAAAAGAAAAAAATATTAATTAGAGCAAAAGAAATAGAATTATTAAATAACATTTATTTGTATACATACCCTATTGAATTGTATCATCTCCTGTAGTTCGCAATGCGAATCCTCCATTCGGCTTACGCCTCTGACTAGGCATAGGCTCACACTACGGGATTCTGATGGCTGTAAATTAAAAAATATATATTAAATTATGTTTATTATCCTAAGAATATCGCATGATATACGTTAATTATAAAAAACAATCTGTACCTGGTATAGACTTGTGCATTTCTGCTCCATTTTTTCTTTTTTCTTTTTACTTATAGGAGAAAGAAGTTAGTGGTGAAGAGGTGTGTTTCGAGCTGTAGAGATCTTTACAGTTTGAAGAACGAGCGACTAATGAGAAAATGTTCCGCGAAATACCAAAAAGAAATGCGCTGCTCTAGTGGGTAGTTGGTGGGATGGTACATAATCCACATCTGGAGATAATGCTCACCTCCTCGCCTAATACTGGTATACGGTGAAGCTGTTAAACAAAGAGAGAGAGAGAGAGAGAGAGATAGATAGATAGATAGATATACTTTTTATTCGTCAGAAGACAAAAACTTACAATTTCATGTACATGTAGTTATAATTATAATTAAAAAATATCAGTCGATTTAATATAATTGTTATCTTAACTTTCACTGATTGCATATTTCTTATTAAAATAATAATTCACTTTATCAGTTCGACAGTTTATAAAATTTAAATGTAATGAACTAGTCACAGTTAAATATCACAGAAAACGCTTCGTCAAAAAAAAAAAAAAATAATAATACATAGAATAAAAAATAAATACAATAAAGATAACATATAAATATAAAAGAATACATACACATACTTTGCTAAATCTTTGCGTATACTATCACGTCTAAATTTAAAACACACTCATTCATAACACTTTAACAATCACGCTAATAAATACATTCACACCTAATTAACACTAAACATATTTAATAAATAAATAAATAAATTAATAAATAAATACGTCGAATAAATAAATAAACAAGATAAATAATTAAATTAAATAAATAAATAAATAAATTTAAATAAATAAATAAATTAAATAAATAAATAAATAAGTTTTAATAGATAAATAAATTAAATAAATAAGTTTTAATAAAATTTTTAAATTAAATAAATAAATAATTTAAATAAATAAAAAGCCTAAATAAATACTCGACTCATTTTTTATTTCTGATCATACTCTTCACCATGTAATTGCTTAAGGTGCCTGCTAAACGCCGTTTTAAATTTACAAAAAGATGGCAGGCACCTCACACTGCTCGGGAGCGAATTCCAGAGGTGCGCACCTTGAACTCTGAATGAGAAAAGGCCCTTATCGGTGCGCGACCCCGGAACCGAGAGCTCTTTCATACCACCCCTACTTGAAGTCCTGGCCTGGTTTTTTTCAAAGAGGGCAGTAAGATACGGTGGCTGCCGCATGACAACCGCTTTGTAAAGCAGCAGCCCCATAAAATACTCCCTCCTCACCTTCAAATCTAACCAGTCCAGTTTTTTCCTGTAGGCGGTGATATGCTCATCCCGCCTAACACCACATATGTATCTCACACATGCATTCTGTAGACGTTGTAGTCGTGTCTGGAGCTCCCCTGATACATCAAGAAGAACCACTGAGCAATAATCTAAGTGAGGTAGTACCAGTGCACATGCCAGCTGCTTCCTCAGTATCTCTGTGGTGCTTGAACGGAAAAGTTTTAAGCTATACAGAGCCCTATTTATCTTTCTACTGACTGCATTCAGTTGCGGCTTCCATGTCAACCCTCCGTCCATCACCACGCCGAGGTTGGTGACTGTATCGACAAAGGGAACGTGTACGCCGGTCTGTATCTCAATGCCTTGTAAGTCAAGGCTCTGAACCTGTTTGATGTTGTGATCAGATCCAAAAATGATCGCCTTTGTCTTGCCGACATTGAGGCGCAGGCCAGCTGACGTTGCCCAGTTCGACACTGCTTGTGCTACAGCCGACATGCGACCGATACCATCACGAAGACCTTTCAGGGTCACTTGTGTGTAGGTTTGCAAGTCGTCAGCGTAAAGTATGTGTTCGACACCATCTAAGTCGAGTGCGTCTTGTAAGTCGTTTATGTACAGGCTGAAAAGCAGGGGTCCCAGGACTGAGCCCTGTGGAACGCCAAGATTGGTGGTTAGCCAACCTGAATCCCCGTTTGTGATTGTGACGACTTTCTGTCGTGTCCCCATGATATATGACTTAAGCCACAGGAGAACACTCCTGGAGAATCCCATGCGCATCAGCTTACGCAGCAGTTTAGTGTGTGAGATGGTGTCGAATGCTTTGCTAAAATCAAACATTAACAAAATAGTCAATAGTTTTTTGTTGTTGTTAATGCCTGATCTTATGTCCTCCGTCAGTTTCAGTAGTGCTGTCTGTGTACTGTGATTCTGTCGAAAACCAGTCTGCATCGGGTCCAAAGTATTATTTTCTCGTTTGAAGTCAGTTATTTGGTCGTGTACGATTTTTTCAAGGACCTTAGAAAGGAAACTCAGTAGGGCAATTGGTCGGAAATCTGACACCGTAGATGGGACAGGCTTCTCTCCCTTCCAAGCTCCCGGAAAAATGCCACTGGACAGAGAGGAGTTAAAGATCTTAACAATATGATCTCCCACAAACGGAAGAGTCTTAGCCACTATACATTGGGGAATGTCGTCTTCCCCTCTGGCTTGTGATGAGAAGTGGGCAACAGCCAGAACCACGTCCGAGAAGCTGACTTCTCGGAAAACAAAACCGTCATCACTGGCAGTGGTCAGGACGTTGTCAAGTTCTTCATCACCCTCATTTTGGGAGATCGACACCCCTGCAAAGTGGGCATTGAGCTCTTCCGGTGAGAAACCATGAAGCTCCTCTCTTGTCTTTGGCAGAAGGCCCAGAGCCTTGAGCTCTTTCCAGATATCTTTCTTATTATTAATCGCTTCAGAAATTTTATTTTGTAAAAATCTTTCCCTTGTTTCCTTCGTTCGTAATTCAGCTTCAGCTGCAAGGCCCTGATACTCCCGCCACAGTCTGTCGTCATTGGTCCGCGAATAGCGTCTTCGTACGGCGTCACGTTTTTTGTAAAGATGTATTAGTTCAGCATCAACCCATGGTGGATTTGTTTTCTTTTTCGGTATGAATTCTTTTAACGGTGCAATTTTATCTATCACAGCCATGAGGTTGACACTGAGGCATTCTAATTGACTGTGAACACTCGCCGTGGGACCATCGATCCGCGACCAATCACAGTCAGCTAAGTGAGACAGGAGGTCGTCTTGCTGGATCGACTTAAAATCCCTGTAGCTGAATGATTCAACCACAGGGGATGCAGCAGTTTCGACCCCAATCTCGACCTCTATAATGTTATGATGACTGGGAAAAGGCGCCGGCCGATTGTCCCTGCTCAGTACAACGTCATTATTATCTGTCAAGATCACATCAATCCACGTGTGAGAATCCGTGAGATGATGAGTCGCACCATGATCAATTATTTGAAGGTTAAGATCATCAGCCAACCGTCTAACAAATTTCGCATCGGCTGACGTTCCGAGTAGGTTCGCATTCAGATCTCCCATGATAATTTTGTGACTAAAGTCTTGAGTATGTATCGTCAGTTTGTCTATTAAGTCCGAGCCCTGTAAAAACGGTACGTGTGGTGGTCTGTATATTAAAGCAACAAAGACGGGGTGAAGGCTGCCCTGCTGAACACTGCACATTAAATATTCAGGTATAAATGGTCTGCCCTCCTGTGTTGTTGGAGAACTGCTTAGTAAATTTGCCTTGAAAGTGTTATGAATGTACAGGACTAGCCCGCCTCCTAGTTTGTTGCGATCAAGTCTAAGTAGTGAGTAGTCATCGATCTGAATGAGATCACTCCCAACATCAGGGTCAAGGTGCGACTCAGCAACCCCAAAGAGATGATAAGTAGGACGAGCTGAAAGGTGTTGTTTAATCATGCCACTGTGCCCCTAGAGAGAGAGAGAGAGAGAGAGAGAGAGAGAGAGAGAGAGAGAGAGAGAGAGAGTGAGAGAGAGAGAGAGAGAGAGAGAGAGAATAATTATGAAAATCTCTTTGTATTTGTAGATTTAGGAAAATAGAGATAAGATGATTCCTTTATTTATAAACCAATATGTATGCTTCCACTTTCGGAGGGTGTTTATTTTAAAACACAGTTAGGTATTATTTTTATTTTTATTTTTCTTGAAATAACAAATATTGAGATGTTGTTTTGTTACATTTTTAAAGTATAATAAATTTTTCATAAATGTTATTGTAGGTGTATGAAAGGAAAAGGAGTAAGGAGAAGGAAATAGGGAAGAAAATAATCAAATTTTGTGTACGAAAAATTTTTTCTCAAAAATATATATTGTTTTGAGAAAAATTATTTACATAGATAACACACGCAGACATAAATCTTAAACTTTATGTAATTTTATAACCAAATGGAAGTGAAGTTCCATTGGAAAAGAAGCGCCGTTTGGTGAGAACGATTTCACATGTCCTTTTCTCGTCAGTCGTCACAACATCGAAAGTCGCGGTTTGCCGAAAACTCTTAAACGATAATTTAATGGACTCTATTTCTCTATTTATAAGACTAAGCATACTATTAAAATTAATGTATTGACTGTTGTGGTAATTTAAGCGAATACCCTTAATTTTGCAACATTCGAAAGTCTTATTACTTGAAGAGGTGCCTCTATTACTGTAAAACTTTGGTCCGCCAGATAAGAAATATGTAATGTAAGCATCGTCACCATACGACGCAAGCTTGTCATTTGTCCTAAAAAATTACCTAACTCTGGCTCGTAGGTATCCGATGAGTTTTCATTTGTTACGAAGATGACTGAATCTGTGTCTGTGTATAACAATCTCCTATTTAATTTGCTTAGATATTCGTACAGAACGAGTCGTGCTTGAGCTTTTGTATAAGCAGATATTGCAACATTAGTATAGCTAGAACCTTTTATGGAATCATCTTTGTGTATCTAATTAATACATATAATAATCTCAGCGATGAGAAGCATACCTGTGATTTCCTTATCTTTAGCCATAATAAGGCTTAGCAGCTCTTTTCTGCATTTAACGAAAGCTGTTTGCGGTAAATTATCTCACTGTCCGAATTTACCCTAAAATGAATTCAAACAGAGCTTTGCTACAGCTCTAAGTCCTGGATTTTTAACAATTTTTTCGTAATCGAGTAAAACGCCTTCTTTTTCTTTATACTGGTGGATGTACTTGCTTTTTTTTTCCTCGTCGGTACATTCGGCAGGCCACCGTCAGATACCCACGTGCCCTCGAGTGCGCGCATATTTCGATTTTCGTGGGTACACTCGTCGAAATTCTCTGTCTCACAACACGTTCGGCAAAGCGGAAAAAGTAATTTACATCTCATTTTAACGGGCAATACGAGGATGTATAAATTCCTTGGAGGCAAGATTTTACATTTCACAAGTCCATTGACTTTATGAAAATTTTCATAATTTTTACCAGTTAATTTTAGGCATTCAGATTTTATAAAAATTTCTGGATTTCCGAGGGGAAATTTACAAGTTTTACAGATATATGGATATACAGAGCATATATCTGTATATCTGATTTTGTCTCCATACTGTGCAATATATGATGTCACAAAGTTTTCTGTTCGCCCACCGAAAAAAGCGTCACGTGGATCTAATTTAATTTTTGATAAAAGCGGTTGATCTTTTAAAACATTTAAAATTTGTGGTTGGAAGATTTTCATACGTTCAAACTCACACTCCCGAATCGTCTCCACTTTATAGCCCAAATCTCGAATTTCCTGCAATTTTTCGAAAGTTTTTTATGACACTCATGCATTGGGCGACCGAACGAAGTTTGCGTGTCGTAATTTTCCTTGAAACAAGATGGACAACCATGTACGTAACATCCTTGAAATTCGAAGACGGTGCCTTTGAATGTCGCTGATGTCGACTGGTCTTTAGCGACCTCTAAAAAACCATCGACCTTAAATCCCTCATTCAACACGTACTCTCGAGACCTAGCGGCGTGAATGATTTTTTTTCCGAGTTCATATTCACGCCATAGCAACCACTCAATTGATTTTCTAGAGTGATTATCGGCTAATCTATATCCCTTCGTGGGAATAAGACCGATGGTTTTTTCTTTCAAAAAGTTTTGCCTATAAATACGCGAGCACGCTGACGCTATTGTTGTCGATTGGTTGAATGGACATATGCTGCCTTTTTCAATAAATATATTTCTAAAAATAGTGCATGCTCGACGCAGTATGTCAACGTCCATTTGACAATAGCTGATTAAATCTCTTTTTAAATTAAATGTTGTACCAGCTGCTACGTTTTCGTTGTACCATTTAAAAAACGATTTCCGCTCATCTGTGCTCATATAATTAGTTTTCCAGAGCGGGTAAAGCACCATTATGATTTTTTGTTTGAAGCGTGTTGTAGAGATGTGGGAAATATCCTTTAGCATTACTCTCCGGTAATCCGAAAGCTTTTGGCAACGCACTGAGTTTCATATTAAAATAATTCAAACTATCCATACGTTTTGTCTTATGAATAAACATAAGAACAATATTTCGACCGTTCATTATAACTTTGGGCAAGACGTTCATGTTACTAGAAAGAATTTATTTTAGTACAAAATGCGAATTATGTGCGATACAAATTGTTTGCTTGAAACCGGTGTTTTCTCGTATAGTTAATTCGATGAATTGTTTTACAGGTTCCTTATCAAAAATATATTCACGCACGTAACAAAAATCATAACGCTGACCGTTTTCTACATTAATGCAGAAGTCGCAGACTTGTTGGGCAACGCAAAGATTTACAATATGGACATTACGCGAATTATCGGCATCGTACTTTTCATCTTGACGATTCTCGAAATCATAAAATATAAATCGATTTTCGGGTTTTTTAGTTTTTGTATTATTTTCTACATCGGCAGTCGGTATTTTACGCACAATCGGTTTTATAAAACACATTTCATTGTAACCGTGTTTAATACAACAACGATTACAATAAAATGTACCACATTTATGCTGATTATTAGAACATTTTTGGTAACTTTTTTTTTACAAATTGAGCAATTCTGAACAGCGGTGCACACGCTTCTCTCTTTCGAGTAACTTCCGCCTTCTAAATGTTTTTCGTAACAAGTTTGATTCACAAAGTGTCTGTTACACGAATCGCATTTAATTTTAGGATTTACAGGAATACAAGCAGGTTGTGCGTAGCAGCTGGGACAAGTTGCTTTACATTTATGTATATCTTTCCACGGGTAAGATTTGTTGCATACTTCGCAAAAATTTGAAAGATCTCCAGCTTGCTGCAGTGATTTAATAAACGCAAAATGTCCCGGTGGCCCTTTGAAATATAATAAATTTATTTCGTTGATAGTGGAGTCGTCTAAAAGCAATTCGGACTCGCGACCGTTATACAATACTTCGCCCCCCTCCAGAACCAAAATTTTCATATTTACGTATAATTATTGCAACTTTACTTTGCGCAAGATAATTTTGAAAAAGGCTAATATGTTCCAAGCTACAACCTTCCTGTGGTATATTTTCAATATTTATATTGGCTGCTTTCAAAATATCGAGGGTATATAATTTCTGGGCTCCTCGGCGGCTGTCGCAAGCTAATTTCCAATTTTTTAAATAATTTTCATTTTGCGTATCCGATTGATATAACAGGTAGGCCATGCCAAAGCCCTCGGTAAACAAAGGTTATCGTCATTTTGTATGGTGACGATAGATCTCTTACGTTTTGCAGTGTCTTTAGTTAATGTTTTACTGCCTTTTTTTTGTCCCCCCGTTATACCTTTAATAATATTAAAATCAATAACTAAATCGTTTTTTTTTAATATCAAAATCGCGTGCACTTTGTGAGATTTCGAATATAACATCGAACAGGTCTGTATACGCAAAATCTTTAACAAACTTTAATCGCATCCAACCCGGCCCACGCACGAAATGATCGCTCGAGACATAAGCCGCTATATAATCGGTTTGACTTTCAGCCTTTGTTACAATATAATTATAAATATGTTTTATACTCTCGCAAAACCATTCGACTGGATCGTTATTCGGTGTTGGTGTGGTTAATTTTATAACTAAGTGCTCGTCTCGCATGCCGAAATGACGTGAGTTAGAGGATTCGCGCGCTACTATTACATAATTTCGACGCGTGTCTTCACCGCCGCCTACTTGAACTGGTATTTCACGCTGGCTAACCGCGGTATCGTCGTTGGTCATTTCTTCAAATTCGCTTTCAGAATCGGATTTGTAGAGCTCCTGCAAACGTTTTAATGCATTGACGTGCCGAACGCTGTGATCTGACAAAAAGAAAAAAATGAGAATTTGTAGTTTAATTTAAAGTTATTTAAAAAAGATGTCTATGATTTAAAAAATAAATCACGGTTCCGGCAAGCCTCGGAAGCTTTCGCTAACGCGAGATAACAAATCAATCAATTCATTCGGATTGACGCGAAAAATAGAATTTGTAGTTTCAGCGTGCGTTAACCACATATCCTGTAGCCAACGTCGCTCTCGCGCTCGCGGAGCCCATAGAACTGGTAAATAATTCCTAGGCATTACGCCATTGTAGGGAGAGTTTGGATAACCCTCTTCAATTTCAAGGATATCTAGATGAAAATTAAAAAATATGTAATGCATGCATTTTAGAATATGAAAAAAAATTTTTGAAAAATATTATTTTGAATAAAAAAATTTTGAATTTAAATTTATGGAAGGGTTAATTTATGAAAACAAAATTATTGGAAAGATAAAATATTTCATTAAAAAATTTAAAAATTCTAATCTATGAAAGTATAAAATTACGAAAACAAAATTTTATAAACCATATATTTTGAAAAAATAAATTTTGAAATAAAAAATTTTTAAGTATAAGGATAATTATTATTTTAATAGAAATTATCAAGAATTCAAGCATAGGGGGGTATCCTCTACTAAAGTGTGATAAAAATTTATAAATTATATTTGGTACGTAAAGCTGTTACAAAAAGATATGAACATTTATTAATTTTTTTTTACACTTTTGTTATAGTTTTCCACAGTTTTGTTCACTTACAACAAGTGATATTTTCTAATAGAAGTTGCACAATTTTTCGCGTTTATTAACATCATTTCACATTTTTCCCGCTACATTCTCTTATAAATAGAAATGGCTACTGTGATAAATTGCGATAAAACTTATGCGGGAAAGTGTAATAAATTTTGAAAGGACGTGCGAATTATCCTCATATTTAATCCGGTTCCAAACTCTCAGTTTCTCACTTAATTACACAATTAATTTATTATGCTTTTACACACTGTTGCTCAGAGTCTTCACAATTTTTTACATTTTGAAATTGCCATCAGGGCAGTCTTCGATAAATTGTATAATAATAGACAGCATATTATTTCTATGAATGTTAAACAGTCAAGAATCCATTCTGCATTTCTTGTACTCAGTTTTAATATTGCAAAATACACTAAAATTTATCCTTTCACCGAGACTCTATACTTCTGGATCTTTTTCGATCGAGAACTACTTGCTGTTTTAAAATTTTCATACGTGAGGATGCTGCTTACTTAGCTGCAAACTATTGGACGCATGTTATAGCGCAGAATCTCACTTAAATGTGTGATTATGCTATCAGACAAAAATAATCATAGTTTAGAGTATAGAGAGCATTATAAGTTATTAAATAGTAACCTTTGGAAAAGGATAATACCTGTAGCTGTTATACTAATCTCATCAGGAGTCGAAACTATCATTGTTCCTGTGACTTTATCTTGCTTGACCAGACCAGAGGGTCTAAAGAAGGTTGTTGAGCATTAAGGAATTGACGTTGTTTCTTGATAATAAGCAGTGTTACGGGACTTCAAAATCGAAAAAAAATCTTACGTAAGAAATTCGGTGCATCCCTCCACCCCATCAGATAAGAAAACATAAGAAATTCGTGAATCCCTCTCACCCCAAAAAGTCTTACGTAATTTATGGACGGCCTCTTACCTTCTTCTTGGATCCCCATCTTCTGGAGATGATGACCTACCTTCCAATGACCTGTCAGTGAGCCTATAGTAGACCTGAGCTTTCTTTTGTCCAGGTCTCCGATGGATTTAATCCATTCCTCTGGTGGGCTGTTCCCCATCATTTCCTTTGCTTGCCTTATGTCTTTTGTGTTTCTCCACTTCTCCAGCAGTTTCTCCCTGAGCCAGGCCCCCGCGGCCTTTTTTACTTCGCATGGTGGGACTGCCGTTTCGCAGTATGTTGTCCTTACCTGTTTGGAGCCTCTGCTGACCAGCTTGTCCGATTTCTCATTAAGGAGCTAGAAAAGAAAAAAGTACCGGGAGAGGATAGCATCACGAATGAAGCCAGGAAACTTGGAGGAGAAGGTCTAGCAAATGGAACTCTGGAAGTGTATCAACAAAACAAGGATGGAAGGAAACCTGCCAAAGGAGTGGAGAATTGGAGTAATAATTTCAATATATAATTCAAATCTACGCGGAGATCCTAAGCAGAAGATTAGAAAAGAATTACAGGAATATAAAGGCCTGAGCGACACTTAATGGGGGTTCAGGAAAGAAAGAGGATATACATAATGAAAACACTGATAGACATAGAACTGAAGAAAAACAAAAGAAAAGCAATTTTATTAGAGAATGTTGGAGAAAAGAAGAATCGATAAAAGATTATGAAAGAGGATCCAGGAGTTGTATGAAGAAGGAAATTTCAAAGTAAAAATAAGGGAGAAAATAATAGGATAGTTCCGCACAAAGAAAGGGGTGAGACAAGAGTGCCCACTCAGTCCAGCTGTATTCAACATCTTGTTCTCAGATCTGGAAGAAGAAATGAGTAAAGTTCAGGAAGGAGTAATTGTAATAGAGACATTGAACATCTGGTCACTAGTATACGCTGATGATATAGTTCTGATGGCAAATAATGATATAGGACTGAAAGCGATGATATTAAGATTTAAATAATATATCAGACTATAAGGTTTGGAACTAAACGTGGACAAGTAAAAAATAATGATATGCAGAAAAGCATTCTCCTGGGAAGGAAAGAAAATTGAACAAGTGAAGAAATTCTGCTATCTGGGTTACATACTCAAGGAAAACAATACGGACGACGAACAGATAAAACATATAAAAAGCTAACGCGATTCTAGGACAAGTATGGTCTCTAGCGGAAAGACTATTCAAGGATAATTGGTAGCTGAGAATGAACCTTTTCGAAAGTCTGGTAAGAAGTGTATTAATGCACGGAGCAGAAATATGTGGTTGGAAAGAGCATAACTTCTTAAAAAGAATTCAAGAAAATATGAAATGGACGATAAAACTGGATAAAACAACACCGAGACACGCACTGATGACAGAAACAAAAACAGATAGTATAGCAACAAGGGCAGGCTCAAGAGCAGTCAAATATAAAGATAAATTAAGAAGAGCAGAAAATGAAACAGGAATGGCGAAGAGACACAGAGCAAAATAAAAAGAAGAACGATAGAAAAAAATTTCTGGAATCAAGAGACTACTCCTTAACAGATTACTACATCAGAGTTAGAAAGTAAGAAGCTTCTGGATAGATCTGGAACAATGAGGGCGGGACATTCAAAGGCAAACGTAGAAATCGGAATTAAAGGCATCAACATAGGACAAGTTCTAAGAAATAATTTTGAATACGATAGAGCTGCTAGAGTACCTAAATAAACGCGGATACAAAAAAGAAACAGTCTGGAAAAAATAGGAAGATTTAGAATGGGAAACGAGGCCAGAGCAAATGGATATTGGATGTCAGAAGAGGAAAGAAAATGCAGATTATGCGGAGAAGAAGAATCGATGGCGCATATATTTGAAAAGTGTAGAAAAGCGGGGAAGGTAATCGAAAAATGGAAAGACAGAGTACAAGGCAACTCGATAAACCTAGCAAGACTCTTGGACATAACCTGGAAAAGAAAAAGGGCAGAAAGTATTTGCTACAGTACGAGTTAGAAGAGTAATAAGTCGAAACGGGTCCCAGAGAAAGGACAACCCAGAAGCAACATAAAGCAGGAAGAGAGTAGGTATAAAAGGAACAAACCTATTGGAATAAAGGAAAAGCGAACGGAATAGAGGAACTGAACGGGAGAACAGGAAAGAATAGCAAAACACACCTTCACAACAAGGAGTAGACGAAGATGAAGCAAAAAGCAAGACACGAGATGATAAAGAAGCGAGGTTAAGTCATAACACTACACGCTAGAGAAGCTCGAATAATCATATTATGATGCGAATTATTGTTAAAAGAAACATCCTTTCTTGTAAAATAACGTTTAAAATACCTTTATTGCATCGTTGCGTTTAAGTATATATACGCGCACCACGAATAATGTGGACTAAAATAAAACACAATGCATAAACAAGTAAATTGTTAACAATTGGACATTTAGAAAACTTCAATTCGAAAAACTGATGTCATATTCGTAAATATCTCGACGAGCTACCCCAAATTAAAAAAAAATGAGGCCCTAACGTCATTCTGGAGCCGAGATAATGAAATCGAAGTAATTTGAAGTCACGAATCCAATTTTTCGTGCGCGAGCAGCGTGCGAGTGGCGGCGGCTGTCACCTACTCTATTCCGCTGATTTTTCTATACAACATTTCATTGGTAATTGTATTTCAATCTTTTATATCGATACTTCAACTCTCCTTCAATATCGTGTATTTTTCTCAGCACTTATTACTTAAAATTACGGCTATAATATAATAAAATAATATATATAAAATAATTTAAACAAAAAAAGCAATCTCGCTACAGGAAGGTCAAACAGAGAAAATTCTTTTTTACATTCGTAGAATAATATCAGCTTTTTGATTATCTATACGTCAATATGCCACGAAGTTAATAGCAAAAGTTATCGGAATAGTTTATACGACTCTTTTTGGGACGCAATATTGTAAAAGTTTCCAATTGAAAAATCGCTTAAATTCAAGTTGCATATAATAGTATAAGTATTTAGGAAGAAAGTGAGACCTCAAATACTGATCGGCACGGCCCGAACTTTCTAGAAATTAGATTCTACGGAGACGTCTTTTATTGTTGCAAAATGAATGTCAAACCATATTTCTATCAGTTCATAGAGGCATTTGTTAACTCCGGATTGTATTCTTATTTCGGATGACTTGTGTGACATATAAAATGCCAGAGAAAAAGAGATAGAGAGAGTAATAAGGTTAAGTTAGAGTAGGTAGGTAGGGTTAGGTAGTAGGGATATTTAGCACTAATATTATTATTACTAATTGGAAGATAAACAAATAGACGGACGGAATGACGCACGCACCAAACAACCGAACGCTCGCTATTAGTATTATTAGTATTAATAAAGCGTATTAATCACGCACGATATTGTGTTATGTTTCACGGGGGAGATCGGCGGCGCGACACACATACACACACCACCAGCACAAACTTATAGCAGCAGCAGCCGCCTCAGTAGTCATAGCCCAGGAAAGCTGAGCAGCACGGGGAAGCGGCAACGATGGAGAAGAGGTCGAGTCCCTTTCATGTTACAGGTTGCGGCGGCCTGAAAGAGAGAGAGAGACAGAAGCGAGAGACGATAAAAGCGGCCGATAGCCGCGGGGCCGTAGCAGCAGCAGACGATAATACACTCACACACATATACACACTCGCGTACGCGGATACCCGAGAACGTGATCGGAGCGCGAGGAGCTTCAGCGGCGTTATCCATAAGAACAACGACGAGAGCAGCTGACGACTAGGCGGGCGCAGGCCATGCGACTTTAGCCGATATGGAGAGTAGGGTAGAGTCAGGCGGCGAGAGAGAGCGACAGGAGAAGGGAGTAAGGCGCGTTTACAACGAGCGCGTTGCGCTCTACCAATTCTTACACATTATGTTATCGAGTAATGGGTTATACGTTTATCGGAGAAGCGTTGCAGTATAGAGGGTGCTGTTTAATATTTTAAATTACGCGCGTCACAGGGGTGCAATGCATGATGGAAAAAACTAGAGCAGTAACTAACCTCCCGTTACTACTCTAATGAAAATCGAGTTGAGGGCCTATGCCAACAGGTGTTAGAAAAAGAGAGAAGATTGAGTAAGGTAAAATAGAGGGAACTAGGATGTAGAGACGCCACGAGGAGAGGACTGGAGTCCTTCCGCCCAGCCCATTCCGTGCGGAGCCCTCGCCAAGTACAGTCGTGTGTCAGATTAGCCGAAGTATTATTTCATTTAAAGGTTAGCCGCACCGCGTGGAGCTTTGTAAAGGAGTAACCAGTGCTTGTTAATTTGGAATATATTCAACTTAATGTTATATTCCGATTTATATCTATGTATGTGTGAGCGTGTGAATGTAAGAGGTGAGTGAATGCGGAGTGTTGGCAGCACTAGAGAGTTGAAAAAAAGGGTTCGCGGCGTGGCGGAAAAACGAAGGGTTGATGTAGATAGACCATGGCGGAACGCGAGAGCGAGCGGACGAAAAACGAAGCAAGGGAACGTACAACCGAGCATGTTCTCGAGGAAGGGGTTTGTCCAGGATTGGAGAACTCTAACCGAACTAGATAACTCGAGTAAGGTTTTTGTTGGCCACGTAGGTCGTAATTGTGCGAGCGAAAAGGCAAGTACTGTGATAGCCGCATTATTCGAACTCAATTGTGTCGTTGGATAAGTGCGCGAAGAAGCGTGATCTCTAGATATCGTTAAATCGAAAGTGTGAAAGCCTTTTGTCTATTTTTATTTAAACTTAACAATTATTTCTTTTAACTAAAGTGTTATTATTTGTTCCCGTTAAAGATAAATATTTATTTCTAACAATTCAGAAGTGGGATAGAGACTCAGTGTTCCTATGAATTCGGGCAGTAGCCGTATGTAATTTTGGTTAATTACAATATTCATTATTTTAGTAAAATTGTTATTTATCGAAGAGTCGACGTAACAGGAAGCATTCGTGAACAAAGGGAAAACGCGGGACTTGGTGACGTCAAGTCCGCCATTTTGAAATTCGCCAACGGAAAAAGACGCGCGAGTTCGGACACGTCGATTCAGCCATTTTTGGAAACTTCGAGGTAGTTCCGGTGCGTAAAATCGGCATTGAATTTCGACGTATTGCTGTGTTGTATATATATAATAGACTACGATAGTGTAAATATTGAGTGCGAATTACAAACCTAATGTGATGTTTAGTAAAATTCTAAAACTCGTTAGTGATGAAATTCAAACTTCACAAAAGACTTTCAGCGAGCTACCACGGTCGGTATAGTAGTGCACATTGTTACTGGCAACGCGCGAATAAGGCTCAACGGACGAGCGATAATCGTACGCCTTACAAACTATATAAAGTTTGCGCACGTCGGCAGCGTCGCACGGTCGCGATGAATGAGCGACAGGCGGCATTGGCGCTGCTTGAATTTGACGGTGTACGTCGAAACGCATCTAGCACTCCACAAATGATGGGGGCCGGACAAGGGATTGCAGGCGGATCGACAAAGCAACATAGCGGTATAACTGTGGCCAGTCCGACGGGGCAGAGCACCAACATATGTTCTAGCGGACCTTCTACAACAAGCAGAAGTAGATCTGGAGGCGAGAGAAGCAACGGGCCACCGAGCATACCGCCGCCTCAATGTCAACAACAGCTTCAGCCACCGCCACAACCTCAGCAGACTGACATGTCACAACTCATAGCTGCTATGACTGCGTTATTACAACAAAACGATGCGCTAGTGGAAAAGGCGAGTAAAAACGATGGAGCAGGTACGTTCCACTATAATGTATTACCAGATCTGTCCCACAACATTTCCGATTTTGATGGGATTTCGGGACGACGCTTCATCAATGGACTGAAGCAGTAGCTTTTGAGACGGCTCGAAGCCATCTAACCAGAGCAGCTAAAAATTGGTATTTGGCTAATATGGAGACGATTACTAATTGGCAAACTTTCAGGAAGTCCTTCACCAACACCTTCCTGGTTGAAAAGACGTTCACTGAGAGGTTCCAGTACATGCAGCGGAGAAGTCAAGGACCTAATGAAAATACGACGGAGTATTTTTTTGACAAGGTCCGCCTGTGCAAGGCGTTGAATTTTGGTCTGGAGGAGACAAAAACCCAAGTTGCTGTAGGACTGTGGTCGAGGGCGACTAGCACGGCTGTCATGAGCCGCAGTCCCTTCGATATTGACGAGCTGCTGAGGATCATCGTCTCGTTCGAGGCGTTAGAGGACGCCAGAAAACAGCGGATCAACGCTAAGGGGAGTAATTTCTCCAAGACTGCGACAGGGAGCCAACCCAGTTCTTCAACTGTCGACAAGCCATCGACGAAACGTAGTGGCAACTCTTCAAGCAGCAACGGGTCTCAGCACGGAGGTACACAGCGCACTAAGGGTGCGCCTGACTACAGCAGCGGTCATCGGAGCGAAAAGAATTCAACGTCGAGTGCAGCTAACGCCGAATGTTACCGATGCCATTCTACTGGCCATATTGCAAAAAACTGTACCGTGAAACGCGTTTTAAAATGCTTTAACTGCAATGAAGAGGGTCATTTTTCTAAAAACTCTTTAAAGCCAAAAAAATTAAGTAGTACAAGTATGA
This sequence comes from Gastracanthus pulcherrimus, assembly GCA_949152435.1. Classification (NCBI taxonomy): domain Eukaryota; kingdom Metazoa; phylum Arthropoda; class Insecta; order Hymenoptera; family Pteromalidae; genus Gastracanthus; species Gastracanthus pulcherrimus. The sequence goes on along the minus strand of OX424573.1, from coordinate 95,354,066 downwards.
ATTTTGTAGAGCATAATTTTCAAAACGATGCCACAAAGTATTGCAAACGAGTAAAGGTCGGTAATATTGAACTTGAAGGTCTGATAGATGCAGGTAGCTCAGACTGTACAATTAAGGCATCGCTTGTTTTGGAACATGGGTTTAAATTTATTAGAGCCACGAGTGTTTTGTCGGGATTCGGTAAATGCGGGAATGAGGTAAATTCTAGCGGCATTGTAAAAGAAAATTTAATTGTTGATGATTGCGCAGCTGAACGTATTAGTTTCAGAGTTGTACCAGACGACGTACAACCATACGAAATTGTAGTTGGCCGGAATTTCACAGAATTACCTCATATTACGTATTTTAAAATTGATGATAAACTCATTTTCCGAAACAGAGATGAATTTAAAATCGATGAAGAACGAATTGTATTAGTAGATAAGTCGTGTAAATTACCACCAGCGAATATAAACTTTCTGCGAGTCAAGGTAGGAGAAAATGATGTTAGTGTTCCGTATGAAAATACAACAGATAGGGAGGTGAAAGTTAGGAATAAAGATTTAGGAAATCGAGTTTTCTTTATAGTAGGTAACATTCCTGAGATGCGACCGCGAAGGGAACCAATCATTGCGAATGATATTCATACTTCTCCGATTATGAGCAAGGTGCAGACAGACAAGCTACTTGGTTTACTCAATGAGTATCGTGAAACGTCTGCATTAAATGATTTTGAACTCGGTTGTTGTAAAGAGATAATTATGAATATTGAAGAGAAATCTAGTAGTGAACCTGTCTACTCCAAGCCATATCGAGCTAACGCAGAACAACGCGAGATTATGCGCAAAATCGTGAAGGATTGGAAGCAAACTGGTATCGCGAGAGATACAACTTCACCGTATGCGAGTCCGTGTATTTTAGTTCGAAAGGCGGATGGATCTTATAGGTTAGTAGTCGACTATCGGAGACTGAATAAACAGACGCTTCGAATGAATTTCCCCTTGTCAAACATGGATGATGGCCTGGAAGAGCTGAACAGAGCTTCAATTTTTGCCGTTTTAGATTTAGCACAAGGCTACTTACAAATGCCCTTATCCGAGAGTGCGATAGAAAAATCAGCATTCATCACTCCAGATGATACCGGGGAATTCACGAGAGCAATGTTAGGATTAATGAATGCGCCATTTTATTTTGCGAAGCTAATAAAAAAAAATTTTTGGTCATTATGGAAATAAGTTAGCTCTTAATTTTTTTGATGATTTTTTATTGTACGCGAAAAGTTGGGAGGAATTTTTCCAAAAGTTGGAATTAATATTACAGCTTCTTAAGAAAGCGGGACTAACTTTGAACTTGAAAAAGTGTAAGTTCGGCCTTGAAGAGGTAGACTATCTCGGTTTTAGAATAGGTAAAAATGGGATCAGTCCTGGTCAAAGGAAAGTTATCGCAATCGAGAATTTCCCTGCACCGCAGAACATTCACGATGTGCGACGTTTTCACGGTTTGGCGAGTTTTTTTTCGCAGGTTTATACCTGGATTTGCGTGTATAATGGCTCCGATCATTGACTTATTAAAAAAGGACTGTAAATTCGAGTGGGGTGAAAAACAGGAAACTGCGTTTTGTGAGATAAAGGACAAAGTGTCTAGTAAACCTGTTTTAGCGCATTTTAATCTAAAATCAAAGCGCACCGAACTTCATACTGAAGCCTCGGCGGAGGGTCTTGGTGCTATGATTCTGCAGCTTGACGAGAAGCACGAATTGCATCCGGTGTATGCAATAAGTCGTAGGACATCTGATGTAGAGCGTTTATACCATTCAAGTAGACTCGAGTTTCTGGCAATCGTTTGGGCTATGGAACGCCTAAGACCTTGGTTAATTGGGATTCCATTTAAAGTATATACTGATTGCCAAGCTCTAGTTTACGTGAATTCGCTGAAGACGAAAAACCCACAAATTGTTCGATGGCTCAGTCTTATCGCGGACTTTGACTATGAAATTCACCACCGGAAAGGTGAACAAATGAAGCATGTGGACGCGTTATCGCGAGCACCAGTAGAACAGGCAGAATATTTACTAGAACCTGCCTCTATTTTCAATGTAACAGTCCACGAGGACGAGATATTAATGTATCAAAGAAACGACGAATTGTTATCTAGAAAAATTTTGATTCTTGAAAAGTCAGAGCGTGAGCGCTCTTGCAGAGAGAGAGAGAGAGGGGAAGTAAACGGTTACGTGCTTCGGAACAGAATTTTGTACAAATGTGAAGAGTCCGATTAGGAACTGTATATTGTTCCACGTGAAATGAGGAAAGCGCTGGTTATAAAAAACCATGATTTGACAAGTCATTTCGGAATTGATCGAACCGTAGCTCGAATCCGTAATTTTTATTATTTTCCACGAATGCGAAGTTATGTACGGCGTCACATTGCATCTTGCATTGAGTGCTTATTGGCGAAAAATAAAGTAGGCCGACAAACCGGAGAATTGCACCCGATTCCGGTGGGTAAGCGTCCTTTTGAAGTAATAAATGTAGATCATCTTGGACCGTTTGTAACGTCTTCAAAGAAAAACAAGTATGTTCTGGCAGCAGTTTGTAATCTTACCAAGTTTACGCAACTTTATGCCGTAAAAGACGTAAAAGCCGTAACAACTGTTCGGAAATTAGAGAGTCTAGTTAACCGATTCGGAGCACCTGCCAAATTTATGGGGTACAGCGTTTACTTCAGAGAAATTCAAATCGTTTTGCAATGAGCATGGTATTAAACATACCTTAATTTCAAGTAGAGACGCGCAAGCTAATGGACAGGTAGAGCGTCTGAATCAGAGAATCTTACCTGCACTTCAGTCGAATTTAGAGAATTTTAGCGGTACTTCTTGGGATAAGAGTATAGATCAGTTAGAACGTGATTTAAATGGTTCTGTCAGTAAGACCACAGGGCACACCCCTTTCCAGATGCTTTACGGGTACATACCGCGGTTTAAAGAAGGAGCTACTAGGGAGTTAACTTTTCAGGCAGAAACTTATCAGATTCCGGAGGAACTTAGGCGCGAAGCGTTACAAAAGATTGAATTTGAGCAAAAGCAAGCTAAAGAGCGTTATGATAGAACGCGTTTTAAGAATGTAAAATATTCCAGCGGGGAAATCGTTTTTATGAAAACAAACCCAATTTCAACAGGAGAATCTACTAAGCTTCAATCGAGATATAAGGGTCCGTTAGTTATTACGCAAGTATTGCCAAGCGATACCTATAGAGTTCAAAATTTAAGCGCGAAGGGTACGTCTAAGGTAGGAACTACGGCTCACGTAAGCCAGCTTAAAATATGACGCAGGTTTATCGAAGATTGTGATGTAGATTACGAGGGAGAAAGAAGCGATGATTCGGCGGATGAGTCACTAGAACTGCGCAATGATCCGGCGCGAAATGATTCAGAAAGTGTTTCCCAATTTAATCAAAGCAATTTCTCTAAAAAAATTGTGAGTCAAACCCCAAAGATATTCATAATGGTATCTCTAACTTAACTGTGAGTGAAACATCGAAAGCGCAACCTGAGCGTAAGAGTAGTCGCGTTCGACAGCTACCACTTAAATTTAAGGATTTTAAAATATAACAATTAGCTTAGAGGCCAAGCCACGTAAGGATGGCCGAATGTTATATTCCGATTTATATCTATATTTGTGTGAGCGTATGAATGTAAGAGGTGAGTGAATGCGGAGTGTTGGCAGCACTAGAGAGTTGAAAAGAAGGGTTCGCGGCGCGGCGGAAAAACGACGGGTTGATGTAGATAGACCTTGGCGGAACGCGAGAGCGAGCGGACGAAAAACGAAGCGAGGGAACGTACAACCGAGCGTGTTCTCGAGGAAGGGGTTTGTCCAGAATTGGAGAACTCTAACCGAACTAGATAACTCGAGTAAGGTTTTTGCCTATTTAGTTTTGACTATAAAAATTACTTGGTGAGATTGTTCCTTTATATTTGAGTGGTTTCAGTGCAGTCGAGGTTCGAGGCTTGGTGGAGAGTGGAGTTGGAGCTGCTGTGTGTTCGCCGTAGATTATTATTTGTTTCAGATCGAGCGGTCCAGAGGTAGGGAATTTTGTATTACAGGTTACTGGTAATACCGGCAACAAGGTCGGCACATGGTGCGTGCGAGTAGAGGCAGAGAGCCATTGGACCGCCAGAGTGTGACCGTTAAATACGGAATTTAATCGGTAGAGTCGAGAAATTATTAGTGTCGTGGTGGTTAGTTAACTTAATTTAGATAAATTTCGGGGTTATTAAATTATAATAAATATCGCCGTTATATATATATATATATTTATCGAGATTAGTATGAATAATTAATAAATTGAATAAATTTCTGTTTTGTATATTAACTATTAAAGAATCCGTATAGAATAAATTACAATTACTATTTATATGTGGAATTTTGTATATATATATATATATATATTGAATCCAGAAATAATCGTTCGGAAATATCTATATATTGTAAGGATTCATGATATTTATTATTATTAAATTTAAAGATTATAACCTTTTATTATAATATTTAGTTATTTATCTTTCCCCGAGGTACCTAAATGATAGAAAGGAATAAGGAAAATTCTAAGATGAGTATACGAGGTCTGTCCCAAAAGTATCCGACCTACCTCGATTTCTCGGCGCTTGATTTATTCTTCGTCATCCGGCGGGTGGCATCCTTCAAAGTAGTCCCCATTTGATTGAACAAGACGCTCATATCAATGTTTCCACTTATTACAGCACTCTTGAAAGTCAGACTTCGGAATCGCCTTTAGTGCATTCGTCGCATTAGTTTCAAGAGTCTGTTTATTGTCGAATCGATGTCCTTTAAGCGGCATTTTCAATCGAGGAAACAGCCAAAAGTCGCAGGGAGCTATATCAGGACTGTATGGAGGCTAGCGGAGCTGCGCAACACTGTATTTCAATAAATACTGCTGCACAAGGTTTGATGCGTGCGCTGGAGCATTGTCGTGATGAAGAAGCCAGTCACCGGTTTCCCAAAGTTGCGGTCGTTTTCTCCTGATTGCATTACCTAATCTTTTCAAAACTTCAACGTCGTACTCTTTATTGATTGTCTGGCATGTAGGGGCATATTCGTGGTGCACAACGCCCTCATAATCGAAAAAAACAATCAACATTGACTTGATGTTGCTTCGACTTTGACGAGCTTTTTTCGGTCGAGGCTCAGATGGAAGCTTCCACTGCGAAGATTGTTGTTTTGTTTCAGGATCATAACCATAAACCCATGACTCATCACCAGTAATAACCTTTTTAAGAAAGTTTTCATCACTATTAATCATTTCTAAATTGTCCTGAGCGATTTCTAATCGAAGGTTTTTTTTCTGGTCTGAGAGCAGTTTCGGGATGAATTTTGCACACACATGAGTCATTCCCAAATTCTCGGTTAAAATTTGCCAAACAGTACTTTTTGGTATTCCAAGTTCATCTTCCAGTTCTCTCACAGTCAAACGACGATCTTGTTCAACTGCGACACGCACACGCTCGACATTATCCGACGATGTTCCCATCGAAGGTCGACCAGAACGAGGATCACTGTCAACAGATGTGCGGCCACTTTTGAACCGCCTATACCACTCTTTTATTTGTGTTTTGCCCATACACTCATCTTTAAAGGCCTTTTGCAACATTTCAATAGTTTCCGCACAACTTTTACCGAGATTAAAGCAAAATTTTATGCAAATTCACTGTTCGGTTCGTTCTGCCATTTTTAGCAATAAGCAAATTGCGACGAACGCAAAAAAGTCGTTGTAAACAAATACACGCTGCGCGGGAACTAAGGCGTTTCATCAGTATCTCAGGCTACTGACGAGAAGGTTAGGAGTTGCTAGTGACGTTCGTACCCTCCAGAGGTCGCCTGAGTCTCTCCGCGCGAAGATATGAACGTAGGTCGGATACTTTTGGGACAGACCTCGTATATGTGTGTTTGTCTAGGTTTATAAATAAAATGCTATATATTATTTATATAAAATGTCAAGTTCCAAGACTCGCATTTATTCAGCTTCACAGTTCCACACCATCAAAACAACTTGCGCTTACTCATATATTCGCCAATAGTAATAAGTAAACTGATGAATATATAAGTTAGCTGTCCAAATCGTTTTATCAGAGCAGGAAGAGTGAAGATCCTGCTTGCGAGGCGGCTGTGCGCTGACTGACGATCCTCCAATCGGCAGCCTGCTCAATCCTTTCGGTTGCTCGGCCTCGCGACTTTCGTCGGCGGCTCGGCCTCGCACCGCTAACGTCGCCTAGCAATCAGGCTCCCACTTTTCTTACCCCTTCCATCAGTCATACCTCACATCTATGTAGGCACACATCCTTATTCTCCGTGATTCCTTTTTGTGCGGATATTCGCTTTTCGCCGACCAGCCTGTGCGAATTTCAAATATATTCCAAATATTAAAATTTTAAAGAGACTATAGTTTGGGCCGTTACAATATATAACTTAAGAAAAATCATTTACGTAGTTAGAACCCACATGGGGGTCCAGACGTTCGTTCACCAAACCTCCTCTTGAGATACGAGGAGTCGAATATAGGGAAAGTTTCGAGTAATAAAGATACAGCATTGTCTTATCAATAAAATAATAATAAGTTGTATGGACGGATTCCATATAGTTAAAAATACAACATCATACATGAATACGCGAACCAAATTTCTATCACTTCATAGAAGCATTTGTTAATTCCGGACTGTATTCTTATTTCAGACGGCATGAATACGCCAACCATATTTCTATCAGTTCATAGAGGCATTTGTTAACTCCGGACTGTATTTTTACTTCAGACGGCATGAATACGCCAACCATATTTCTATCAGTTCATAGAGGCATTTGTTAACTCCGGACTGTATTTTTATTTCGGATGACATGAATACGCCAGCCACATTTCTATCAGTTCATAGAGGCGTTGGTTAACTCCAGACTGTATTTTTATTTCGGACGACATGAATACGCCAACTATATTTCTATCAGTTCATAGAGTCATTTGTTAACTCCGGACTATATTTTTATCGTTAGTACATATGACTTGGACATCTCTAATTAAACAAGCACCTTTGGGAGGACATGATGCACGTCTTTACCATTTGATAACGCTCTTCTTATACTGAATGACCGTCCGAATCTAAAATTACACGTAAAGAAAAAAAACGCCTTTGGCTTCCATATGAGCTAGCTTGACTCCTTTTGCATGTGCACTATTTAAAAGGGTGGTGCTGAATTGAACGAATGTTGAATTGCTCGTAACATATTTTTATGTGTCTGAATTTTTCGATATGCTCTATTTTGTACTTTATGGTCTGTTTGCTGTTTGAAATTGGTTATTTATTTTAAATGAATTTATCAACAATAAATATTTATTTATAGAATCTTTATTTCTAGAATCTTATCACTTATTATATTTTTTTTAGATAAAAACTTATAATTATTTAATATTTATGAAAAAATTGTTTATTACTTATTATATTTTTTTTTAAGAAAGAAAGCTTCTTTATTAAGTTCTGCCACAATAATCGCGTCTAGGACTTGGAACGACACTCCGATATTTCACCACTTTTGAATCGCGACCGATGTCCGATGGAGATAAACTGGCATTAGTTGTGTGACATGAGAAATTGTGTCTTTGATTATATGGATATTAAATATGCGCGTTAAATATGGATATTAAATACGCGTTAAATATGGATACAGGAGCCAACGTTTGATTATAGCTACGATACTCAAAAGAATTTTTTATTTTTGTTGACGCTTTATGTTGCAGTAACGCGTCCTTGGTGGCTATAGATTGCATTTTCGTTAGTGCTTGGACGATTAAATGCGTAGTAGGGAAACTGGTAGTCACAGGGCGCTGGGACCACTGAGACTGACAGCGGCACTTAATATGTTGGATATAATTGGGCCGGGATGCGTAGCCGCCGCTTTCACTTTCTTGACTATTTGCGCGCATTTATCTACGGACAAACCGGTAAAAATAACCTACCATTCAGGGCCTGCGACAAAAAACTCCTAGATAATCCAGAGGTTTGTTTACATTTATCACTTTTCAAGCTAAATAAATTTAACGACATTTTATTTTCGACACAATTTCCTATCACGTGAATTTCAGATTAAACTCGTATTGATCAAATTATAATTTTTCGTTTTTTTTTGGCGTAATCGTCACATTAACAAAATAATAATGGTGTATATGTAAATTTCCGGGCGCGAAATACCCCAAGGAGGACAATAATTCTCTTAATTAACTATTACTTACAGACACAAATCTCTGAAGATGCAAACCACAGCCATCACGGACATTCTTCTTCTCGCTTTTCAAAATGTAAAAGAAAAATGGCCCTTGAACTTCCTTCCTCTCTGCGTGTTCAAGCAAGAAGGGCCTCTGTGCATCCTTCCTGTCAAATATCTCAAAGAGTGAAGGAGCCTCTCGCCTTTCAAGTATTTTCATTGGGCTGATCGAAAGGGCTGCTCGAAGGGCTGTGTGGTGCTCAGCGGTCAGGTTTTCTTTCTTCAAATTGAATACCAAATCACCCCGTTTCTTCTTGAATTCGCCGATATGAAGTCGTCAAATCACAGTCCAATGCACTCGTGAAAACAGACAAGGAATGTCAATTTGTTACGGACAGGATAGTTGCCTTGCGTGGATGAGTAGGAATCGTAGTTCGCGTTATTTACACGGAGCAATTAAGCTCCGTGGTTTTTCGGTGGTTGGAGTGGTGGAGAAAGAAAGCACAAGGCGAGGAGTTCGGGATAATTCGTTTATTGATGTATTAGAGAGAGAGAGAGAGAGAGAGCTGTGTGTTACTCCTCAGCTCAGGTCGGATTGGCGAGAGATGCACTCGCAGTGCGCCGCGAAGTCGGTGCACGAAATAGATCGCGCAGCGTCAGCATCGCAGGCGCGCAATCCGATGGACACATGACACCTGCGTACGCTTGCATACGTGACAAAAGTAAGACTCTAGAAAGTTGATATTTGTCACAAATATAAGTTTTCTGCAAGCTGGGTGCTTAACGATAACATTTAAAGGTGGCTATACGAGCACTTATGCAATTTTTCCGTAAAATTGCGAATAAAATAACTAAAACTTAATTATTCTCGCTAAAAAAGTTTTGGCAATTGATTAAACTACTAGTATTAATAATCACTTGCATAATAGCCGACCAAAAAATTTTTTTCTGTGAGATAACAGTCATATAAGACAAAATTTTGACTGAGGTGAAAAATAAAAATGACAAGTCTATTGCTTTTTAATATGTCGATAAAACGAAACATCCCAAATACGTAGGTTAACATCTGATAATTTGCCCAGACCATATTCTAAGAAACATAACCTATAAATCTGATGAATCTATACTAAGTGATGTGGAAAAAAAATTATTGCACTAATAAAACTGAAAAGATCTGAAGAAATCAGAGAAGAATTGCTGCAAGAACTACACAACAAAACAAAAGAAAAGCATAATCCAACAATCAAAGAAGACGAAAGTTAAATAGACAATTTAATAGCTGAGAATACCTTATTCAAGCAACTAGTGACAGAATTGCAAGATAAAAACCAATTGCAGAAAGACTTTATAGAACTGCAAAAACAAAAAAATACTGAGATACCGATAAGTAATAAAACATATGCAGCAGTGATGAGTGATATTAGGACGAGACCGAAGCGAGTTCCTAGAATAACGATTAAGGCCAATGACCCCAACCAGGAAACTACAATGGAATTACTCACGAACTGCTTAGTTTCAGAAAAGAATAACCAAACGAAGTTCATTCGCAAGAAGAATGGTAAAGAAATAGAAATTAGTTGTATGAATATTAAAAGTCTAGAAACAGCGGAGACTATTCTAAACAATAACCTAATAAATTGTGAAATCAAGATAGAACAACAAGGTAATCCAAAAATACAAATTATTGGTATAAACAATACTAAAAATATGGAAGAACAGGATATAGAAAATTATATCAATGAAAGAAATTTCAAGCAATTTAATAACAATGGCTTGGTACTGCACTTGTATACTAATAAAAGAGACAAAACCAATATAGTTCTAATGGAAGTATCACCAGAAATTTACAAGTTTATACGTGAAAACAATAACAAGATCGTTGTAGGTCATCAATCGTGCAAAGCTTATGATCTGATAAACGTCACCCCTTGCTTCAACTGTGGAAAATATGGACATAATGCATCCAAATGTAAAAATGATTCTGCATGGTGCTCTCACAAACACAATGTCAGTTAATGTAAGAATACCAAAACGGAATGTGTTAACTGTAATTATAACAATACTAAATACAGAACTAGCTTACCAACGGATCACTTACCAATAGACATACTCAAGTGTAGTATACTTAAAAATAAAATAAAAAAATATATTAACTCTATTGATTATCCGGTCGCGCCTACATTACCGACATGGGATGAATCAAGTGCAATTCAACAAAAACTTAATATACAAACTAATAAACTACTTTACCAAAGGCAGGTCAAATCAGTGAAGAGTATAGTAAATAAACTAAATGCAGACAATTCCCCTACGCAACAACAAAACAAAGAACAACGGACATTATCAACAAGTCCAGAACCTATACCAGAATCAACAGCAACTACATAATGGAAGCACAAATAAACTTAAAACAAGAGAGATTATATAGGGATCTTGAGACTTTTAACAAAGAAAGAAATAGTAACAATAGTTTGATTTTATATTTAAATATTAGAAGCCTAAATGCCAATTTTGAAAAGCTTCAAATCTTTTATAAAATACTGTTAGATAAGCTTTACTCATATGGTATAAGAGGAAAGGCGCATAAACTAATTACAAGTTATTTAACCCTTTCAGTCACAGAAGCCGATATATCGGCTCCCTATTGTTTTTAGTCACAAAATTTGATTTCTATTGTTATCGCAGTACAAATATACGTTTTCTATGTATTTTTGATCGTAGAATACGAATCTGATATCAATAATTTTATAAATATAAAAGCAACCCTTCAAATGGGGTGAAAACCACCCTTTTAGTCATGAAATTGAATTCGTTTGGTTATGAAAGTAAAAAAACCCCCTCCTCATTAGAACACGGGCTTGGGACCGTCTGTGGCAGAGTTATGTTTTTTTCTTTTTTTTTTTGTTTTTCTTTTTTTCTTTTTTTCTTTTTTTTTTCTTTTTCTCTTTTTTTCTTTTTTTCTTTTTTATTTTTTTTTTCGTTTTTTTTTCTTTTTTTTTTTATAATTTTTTTGACACTTGATTTGGATTCTTCGTTCAAAAATACATTGGAAACATATATTTGCACTTCCATAACCAAATGAATTGAATTGCGTGACTGAAAGGGTTAACCAATAGAAAACAAAAAGTAAGAATAGGTTCACATGTAAGTGAATTTAAAAACGTTAATACTGGTGTCCCTCACGGGACTATACTTGGGCCTCTACTTTTTATACTTTATGTGAATGACTTGCTAACAAACATGCCAGACAATTCCATCCTGTCCTATGCAGATGACACCCCTGTAATAGCAAATGGAAAAACTTGGTCTGAAGTCGAAAACAAAATGAACAAATACTTAGCAGATGTCTCAACATGTCTCAGACTAAATAAATTAACATTAAATATACAAAAAACAGTTTATATAACTTTTGGAAACTATTGTGACAGTGTACCACAGAAAATTGCAATTAAAATCAATATTGAAATACTAAAGAGAGTGAATGAAGCAAAATATTTGGGTATAATTTTCGATGAGAATATGAGATGGACCAAACATATTGAATATCTTATAAATAAGTCAAGATACCTGATTTTCATCTTCAGTAAAATTTCTAAATTCATGCAAACTGATACTTTAAAAATTATATACTATGCTTTTTACCACAGCCTTATTAGTTCTAGCATAATTGCGTGGGGTAGTGCGTATCAAAACAAACTACCATTATTGCAAACAGTTCAAACAAAAATTTAAAAAATTATAAATAAAAATACTTTTCAAAAAATAATTCCACTTAACCTACAGCAATTATTTGCAAATGAGAGTCTTCGGTATAACTATAATAACACAGCCCCACAAAAAAAAAATTGTAAGTCCCAAAAACTTGACCACGGTACTTATATGTTTTTGGGATCGCTGAATCCGAATCCAGGGTTAGTTTAACCCCATCAGATCTTTCTCAAGGTCAGTTGAAGGTCAAATTATCGAAATACATGAAAAATACACTAAAACCATGGTATCTTGGGGTTTTTGGGGTCGCTGAATCCGAATCCGGGCTTATTACAACCCTATCAGGTCATGGTCAAGGTCAGTTGAAGGTCAAATCATAAAGATTCATAAAAAGTAGAGTCAAACCATGACATTTAGGGGTTTTTGGGGTCGCTGAATCCGAATCCAGGGTCAGTATAGTCCCATAAGGTTATATTTATGGTCAGTTCAAGGTTAGTTCAAGGTCGTGGACGTAAAGAGAGTGAAAAAATTAGTTATAAACTGAAACAATGCAAAAGGTAATGTAAACCATAAAGCAAAGAACAATGCATATGCAAGTACAATCGTATCCTTTAAAACTATATCATAGTTTGCTGCTCCTTCATTTACTTTAAATTTGTTAGAAGTATATGCAATTCAATAAAATACCCGTAAAAATATTAAGCCCATTACTCTTTTTTATGGTAACGAACTATTTTATTGTCAAATGATCTACGAAGTGGATTACGCTTCCGCTTCTCCGATGTTGATGGTAGATCTCTTTTTAACGACCAACAGTAATCTGCTAACATATTTACGTCCCATCTTCCTTGGTACCTGCGCTCCATTTCGTTGATATCTTGGTGAAATCTCTCCCCCTGCTCTTCGCTGTAATCACCTAGGTTTTCTGGAAATTCATCAACATGCGAATATAAAAAGTGTAATTTTAGATTCATTAGGCAGCCTTGATTTTTGTAACTATTTACTACATTTAAAACTATTTGTTGGTAATTTGGGCTCTTATGATTTCCAAGAAAGTTTTTAATTACGTCCTTGAAACATAATCATGCTTCTCTCTCTGTATGATTCATTTTCGTAACAAAAATTTCATCATTTATCATTTTACGAATCTGAGGGCCATCGAAAATTCCTTCATTTACTTTAGCATCACTTAATTTGGGAAACTGATTTCACAGATACTTAAAGCAGCTACCATCTTTGTCTAAAGATTTTACCCATTGTTTCATAAGTCCCAATTTAATGTGTAATAGAGGTGGTATAAGAATTTTTGATGGATCAACAAGTGGCTTATCTTTTATATTCTTAGAACCCGGTTCGAACTTTTGTCTAAGGGGCCAGACACTCTTTATGTACTGATTCTTTCTATCCCTACTATCCCATTCTCATAAATAGCAAGGATATTTTGTGAATCCCGATTGTTGCCCCAGAAGTATTGTTATGATTTTAAGATCCCCACATATTTGCCATTTATGATCATTGTATTTTATTCGGTCTAATATTACTTTCATGTTACAGTACTCTTCATTCAGTATTACCGAATATCCTATGGGAATGGCTGCATAAACATTTGTATTGTGTAACAGAACGGCTTTTAAACTTCTCGTTGACGAATCGATGAACAATCTCCACTCGTTAGGGTTGTAACATCCATGTTTAAAGCAATTCATCAACCCAACTATATCTTTGCAGTAAACTAAGGAAAATTCTTCATCTTTAGCGAAATAATCACGATATTTCTTATCTCTGTCTCGGTAGTAAGAAACTTTAATTTTTCCAGCTTCATTAGTATTTTCTTTTAGCCATGAAGCCAAGTACTCCGCCCCATCCTTTGGTAGGCCCAAATTGCGTATGAGATCATTCACTTTTTCCTGTGTAAGTGGACCTTTCTCCTTCTTAGTATTGTAGGGGATGTATTCTTCGTCACTTGTATCACTTGTACTAGCAACGTCATTGTCTTCATCAGGCGCTATTTCTTCTTCCGCAATAATATCTCCTTCCTCCATTTCTTCTTCTAAGATTTCATCTTCATCATGTCTTTCTAAATTTTCCTCAAGATCCATACTTCCACTTGCGTACATACCCAGTGGATCTTCTCTTTTATCAATTGACGATTCATATATAGGTTTCGTGACACTTTCAACGTTAGCGTAATTAATTTGCGACTTGTTTTTACTATTAACTCCAATGCAAATTCGTATTACAAAAATAATAGTCTTCTTTTCTTAAAGGTTCCTTCCATATCGTAGGCACTTTCATTTTTACTTCAGTTTTACCATTTTTGTCTTTCTGTAGTATTTTCCTACATATTGCGCATATGATTTTAGGAACCCAATCAAATTCATCAATTTTCATGTCTAAATCAAACATGTTCTTGTACTGCTCTTTAATATTTTGATTGATTTTTCTTCTATTTTTTGGGGTCTCATACTTGCTACAAATGTAACAAAAACTATCCCGTTTTGCTATAAGGCATTCTTGGTCACCAGACCTCAAGTGATAAATTCTTGTAGTATTATACTCTTCGAAAGCCAAGTTCAGGGTCAGGGTGAGCAAGCGGGCCAACAGTCGTCGTCATCAAGCGACCGCAGCTCTTTGTTAGTGGGAAACTTGGCTTTCGAAGAGTATAATACTACAAGAATTTATCACTTGAGGTCTGGTGACCAAGAATGCCTTATAGCAAAACGGGATAGTTTTTGTTACATTTGTAGCAAGTATGAGACCCCAAAAAATAGAAGAAAAATCAATCAAAATATTAAAGAGCAGTACAAGAACATGTTTGATTTAGACATGAAAATTGATGAATTTGATTGGGTTCCTAAAATCATATGCGCAATATGTAGGAAAATACTACAGAAAGACAAAAATGGTAAAACTGAAGTAAAAATGAAAGTGCCTACGATATGGAAGGAACCTTTAAGAAAAGAAGACTGTTATTTTTGTAATACGAATTTGCATTGGAGTTAATAGTAAAAACAAGTCGCAAATTAATTACGCTAACGTTGAAAGTGTCACGAAACCTATATATGAATCGTCAATTGATTACTGTTGGTCGTTAAAAAGAGATCTACCATCAACATCGGAGAAGCGGAAGCGTAATCCACTTCGTAGATCATTTGACAATAAAATAGTTCGTTACCATAAAAAAGAGTAATGGGCTTAATATTTTTACGGGTATTTTATTGAATTGCATATACTTCTAACAAATTTAAAGTAAATGAAGGAGCAGCAAACTATGATATAGTTTTAAAGGATACGATTGTACTTGCATATACATTGTTCTTTGCTTTATGGTTTACATTACCTTTTGCATTGTTTCAGTTTATAAATAATTTTTTCACTCTCTTTCCGTCCATGACCTTGAACTAACCTTGAACTGACCATAAATATAACCTTATGGGACTATACTGACCCTGGATTCGGATTCAGCGACCCCAAAAACCCCTAAATGTCATGGTTTGACTCTACTTTTTATGAATCTTTATGATTTGACCTTCAACTGACCTTCACCATGACCTGATAGGGTTGTAATAAGCCCGGATTCAGATTCAGCGACCCCAAAAACCCCAAGATACCATGGTTTTAGTGTATTTTTCATGTATTTCGATAATTTGACCTTCAACTGACCTTGAAAAAGTTCTGATGGGGTTAAACTGACCCTGGATTCGGATTCAGCGACCCCAAAAACCCCAAGATACCATGGTTTTAGTGTATTTTTCATGTATTTCGATAATCTTACCTTCAACTGACCTTGAGAAAGTTCTGATGGGGTTAAACTGACCCCGGATTCGGATTCAGCGACCCCAAAAACCCCAAGATACCATGGTTTTAGTGTATTTTTCATGTATTTCGATAATTTGACCTTGAGAAAGATCTGATGGGGTTAAACTAACCCTGGATTCGGATTCAGCGATCCCAAAAACATATAAGTACCGTGGTCAAGTTTTTGGGACTTACAATTTTTTTTTGTGGGGCTTGTAATTTTAAAGATCAGTATATATCAACTTGACGAGTAAAACAAGAAACAAACTATTAATTTTACCAAAATATTACAAAACTGTTAGTACTAAAAATACTTATATTAAAGTAATCAGTATCTTTAATAAATTGCCAAATGAACTAAATTTTAGATATACAAGAAAAACAATTATAAAAAAATACAGGATTGGTTGAGAAATTATGAATGAAACAAACACTGCCACGACAATGGATTGCCAACAATTAAAATTATGGCTTTTATCGCTATGCAACCAAGATGAATGTGTATACCAGTGCTAAATATCCTCTATATTACAGTTTTTACTGCAGCAGAGAAAAGCAGCACTCATTGAAAACAAACTTGACATTAGTATGTATGGATACATAGTAGACTCAGTATTGGCTAATAGTATAATGCTTGATATTAGAACATACATTTGTGCTAAGGGCACATGTAAGTCATACAATAATCGCAAACCTCGGCGTATCTCCAACTACAATTACAATAAAATGATAAACTCATATCCAAAAATCAGCAATAGTCTATATATTATAACAAACGAAATAATAAATATTTGGACACACAAAACAGAAAACGGAAAAGCGAATATCAAATACATAAAATTTGTTAAAGGAGCATATAATGATTTAGATATTAATAAAGATCCAAATATAGAAAAATATAAACCAACAAAAACGGTCTTCACCAAGATTGATGAAATGGCTGAAAAGAACAACAAGAAAGCTAGAAAAATGGAAACAGCGGCTGTACCTGGACAGAAGATTAACAAATCAGCAAGTCACCGAATGACATATGGAGATATCCACTACCTAGGATCGAACAAGGCGATTTTCTACTTTGACAGAGGAAAAAGAGGAAAACAATTTTTCACAAACTCAATGTATCCACTTAAACAACAATCATCTTATAATGATATTGTAGTTATTGACGATATAGTTTTTACATCAAACTGCAAATGTAATTCAGCTAACGAACACAAAGAGATGTTCCCATATTACAGAGTTACCTGTGCTGTTGCACTTACTTGCCCGGCTAGGCTTAACACCATAGAAAGAATATGCAGGAGATAAACACGCGAGAACAGAAAAATTTACGACGGCAAGATCTATGTTAGTGAGGTATTGGTAATACTATAGTGCTAGGTCACAATGATTAAATTATAAGAATAAAAATATTTATAATATCGAAGAAAAATGTACAAAAATATAGAATCTTAAGCATGTGCAATGTAATCTTAATTAATGCGAATTAATATAATGTCGTCGTCACATTATTACTAACTTTATAAAAATATAGAATCTCTAACACAATTTATAATGATAATATTAATTAATAAGGATTTATATGGAAATGTTAAAGAGAGATTATACATCACTGTTAAATTTATAATAAATTATTAATAATGTCATATAGAGTTGGGATGAAGAGTCAGAAGACTTTCATAACCCAACCAAAGTATGTATGAATGAATGGTGAAGGATGGAATAATCCATGTCTGGAAATCCGGCATGGATGCATTCTATCCTTTGTAACAGAGGGGACAATTGTTTATAACAATTGCCCCTGGCTAAAAAGCCTTCGGCCGAGCTGCTGGCGTGCAAAGTCAGCCCAACACGCAACGCGTGCAGTCATACGCCTTTGCCCCTACCTGGATTGATCCAGCGGCTTAATGCCGCTGAGCTTCTGTCTGGCTGCCGCTGCTCTGGCTGTCCTGCTACAAAATATGCTGAATCCCGGTGGATTCAGCTCCGTGCGGAGTCGCCTCGACGCACGGATTTTCGCGACCTATAAGGAGCGCGAAAGCGCGGAAGGTTAATTGTCGCGACGCGCCAATGTAACGGCTTTTCCGCGTTTGCCTAACTCGGTCGGGGAGCAGGCGGGTCGTGGGGAAATTGGTATACGCGATTTAATGTAACGAAACAGAATATATTTTAACGATTAATAGATTAATAATAATAATACATTGACTATATACACAATGGGTTAACTACGACGAATTGAACAATTAATATTTACAAAACCATAAAAGTCACGCAGGCCAAGCGACGGTGCGCGCCCAGCTCGTTCGCTGCTGGACGCGTTGCCCTCGCGATGGGCCGCACGCGCGTCTGGTGTCCCGGCACCTCGGCGTACTCTAGGGCGCGGTGCCCGCGATGGGCAGCCCTGTACGCCGCCCACGGCTCGTGTTATATATATCCGCGCGGGCTAGCCTTTACCTCGAGTCCGGTGTAGAACACTTGTTTCTCGTCTCGCTCACTCTCTCGTTTCCTCTAGCTCTCTCTCTCTCAGTCTCCTTCTCCGCCTTCACTCCTTTCCTTACTCTCAGGCGCGCCTTCTCACTATCGGCACACGAGATACCGCCGTCGCTTTCCTCACGGGCTTTTTCGTCGCGGCAACAGGTCGCTCTCGTGCTATCGGGAAAAGATGCCGGCGGAAAAACTCTCGTAGTTGACGCGCACGGGTCGAACGCTCGATCGATTCTGTCTCTCTCGCTCGGCGTCAGCGCGGCCAGTGCCGCGCCCCCAGCCGCGTTCTCTTTGGGTAACTACCCTTAGCGCGCGCGTGTTGCCTATAGTGCGAACGTACGTATTTGCCGCTCATTTCGTTACAACCCCCTCCCAGACGTTGCTTGTCCCCGCAAGCAACTTCTGCCGCTCAATCTACGAAATGCGCGATCGAACGGGGATGGGATTGGTCTGATCGGGTCCAACTAATTTTTTCACTCGTCTCAGTTTACGTTTTTTTCTTTTTAATAAAAAAAAATATAAAATATAAAATATATATATACCCAAAGGGAGCGAGGGACATTCTGTCACCCGCTCCACGAACTTACTCCTGCATCCTGGCCTTCTCTGTTTTGGGATCCTCCCGCCACCCGGCAATAATGTCGGCGTGGCCGGTATTCTTATCAGGGCATTTTCCCGGTGTGCGCACCCCTAGCCGGCCGCATATTGCGCAGTATCTCGTTCTGCCCGTCCCGGGCGGGTTCTGCGGTTGTCGTGGGGCTCTCGCCGCTGGCTCTTGAGGGGTCGCTCGGGTCGATTTTGTCGTACCTGATGAGCTCGAGGAAGCGGCATTCCGCCCTGCCTCCTCGGCCAGCCTTGCGGCTTCGCGCCTGAGGGCCCGTACCTCGGCGTTCGCGAGTGACGCCTCGGCCTCCCGTGCTGCGAGCGCGCTTTGGACTTCTCGCAGGCGTCTCGCGTCCTCCTCAGCCTTGGCTGCGGCTGCTTCTCTCTGTTCCCGTAGGCGCTTTGAGCGGTCGTGGAGCCACTGGTCGAGGTGTTCTTTCAACTCCTGGTGGCTGCTGTGTATTCTAACCAGCTCCTCCGAATATTCTCGGGCCTGGTCGTATCTGCGATGGAACTCATCCCACCGTTCGATTGCTTCTACCACCTTTGCCCGGTATGCGCGGAGTAGCGCTCGTGCCTCCACGACTGCTGCCTCGGTGGCCTGCCATGCCACTTCGACTGGGTCTGACCCACGATCGGTCGGTGGTCGTACCGGGGTATCACTGGTTGGTGGGACTGCAGCGGCATGCTGGGCCTCACTTGCGCCACGGTTGTGCCCATCGCCGTTCGTTGTCGGAGCGGAGGTCGCAGCGGCATGCTGGACCTCTCGCTCCGTCTGGGAGGCTGCCTCCCGGGTCGGCATTCTCAATGGGATGGCCGACCTGTCCGGCGTCGATGGGTGTTCTCCTGAGCCGGTGGAAGTTGGCACCCCAGGTGACCGGGAGCGCACTTCATCGTTGTCATCCTCTAGTTCCTTTATCCATACTGAGGCTCTCGTTTCTTTTCGTGTCGTCTTTCTCCTTCCAACTCGCTCAGCCGCTGGTCGAATACGTGTAGTGCGGCCTGCACTACTCCTTCGACCTTATCGCCGAGTTGCAGGTTGAGTAAGGCGGCGGCGATTTTCTCAACGACCTCCTGTGAAGCCTCCATCTGAAATAAGGGAACAATTCTGATGTTAGCCCTGATAGGGCATGACGCGTTTGCTCCTCGTGCGGCGCGGTGAGGTAGGAGCCGCCAAGTTCTGGTCACGATTCTTACCAGACCCCTTCGGTCGACCTCGCGGGCGTTTGGTCGGTTCAATTTCGCGCGACGCCTTCTTCGGCTTGTTTGCGGCTTTCGCTGTTTTGACGACGTATACTGCCTTACACGGACGACCGCGCTTTGGCTTCGCTCTTTGGTTGCCGTCGTCGTCCGCCAGCGTTGCCCCCGCTGGAGCCGCACCTCGTACACTATCGTCGGTCGGCGTCGCATTGCCGATTACCCCCGCTGGGGTCGCATCTCGCACGCTATCGTCGGTCGGCGTCGCATCGCCGATCACCCCCGTTGGGGTCGCATCGCCCATTATCCCCGTCGGATCCTTCTCTTCTCGTGATCTTCTTTCTTCTTGTTGCCCGGGTTCTGCTGGATCTTCCCCTGGGACGAAAGGCTTCATATCCTCGGCTTGGACCAGTTCCTCGACTTGCCCGCTCGGACCGAACAATCGAAATGAATTGGCGCCGATCACGATGTATAGACCGGCATATTTCGGCGCTAGTTTCGCCGTTATGCCCTGGGCCGCCGACGAGAGTACTCTATTTTTTCTCCATACGATGTCGCCGAGCAGAAATGTTTCTTCTCTGCGCCTAGCGTCATAGTACTTCGCCTGCCTGGCCCGCTCAGTCTCTGAGCGTAGCGCTGACTGCTGGTGCAACTCGTGTAGCCTTTCCATTCTCACGTGCCAAGCTCGCAACAGTTCTTCTTGCACGGAGTTTCTGGCCTCCTCATCAGCATGGCCGGGCTATAACCTGTTGTACTGTGACTGGCCGTGTTCATTGCGAAAACCAGCTCTGGTAGATGTTCGTCCCAGGCTTTTTGGTTCTCCTGCACGTAGGACGCAATCATAGTTTTCAGGGTTCTGTTCTCCCTCTCCACGGGGTTCGCTCTGGGGCAGTATGGGAGAGTCGTGGTGTGGTACACTCCCTGCTTCCAAAGGTATTCGTCAACGGCTTTGTTCTTAAACACGGTGCCGTTGTCCGAATGGAAGGTTTCGGGGGTCCCAAATCTCATGACGATTCGCTTGTGTAATTCCTTAATTGCCGTCCGAGCGTTGGCCTTCCGAATGGCTATGCACTCCACCCATCGGATAAACAAATCCTGAAATATCAAGATGTATTCGTAGCCGCCTTTCGTACGTGGTAGCGGGCCAGTGATGTCTCTAGCCACTATCTGCCATGGTCTTTCCACGACCCTCATACCCATCATTCCTACGGGAGGCTTCTGTACCACAGTGCACTGCTGGCACACCATGCATTCTTTGACGTACTTCTGTACGTCAGCGTGTATGTTCGGCCAATAATAATATTGGCCTATCCGGGCGAATGTCTTATCTCGCCCGAGGTGACCAGCAGTGGGATCGTCGTGGCTTTCTCTCAATATGGCCCGCCTGTGTTCGGCTGGCATGGCCATTTTCCACGCGTCATCGTCCCCTATGACACTCTCGACGCTTTCATCTGGTCGATAGTGGTATAGTTTCTCCCCCACGATCTTCCAGCGCAGGTTCTCATGCGGTTTCACAGCTGTATCTTTCATCATTTTAAGATACCATTGGTCATTGGTACCGTCTGACCAACTGAGTGAACTTAGCATTACCCCCTCTTCTTCGTACATTCGGGATAGGGCATCAGGGACATAATTGAGTTTTCCCTCTTTATGGACTACCTCAAAACTCTGCCCTTGCAGCCGCAACGCCTACCTGCACAAACGGCCTGTCGGGTTTTTCATGTCGCATAACCATTTCAAGCTCATGTGGTCGGTGGTAGCCCTCAATGTACGGACGGAACTTGTCTATGGCCCATACTACCGCTAGACATTCTCGTTCCGGGACGGTATAATTCCGCTCAGCTGAATTCAAGGTTCGGCTGGCGAACTCCAGTACCCTCTCGCCCCCCTCGGTTTCCTGTAGGAGCACCGCACCGATCCCGGTGTCACTCGCATCCGTATTTACAACGAATTGCTCGTCCGGTAGAGGGCTATGAAGTACTGGTGCCGAGGCAATCAACGCTTTCAATCTCTCAAATGCGTACTGTTGGTCTTCCAGCCATTGATATTTTTGACTCTTCTTCAGTAATCTCGTTAGAGGCTCGGCCACGGTGGCATAATCTCTCATGAACCTCCTGTACCAGGATGACATTCCCAAGAATCGTCTCAGTTGCTTCAAATCCTTGGGAGCTGGGTAGTTCAGGACTACTTCAATTTTTTCTGGGTCGGGCCTGATCCCGTCCCGGTTTACTAAAACTCCCAAGTATCTGACCTCTGGCTTACAAAAAACGCATTTCTCCCTGTTGATCACTAACCCTGCAGCCTTCAACCTCTTTAATACCAGCCTGAGTAAGCGCTTGTGCTGTTCAAGCGTCTCCGAGATTATGATGATGTCGTCCAGGTAAGCGAGCACATATGGTTCGAGCTCGCTACCGATCACAATATCGATTAATCTCTGGAACGTGGCTCCAGCGTAGGATAAACCATACGGGAGCCTCACAAACTGAAACAGCCCTTTTCTGGGCACTGTAAAGGCCGTCATGTGTTTTGTAGATTCACCCAGTGGTCTATTGTCGATATATACCTGGCCCTGCGTAATTTCCGCAGTATGTCTTGCATATACGGTAGTGGGTACGCATCGGGTTTCGTATGGGCGTTCACTTTCCTATAGTCGACGCAGAACCTATACGTCCCGTTCTTTTTTTCACCATAACCACTGGCCTCGACCATCCGCTGTTAGATGGTTCGATATTGTGCTCTATATCAGACGTCAATCCGCACGTCTCTCTTTGACCTGCCAACATCTCGTCCAGAAGGTCTTCCAGCTCTTTGTGCTCATTCTCCGTAGCATCAACTACACCAACTACTTCCACCTCTAAGCTGGCTACTTCGCATAATAATTTAGCCTCCGTACCCTTGAAGTACATCGTGTCGGTATCTGGGTCGAGCATGGCCCTGAATTCCTTGATGAAATTGACACCGACGTAACACGCATCGTCCAATTGCGGTACTATGCCTACTCGTATTTCTCTCGTTATACCCGCCACCGTAATGGGGAGCATAACATGGCCAACCAGTGGGCGGCAAGTACCGTCTGGTAGCTTCACCCGTCCTGTGCACTTAAGGGAGAGTTCTCGTCCCAGTGCGCTGGCCATCTGCAGTCCAACCGCCCAATGACCGTGCTGGATGCGCCAGGATCGTATAGGGCTCGGAGCCTATAGTCCGTGACTTCGATCGACATCCACCATCGTGTTTCGTCTTCGGGGTTATACTTCATTCCCCACGGTCTCACAAGCTCGTCTTCTTCTACTAAAGAATCGAAGCCGGTGAACGTCTTCGCTCCTGCCTCTCCTTCGGGAGTCGGCTGACTTGGCCGTGGTAGGGCGTCCAGGTCCTCCGTCGTCGCCGTAGCTTCGACTTCCTGAGCAGCTACGGTAACCGTAGGCTCTTTCGGAGGCTCCTCCAGTGTCATCTCTCCTTCTGGACGAGAATCGCCTGGCTTCTTTCGGACGTCCACATCCTCCGTCGCAGGCTCGGCTACGACGGGAAGTATTTCTGCGGGGACCGGTTTCTCGTTAGGAGTGGCTTTGGTCCGTTCTAGCCGCTCCCTTGCTCGTTTCCCGAGCATTTAGGGCAATGCTTCCGCATGAACCCTATCTCTCCGCAGCCATAGCATTTCATCGGCTGCGTGGGGTCAAACCTTGGTTTACTCCCTCCTGGCGGGGTGCCAGGAGGTTGCGACCTTTTGGCTCCCCATCCCGTTCGAGTTGACGACCCAATCGCTTTTCCCCCTCTGTCGGGCGCTTTGGGGTCCGTTCTGGTTCCACCGCCCTTTTCGTTCCTGGTGACGCCGCCTTTTAGCCGAACATGTCTAGCCGAAACTGGCTCAGCTTCTCGTCTAACATCTTGGCAAACATTGCCGTGATGTCAGACGTCGAAGGTTGTGGTTCTTCCTTCGAAATGGCGGATACTTCCGCTTTCTGCTTCTTTATCCCTTGATTGGGCTTATACGCCATCTCGGGTAACAAAGAAGCTGCCGGAGGCGGGGGCAAACGTATGCTTTTCTCTCGTTCCAACGTTTGCTCGGCATCTGAGGCGGCATCCAGCAGTGTTTCCACGTTAGCGATCGCGCACCTGCGGACCATTTTCTGTAGGTCCGACCGCATGTTTCGGTGTAGTAGGTCCAATTCCTGACTATACTCAAGCCTCGGCGATAATTTGTTCATTATGCCAATGAGGCACGTGAGGTAGTCTCGACCAGTTCATCTGGTCCTTGTGTCCTTAGGTTGGCTTCGTTCTATAGCCTCTGTTGGTATTGACGACTTGTGCCATACCATCTCCTGGCTGAGGTGGTGAAGTCATTCCAAGTCCGCCACTTCGTCCGGTTGTTCCTATATCAGGTCGCCGCGTTGTCTGTGAAAAGTTCAGACAGCGCTGCCAGATGCTCATCACCCGTCACGTTGCTCAACGCGTTGCAATCCTCGATTCGTGACAGGAATGCGTCTATGCTCTGGTTCTTACTGCCAGAGAACTTGACGTTCCATTTCCTTACTATTTGGCCTACATCCTTATTCGAACCGAACCTAGACGTCCCGTCCAAACTTCCTGGTGTGAATCTTGGGCTTGATGTGTTACCAGGATTGCCACTCCTACGCACATCTGGTCGATCTCTCGGCAGCTGATGGTCGTCGTTTATAGTCGTTTGTCGACTATCTGCTCCCTCCCAGGCGCTACGTGCCGATGTAGGTGGCGCCGTTGTAGCTCGAGAATCGTCCAGATGCGTATCACCGTGTATTGTGAATGTGTCTTGAAAATTCACATGTCCTGGGCGTCTGGTTTCCTCGTTCCTTGTACTTGACAGGATCTGCTCTCGTTTCAGAGTGTCTACTTGTCGTTGTAGCAACTTGACCTCTGTGAGCAGTTCTGCCAGTACAAACGAGATATCTTGCGATATTTGGAATTCAGTTCCTTGTGCTGACACTAGCGTGATCATCTGTTCGTTTGGCTGTGTGGCCGACTCCCTCGTATGTTCAGTGGCTGTTGTTTCGTTGGTTGGCGGTGTCGTTTCGTTGACCTCTGAAGGCCCCCGAAGCGACAGTTCCAGGTTTCTAAGCACGTTCGTGTCCGTGATCAGATTTGTCAGGCTGTGCGCGTTTGCCTGACCTGTCTGCGTGCCCTCTTCAATGTCGGCCGCTATTGTTTCGTCAATGAACTGTCGCCTGCGACGCGCTCTGAAGTCAATTGTGTTGCCCTCTTGATCGTCTTCTTCCACAAAATCGTTGGCTGTGTAGTTGCCGAGCAACCATTTCTGCACGCGATATGCTTGTGCGAAATAGCAGCCCTCTGTGGACTTTTTCAACTGAGAGAGCGTCTCGTGTAGCTGCTGACCACTCAGTTTCGTCAGCCACGTCTCTACAGCTATCTCCGTTGTGCTGGACATACTGAACTTCTATAGATTGCTGGTTTCGCTCGCAATTTCCTATATGTTGCTCGCCACGCGAGATTTTCGATTTCGCTTTTCTTCGCAAGTGTGTGCGAGTGTATTAAACACTTAAAGCCCGAGAATCACGGGTTTCTGTTTCCTCTTTCGTTCTATGCAAGTATTCGGATTCGAATCTCGCTTCAAACCGGTGATTTTAATCGATTTTTTTCCAAATTTTGTTTTGACCCGATGACCTCGAGTAACCGGGTTCAAGTCTCGGTTTGCATTTTAGAAATGTGTGTGGGTTTTGACGCAACGGTTTTCGAAACGAAAAATGAGTTCAGCTTTCGATTAGAAAGGATTTTGATTCAGAAAAAAAAGGTTAAAAAAAAACTGTCAATTCAAATTATTTCGAAGACTTTGGAAATTCGAATCGTCAAAAATTCAAACCACTGATAATTTGAAAATCTCAGAAAAAATTAAAAGGATTTGAAAACTTCAAAAACCTCGAAAAGTACTCAAAAATTCAAAAATTCAAAAATTCAAAAATTCATAAATTTCAAAAAATCCAAAAATTTGAAAATTCCAAAAATTCAAGAATTTGAAAATTCTTAAAGATTAAAAAATTCTAAAAAATCAAAAATTTGAAAACTCCAAAAATTCGAAAATTCCCAAAAAATTTAAAAAAAAATCAAAAATTTCAAAATTTCAAAAATTTCAAAATTTCAAAAATTCCAAAATTTCAAAAATTTCAAAATTTCAAAAATTTCAAAATTTCAAAAATTTCAAAATTTCAAAAATTTCAAAATTTCAAAAATTTCAAAATTTCAAAAATTTGAAAATTCCCAAAAAATTTAAAAAAAATCAAAAATTTGAAAATTCCAAAAATTCAAAACTTCAAAAATTCTTAAAAAATTCATAAATTTTGATATCCTGAAAATTTGAAGCCTAAAAAAAATCCCAAAAGGATCCGAATCCCTCGAAAGTAAATCCAAAAAATTTTCCGAGAATACGAAAATCCAAATGTCCATAAATTTCCACAATCCCAAAACAAATCGAAAAGTCTGAAAATTTAAAGCTTCAAAAAAGCTTAGAAAATATTTATCTTTCGAAATAAAATCCAGAAAATTATTAAAAGTTCAATAATTCAGAAAATGTGAAAATT
Source organism: Gastracanthus pulcherrimus (assembly GCA_949152435.1). Classification (NCBI taxonomy): domain Eukaryota; kingdom Metazoa; phylum Arthropoda; class Insecta; order Hymenoptera; family Pteromalidae; genus Gastracanthus; species Gastracanthus pulcherrimus. The sequence continues at coordinate 95,327,473 of OX424573.1, read as the reverse complement.
TTTTTTTTTAAATCAATAAACCAATTAAAAAAAATACTTTTGTAATTATTGTTTATTAATATTTAATAAACAATAATTTCTCTTTTTTGTCGCACTTGAAAAAGAAATTCAAAAAAAATATTCTAGGAACGGGGCCCCTGTGTCGCGTACGTACGGCCCTTTTTTCGTACACTTACTGTTGAGCCGGCTAATCGCACTGCCCACTGCGCAGCCGCACTACTCTACTATTTACTCTACTATTAGCTACTTTTGCTCTGATTCGGTTTAAATAATTATTTCGCTTTTCTTGGCCTTTCCTTAGTTATAATCGAAAATTGTTCATTAATTATTAAAAAATTATTTCCGATGTTTTAGTCAGAGCAAAAATAGTTTTATGTGATTTATTATTTATTCGCACTCTCTGCTCACCTACCTGGCACACACTTTTGTACAATTCGGCGTTTCGGTTTTTCGCTCGATTCGCGTACGCGTGCTTGGCCTGCTTACACGTTTAATTAAAATTTTACAATTCGTTTTAAATTCATTTTTATTTAATTAACTCTTCTGAAAATTGTTTGAATATTTTCCGTTAATTATTAATTAACTGCGTAAATAATATTGGAAGGGCGCCATCTGTAACAGGTGGGACAATTGTTTATAACAATTGCCCCTGGCTAATAAGCCTTCGACCGAGCTGCTAGCGTGCAAAGTCAGCACAGCACGCAACGCGTGCTGGCGTGAGCCTTTGCCCCTACCTGGATAGATAGATAGATAGATATACTTTTTATTCATCAGAAGACAAAAGCTTACAATTTCATGTACATGTAGTTATAATTATAATTAAAAATATCAGTCGATTTAATATAATTGTTATCTTAACTTTCACTTATTGCATATTTCTTATTAAAATAATAATTCACTTTATCAGTTCGTCAGTTTATAAAATTTAAATGTAATGAACTAGTCATAGTCAGATATCACAGAAACACGCCTCGTCAAAAAATAATACATAGAATAAAATAAATACAATAGAGATAACATATAAATATAAAAGAATACATACACATACTTTGCTAAAACTTTGCGTATACTATCACGTCTAAATTTAAAACACACTCATTCATAACACTTTAACAATCACGCTAATAAATATATTCACACCTAACTAACACTAAACATATTTAATAAATAAATAAATAAATTAATAAATAAATACATCGAATAAATAAATAAATCAGATAAATAATTAAATTAAATAAATAAATAAATAAATAAATTTAAATAAATAAATAAATTAAATAAATAAATAAATAAGTTTAAATAAATAAATAAATTAAATAAATAAATAATTCAAATAAATAAAAAGCTTAAATAAATGTTCGACTCATCTCTGTACATACTCTTCACCATGTAATTGCTTAAGGTGCCTGCTAAACGCCGTTTTAAATTTACAAAAAGATGGCAGGCACCTCACACTGCTCGGGAGCAAATTCCAGAGGTGCGCACCTTGAACTCTGAATGAGAAAAGGCCCTTATCGGTGCGCGACCCCTGAACCGAGAGCTCTTTCATACCACCCCTACTTGAAGTCCTGGCCTGGTTTTTTTCAAAGAGGGCAGTAAGATACGGTGGCTGCCGCATGACAACCGCTTTGTAAAGCAGCAGCCCCATAAAATACTCCCTCCTCACCTTCAAATCCAACCAGTCCAGTTTTTTCCTGTAGGCGGTGATATGCTCATCCCGCCTAACACCACATATGTATCTCACACATGCATTCTGTAGACTTTGTAGTCGTGTCTGGAGCTCCCCTGATACATCAAGAAGAACCACTGAACAATAGTCTAAGTGAGGTAGTACCAGTGCACATGCCAGCTGCTTCCTCAGTATCTCTGTGGTGCTTGAACGGAAAAGTTTTAAGCTATACAGAGCCCTATTTTCCTTTCTACTGACCGCATTCAGTTGCGGCTTCCATGTCAACCCTCCGTCCATCACCACGCCGAGGTTGGTGACTGTATCGACAAAGGGAACGTGTACGCCGGTCTGTATCTCAATGCCTTGCAAGTCAAGGTTCTGAACCTGTTTGATGTTGTGATCAGATCCAAAAATGATCGCCTTTGTCTTGCCGACATTGAGGCGCAGGCCAGCTGACATTGCCCAGTTCGACACTGCTTGTGCTACAGCCGACATGCGACCGATACCATCACGAAGACCCTTCAGGGTCACTTGTGTGTAGGTTTGCAAGTCGTCAGCGTAAAGTATGTGTTCGACACCATCTAAGTCGAGTGCGTCTTGTAAGTCGTTTATGTACAGGCTGAAAAGCAGGGGTCCCAGGACTGAGCCCTGTGGAACGCCAAGATTGGTGGTTAGCCAACCTGAATCCCCGTTTGTGATTGTGACGATTTTCTGTCGTCTCCCCATGATATATGACTTAAGCCACAGGAGAACACTCCTGGAGAATCCCATGCGCATCAGCTTACGCAGCAGTTTAGTGTGTGAGATGGTGTCGAATGCTTTGCTAAAATCAAACATTAACAAAATAGTCAATAGTTTTTTGTTGTTGTTAATGCCTGATCTTATGTCCTCCGTCAGTTTCAGTAGTGCTGTCTGTGTACTGTGATTCTGTCGAAAACCAGTCTGCATCGGGTCCAAAGTATTATTTTCTCGTAAGAAGTCAGTTATTTGGTCGTGTACGATTTTTTCAAGGACCTTAGAAAGGAAACTCAGTAGGGCAATTGGTCGGAAATCTGACACCGTAGATGGGAAAGGCTTCTTCTTCAAAGGCACCAACTGAGCTCTCTTCCAAGCTCCCGGAAAAATGCCAATGGACAGAGAGGAGTTAAAGATCTTAACAATATGATCTCCCACAAGCGAAGAGCCTTAGCCACTATATTTTGGGGAATGTCGTCTTCCCCTCTGGCTTGTGATGAGAAGTGGGCAACAGCCAGAACTACGTCCGAGAAGCTGACTTCTCGGAAAACAAAACCGTCATCACTGGCAGTGGTCAAGACGTTGTCAAGTTCTTCATCACCCTCATTTTGGGAGATCGACACCCCTGCAAAGAGGGGCATTGAGCTCTTCCGGTGAGAAACCATGAAGCTCCTCTCTTGTCTTTGGCAGAAGGCCCAGAGCCTTGAGCTCTTTCCAGATATTTTTCTTATTATTAATCGCTTCAGAAATTTTATTTTGTAAAAATCTTTCCCTTGTTTCCTTCGTTCGTAATTCAGCTTCAGCTGCAAGGCCCTGATACTCCCGCCACAGTCTGTCGTCATTGGTCCGCGAATAGCGTCTTCGTACGGAGTCACGTTTTTTGTAAAGATGTATTAGTTCAGCATCAACCCATGGTGGATTTGTTTTCTTTTTCCGCATGAATTCTTTTAACGGTGCAATTTTATCTATCACAGCCATGAGGTTGACACTGAGGCACTCTAATTGACTGTCAACACCCGCCGCGGGACCATCGATCCGCGACCAATCACAGTCAGCTAGGTGAGACAGGAGGTCGTCTTGCTGGATCGACTTAAAATCCCTGTAGCTGAAAGATTCAACCACAGGGGATGCAGCAGTTTCGACCCCAATCTCGACCTCTATGATGTTATGATGACTGGGAAAAGGCGCCGGCCGATTGTATATATAGTACAACGTCATTATTATCTGTCAAGATCACATCAATCCACGTGTGAGAATCCGTGAGATGATGAGTCGCACCATGATCAATTATTTGAAGGTTAAGATCATCAGCCAACCGTCTAACAAATTTCGCATCGGCTGACGTTCCGAGTAGGTTCGCATTCAGATCTCCCATAATAATTTTGTGACTAAAGTCTTGAGTATGTATCGTCAGTTTGTCTATTAAGTCAGAGCCCTGTAAAAACGGTACGTGTGGTGGTCTGTATATTAAAGCAACAAAGACGGGGGAAGGCTGCCCTGCTGAACACTGCACATTAAATATTCAGGTATAAATGGCCTGCCCTCCTGTGTTGTTGGAGAGCTGTATAGTAAATTGGCCTTGAAAGTGTTATGAATGTACAGGAATAGCCCGCCCCCTAGTTTGTTGCGATCAAGTCTAAGTAGTGAGTAGTCATCGATCTGAATGAGATCAATCCCAACATCAGGGTCAAGGTGCGACTCAGCAACCCCAAAGAGATGGTAGGCAGGACGAGCTGAAAGGTGTTGTTTAATCATGCCAATGTGCCCCTTCAGTGAGGTAACATTGACAAAACCTGCCCTCAGTCCCTTACAGTGAACCCCCCCAGCAGTGTCTGCGGATAGTCAATTTTTTGCAGCAGTTGACGGAATTACATTTTTATCAATTACGATTTCATTATCAACAGTTTTTTTTACAGTATTTACAGTTTGAGATGGTTGATTAATGGCATATGATGCCACTATTGTCTGTAAATCAGCCGCAGATGAAAATTCATGAGAGACATCGCCATCGCGCCTCTTCACCAGGAAACGGCCCCCTCTATGCCAAACATATTTAAAATTAAGTCTCATCGCAAGGGCCTTGAGACTTCTATATTTGATAAAACATTCTTTTGTTAACAATACATTTATACAAATTTTCCCATTTATAATCCCATCCCTTGTGTCCTGGTCAAGAGCTGCAATGTCGACATCTCTAGCATGAAAGCCAGTGATAAGCTTTTTGGCTCGCATTATTTTCTCGCCTAACGCACTGCTGGAAAGGGTAACAACCCATGGTGACCTTCTACGTTCGCTGTTTGTATCTGCTAATGCCGCAGCTGTTGATTCTTCTGACCGAAGCAGGCGCGTGCCTATTATATCAATTTTGCGTGTTGATGGAAGGACACCGTCGAAAATGTTTGAAATAATGAGCTCCGTATTACCGCTTTTAATGTTTTTACTGTGCATTGTCCCCCCATCAATCGTTTGCACCCGCGTGCTTCGTGCAGGTGATGCTGCAGCATCAGTATTGTCGTTATTATACTTATTCAAACGCCTAGACATTTTATTTCTACTATTTACAATTTGGATAAACCCGTCATTATTGCTTTCACAATTGTCAATTGTTTCGCTTATATCACTATAATTGTCGAGTAAGGTACTATTCGTAGCAGACGCATTATTAACAGTATTACATTTTTTTTGTACTTATAAGAGAAACGGTATTGTTTTGTGTACTGGGGAGTACTGCGATTTTTTGGAATTCTATTTTATTTAGTATGAGTTGGTTATCTTTTTGGATGTTCTCAGCATTTCTTTCAATTTTCTCAATAGTAGTAGTATATACAGAGGTAAAATCTTCTTTTGTTATTATTTTTTCTATTTTTGTTATTATTTCCTTGTTGTCACGTTCAACTCTATTGATTTTATTTGTTAAATTATCAATTTTAGTCTGTGACTCGAGATTTGTCTGCTCTAGATTATCGATTTTTTCAATTAACATGCTATAATTTACCTCTGTATTGGTCAATAAAGTGTTCGTTTCTACGTTATTATCATGTAATTTTTTATTTTTAATTTTTAGGTTATCTATTTCTTGATAAAGCACTTGCTTCTCCTTTTTCATCTCCTCCAGCTGGGAGTGTTGTTTCGACAGTTTTTCCTCAATTTTTTGCAGCTTAGAGTCAATTGAAAGTGCCAAAGTATGTACTGCTGGTAACGTATTTAGCCTATTTGCAATTGCCTCCAATCTGCCTTCAATAGAGGTGCAATGTCTAGCAGGTGCATTATCAATGTTTCTTGAAGTAGAATTCGCGTACTCCACTAGGCAGGAGACCGTTGTTCCCTTTTTTAACGCGGTACTATCTAGCATACGGATGACGGACGCATTTATATCATTAATACTGCTGTTATTTTTGGAGAAGGAGGACTGTGAAGTATTATTAGCTCGGTCCGCATTCTTGGCCGTGACGTCACTCGGGGATTCACCACTGTGCTCTGCTCCTGTACTGGAAATGGGCGGGCCTAGTGACGTCACAGGAAACTGTGATGCCAACCGGAGTAGGCTGCTGGTGGGGGCGGGGCCTAGCCCCCGCAACGGAGAGAGTGAGGAGTTGGTGGGCGCGGCCTTGCTCGCCTGATTGGTGCGAGCAGCTGTTGCAGGCCTTTTATTGGCCGGAGTGGACGCGGCTAGCTCCTTCTCTTTCCCACTCATATTGTTGCTGGCGTTCGTCGCGCGCGCGACTGCCGACTCGAACATCGACCTCTTTGAGTCGATACATGCCTGGCACGCTACCGCTTTAGTTTGTAGCTGCAGTGCATTCCTTTGTACGCGGGTAAGCACTGCAAGAGGCTTGCACGCCGGATGGTAAGTAATATCGCATATGCAGCAGTTACGTAGCGAGTTGCTGCTCCTAGGAACCTCCCCGCAGATGGCGCAGTTGTCGACCATGGTGTTAGTGGCGACAAAGATGAGTCGTGGAAGGTACTGATGGTGTGTCTAGGATGCAGCAGGTGTCGCCTCGGTGGTCACGTAGTTGCAGTTCGAGTCGGCAGATGGCGCCTTGATAGTATGGCGCTGCGTGCTGTGTGTCCAGAATGAAGTGGTACCTCTGGATTATGCTTCGTGCTTGGCTCCCGCCACTCTGCCGTGTTCACCTCACTTAACCTCAAAAAACACCTGGCCGGGTGTTGTTGCTTGGATGTTGAAAGCCGTGCCGATGGACCAGTGGAAGCTGTGATTTATTATCACACCTATGGTTAGTATGTTCCACTGTGCAGGCACCACAACAGACCGGCTCACAGGCACAGGAGGCAGCAGAGTGCGGTGTAAATGCAGGAGCCAAAACACGAGCAGGTGCACCCAGCAGACGCGCGACGGACGATGTATTGAGCCAGCGGCGCAACGCCGCTGAGCTTCTGCCTGGCTGCCGCTGCTCTGGCTGTCCTGCTGCAAAATTCGCTGAATCCCAGTGGATTCAGCTCCGTGCGGAGTCGCCTCGACGCACGGATTTTCGCGACCTATAAGGAGCGCGAAAGCGCCGGAAGTTACTTGTCGCAACGCGCCAATATGCTTGCTTTCCGCGTTTGCCTAACTCGATCGGGGAGCAGGCGGGTCGTGGGGAAAATTGATTTACGCGGGTCAATCTTTTAATAACAGAATAGACTATATTTGACAATTAATAAATTAACAACAGTAATACACTGAATATGTACAATGGAATAAACAACGGTGAATTGAAAGATTAACATCAACTGGGGTATGAAAGTCGCGCAGGCCAAGTGACGGTGCGCGCCCAGCTCGTTCGCTGCTGGACGCGTTGCCCTCGCGATGGGCCGCACGCGCGTCCGGTGTCACGGCACCTCGGCGTACTCTAGGGCGCGGTGCCCGCGATGAGCAGCCCTGTACGCCGTTCGCGGCTCGTAATATGTGTATGAATATACCCGCGCGGGCTAGCCTTTACCTCGAGTCCGGCGGTGACGAATGCTCGTCTTCTGTCTCACTCACTTTCTCGTTCGCTCTCTCTCTCTCTCTCTCGCTGTCTCCTTCTCCGCCTTCTTTCCTTTCTTTTCTCAGGCGCGCCTTCACACTATCGGCACAACGGGGAGATACCGCTGTCACTTTATCCTCGTGCTTTGTCGTCGCGGCAACAGGTCGCTCCGCGTGCTAGATGTCCTGCGAGGGAAAGATGTCGGCGGAAGGCTCTTGTGATTGACGCGCGGGGGTCGAACACTCGATGAATTGTGTCGCGCTCTAGGCGTCAGCGCGGCCGGCGCCTCGCCCCCAGGCGCGATCTCTTTGGGTAACTACCCTCGGTGCGCGCGCGTTGCCTATAGTGCGAACGCTCGTATCTGGCGCTCATTTCGTTACAGGACAAAAAATGACGTTTTCGTGTATAACAAGAGAAAATAATAACCTTATTCAATCTTTCAGGTCGGAAAAGTTAGGTAATTTTATATTCTTTCAAATGCCTTTTTTCTGGATCGAGAATATTGTTTCTAAGGTATTAAAAATAAAAAAACACTAAAAAACCAAATCGAATCGAAAAAGAAAAAAATTGTGCCGTTTTCCTTTAAGAAAAACAAAATAATAACACTGAAACACTAAGTTTCACCAATCGTGGCATGGTTTGAATAAAGGATAGTTCGTGGAGATTGATAAAGCCTTTACATTCCAATATTTCTATCATGTTTTTAGCAAAACCTTTTTTTTACTATCACAAAGCTTCCTCTTTGAGGAAAGAAAAAAATTTTTGTATTACATAGTTTCAAAATAAAAGAAGACTGTAGTGCCCTTTTCAGTTAATCAATATATTTTTTATGTTTTCGTTTCCAGTACAATTAGTAAGGAATAAAATTTTATAGAGTTAAAATTTGGGTTCACAGTAAAAATGAGTTTGAATAAACTATTTGAATAATTAATGAAGTATCTATAAAAAATACATTTCTAAAAAGTAAAATCTTGGCAAGTATAAGTTTCATTATTACCCACAATATAAATTAAAAGAAATATGTTATTACCAAAATAAATCGATCAATTATGAATTTTATTCATAAACTCGAATTAAAATAGTAAATTTAAACGAATATTATATTTAAAAAATAATATAGTTTAAAATATTTCCATTTTTTACTAATTCTTATAATCTCAAATGAACGCTAAAGAAATTAATGAAATCGATTAATATATTGGCAAGTATTGTATTTTTATTTGTATATCAATTTCCTTCTTTTATTAATTAATTGAAGTATACAAACTATTTAAAAAATATTATAGTTTAAAATATTTCTATTTTTACTAATTCAGATAATCTGAAATAAAAGCTAAAGAAATTAATTAAATCGATTAATAAATTGGCAAGTATTATATTTTTATTTGTAAATCAATGTCATTTTTTTATGAATTAGTATGAAGTATACAAATTAATAATACCTTTCAAATTTAATATTATAAGACATTAAATTTGACATAAATACATGTTGATAAGAAATAGGTCAAAAAGCCGAACCTCAAACACTGATCTATAATACTCTCGCTACATTACACTCGCGTTACATGTAGTGCGCATATGGCAATTAATTTCTATTATAGGTAAGCTAACTGAAACTTTTGGAAATCAAGCCAATATAATATTACGGACAAACAGTTTATACCTTATCTAGGGCTTTGACTTGATGCCGTCGTTAATTGCTACGAACCTTAGGTAACTCGAGCACTGTTCGGGGTTATTTTTCCCACACTCGAGCAATGTTCCAGGATTAACTGTAGTTCAATATAAAATATAGTGCATTGACGGTCTCTTTAATTTCGACATACAACTATGAACATAGTTGACGGACCCGTCGTCTCGAAGTTTACGGTGTTCATAGAATAGAAAGTAATATTTCTAAGTAAAAGAAGTTAACAAAATCATAGATTATTTTTGATGGAATGTAGGAAATGCCACCTAAGGCACACCCGACTAGGTCCGCACAGCCGGATAGTGTGGGGCTGGTTGGGGATGCATCCACCGCGTGTATAATATAGGACGAAAAATAACATAAACAAAAACAATAATGTTTTATTATAAAAGAATAAAATAAATGAAATATAAAAATATTGAGTAATACACGTTGGATGTTTATGATCAAAAATTAATCTTAAACAAGGTATGTAGTGCACCGATTGACTTCGAAAGAACCTTATATTATTCTCATATTTTATTCAGATATCTAGTTAACGCTGGGTGAAAAGAGTCTTTTTAATGTAATTATAAACCTGAGCTTGCCAACATTTGATTAATTATAGTTTTATAATTTCATTAAAATGACCCTTCTGAGCCAGCGTTGACTTTATATCTGCATAGAATATGCGTATTTTATGTGTTACTTTCAAATAATCATTTAAACACAAGAAGCACTTACACGAGTACAAAGATTCACAAAGATCCTCGTTAATAACAAAAATTTGGGTTAAAAAACATTATTTTAGGTAGATGTAAGACTAAAAACTCTTATAAATAAGTACCATCGATTGCATATAGCTAAATAAGCGTTTAGTATTGGTGCATACAAAATTTTGAAGAGGTTAGAAAAACACAACTAGGCGTATAAATAGGGCGACGGTGCGCCCCTTGGCTTCGTACTGAACCTTAGTTCTTATACTTGCCATCGGGCGCTACCCTTGACTCGAATAATTACACCTAATGAACAATTATAAGATTTTCTTATTTACATATTGTCATCTTATCTTAAATTTATTTGTGCAAATGGTATGCAGTATATATATATATATATATATATATATATATATATATATATATATATATATATATATATATATATATATATTTTATTTATTTATTTTTATTTATTTATTTATTTAACCAGATAGATTACATAAAGTAAACCCTATAGAGGTAAACGCAGTTACCTGTACATAGGCTGGAGTAATTTTTTTAAACGCAATGACATTCAAATGCTGCGTTTGATAAATCCTTAAAACTAACTTAAAACTAACTTAAAACTGAATATCCCAGTTAACATAATATAAATTTATATCTATAAAATTTACAAGATTAACAAAATAGTTGCCCAACAACCATAACAAAATTTTATATTGACTTTATAAATTTCTTAATATGTTTCTATTTTTAGCTATTTTTATCACTAATAGCTTTTATCATTTTTGGTAAAATTATACTTTTATTTCTAGTCTTAGATTCGCTTAATAAGTACATGTTTTTAAGTTTATCATAATGATATGTAACTGATACTAGTGTAAATAACTGTTTAATGTTCAAAGGATTGTCTGTTGCAAAGTGATTATTGTTAATAATTTTAAGTATCCTTGTTTGAATCCTTTGTAATAAATTTAAGATTGTTGTGTATGCACCTCCCCAAGCAATAATTCCATAATTTATTATGCTATGAAAGAAAAAATAATATATTATCATAAGTGTATTGGTATCCATAAATTTTCTTATTTTAGCAAATATAAAAATCAGATATTTGGTTCTATTTAATAGGTATTCAATGTGTTTATGCCACTTCATATTATAGTCAAAATATATACCAAGATACTTTTGTTTTTGAATTTCAATACTTAATTCTAAAGGTACGCTGTCGCAGTAATTTCCGAAGGTTATAAATTTAGTCTTAGATATATTCAGTGATAGTTTATTGAATGCTAACCAATTCGCTACTTTATCTAGTAAAACATTCATCTTGTCCCGTGCTTGAGACCACGTGTCATCATCTGAGATGATGACAGTGTCGTCAGCATACGACAGGATTGAATCCTTAGGCATATCTAACAATAGATCATTCACATATATTATGAAAAAAAGCGGTCCCAGAATTGTACCTTGTGGTACTCCTGTATCTAAAATCTTTTCAGAACTAATTTTATTATCAATCTTTACTTTTTGCTTTCTATCCGTTATATAGCTTTTTATCAGTTCAAGTGCAATACCTCTTATACCATATTTTTCCAATTTTTCACATAGAAGTGCATGGTTGACTGTGTCAAAAGCTTTGGCAAGATCTATGAAAGTTAATATTATTGGTTTGCTTTTATCTAAATCTTTATAAATTATTTCGGTTATTTTACACAGTGCATCTGTAGTTCCAATATTTTTTACAAATCCATACTGATACTCTGAAAGAATATTGCATTCCCTCAGAAAACCATATATACGATTGTAAATTATTTTTTCATATATTTTTGCAATATTTGATATAAGTGATATCGGTCTGTAATTTGTTATATCTGTTTTATTTCCTGCTTTATATATACGAATTACTACTGCACTCTTCAGCGCAACTGACCACACTTTTTTTTCTATCGAAAGATTGAATATATGTGCCAAAGGTAGTGCGATATACTGAGCAATTGTTTTTAATGTCATGGCATTTACATTGTCTTCTCCACTTGCTTTATTCTTAAGTTCTTTTATGATTTTTATTACTTCATCAGAATTAGTTGGGTTTAAAAATATTGATTTCGGATTATTTTCAATTTCTTTAGGTTTTTCATTTGGCTCAATAATTTGTTTACTTAATTCTTTCCCGACATTACAGTAAAAGTTATTCATTATATTTGCAATTTCAGTTTTATCATTAATTTCAATTCCATTGTATTGAATTCTTTTGATTTTGTTATCTACTTTTTTATTATTCCCAATTTTTCTGTTTATTATTTTCCATATTTTTTTTAATCACTAGCATTATTATTAATCATTTCTCTTTCATACTTAACTTTCGCATCTCTAATTACTTTATTTAGCACCTTAACGTAGTCCATATATTCTTTCTTTAGAACTGTAGATTCTTTATTCTTTTTCCACACGTTGTACAGTAAGTATATATATTAAAAAATATTTTAAACAACAATACTTTTCCTAATCTATGTTATACTTTTGCATAAGTTTAAATTACTAAATTTAAATATATATTTATTTATTTATTTATTCCAGAGTTACATATAACATTTGCTAAATTCGATACAGAGTAGAAATTATTTACACAATAACACACTATAACGCCGCAAATCCTGCAGAGGGAATTAGTATTCCCTGTTTGCAGGTCCGGATTACCAACAAAAATAAAAAGTGCTGGTTAGTTTTACTGTATTCATTACAGCAAAAACCTCTACCCATACTAAACCTTACAATGCAAGTACCATTCATTCATAAGGTGTAACGAAATGAGCGGCAAATACGAGCGTTCGCACTATAGGCAACACGCGCGCGCCAAGTGTAGTTACCCAAAGAGAATGCGGCTGGGGGCGCGGCGCTGGCCGCGCTGACGCCGAGCAAGAGAGACAGAATCGATCGAGCGTTCGACCCGCGCGCGTCAACTACGAGAGTTTTTCCGCCGGCATCTTTTCCCGATAGCACGAGAGCGACCTGTTGCCGCGACGAAAGAGCCCGTGAGGAAAACGACGGCGGTATCTCGTGTGCCGATAGTGAGAAGGCGCGCCTGAGAGTAAGGAAAGGAGTGAAGGCGGAGAAGGAGACTGAGAGAGAGAGCTAGAGGAAACGAGAGAGTGAGCGAGACGAGAAACAAGTGTTCTACACCGGACTCGAGGTAAAGGCTAGCCCGCGCGGATATATATAACACGAGCCGCGGGCGGCGGACAGGGCTGCACATCGCGGGCACCGCGCCCTAGAGTACGCCGAGGTGCCGGGACACCGGACGCGTGTGCGGCCCATCGCGAGGACAACGCGTCCAGCAGCGAACGAGCTACAATCCAGGTAGGGGCAAAGGCGTATGCCAGCACGCGTTGCGTGTTGGTCTGACTTTGCACGCCAGCAGCTCGGCCGAAGGCTTTTTAGCCAGGGGCAATTGTTATAAACAATTGTCCCCTCTGTTACAGATGGCGCCTTTCCGATATTGTTTACGCAGTTAAACAACAATTAACAGAAAATATTCAGACAATTTTCAGAAGAGTTAATTATATAAATATAAACTTAAAACGGACCGAAAATTTTTAATTAAACGTGTAAGCAGGCCAAGCACACGTACGCGAATCGAGCGAAAAACCGAATTGTACAAAAGTGTGTGCGAGGTAGGTGAGCAGAGAGTGCGAATAAATAATAAATCACATAAAACTATTTTTTGCCCTGACTAAAATATCGAAAATAATTTATTAATAATTAATCAACAATTTTCGATTATAACTAAGGAAAGGCCAAGCAAAAGCGAAATAATTAATTAAGGCGAGTCAGGGCAAAAACAGCTAATCACGGCAGAGAAGTGTGTGTGGAAACCGGCTCAACAGCAAGTGTACGAAAAAAGGGCCGTACGTACACGACACAGGGGCCCCGCTCCTAAAATAATTTTTTTTTGAATTTATTTTTCAGGTGCGACGCCAAAGAGAAATTATTGTTTATTAAATATTAATAAACAATAATTACAAAAATTATTTTTTTTAATTGGTTTTTTGATTTTTTTTTAAATTTTCACATTTTCTGAATTTTTGAACTTTTAAAAAATTTTCTAGATTTTATTTCAAAAGATAAATATTTTCTTGGTTTTTTTTTTTGAAACTTTAAATTTTCAGATTTTTCGATTTGTTTTGGATTGTGGAAATTTATGGACATTTGGATTTTCGAATTCTCGGAAAATTTTTTGATTATCTTTCGAGGGATTCGAATCCTTTTGGGATTTTTTTTTAGACTTTAAATTTTTAATTTTTTGGGATTTTTAAATTTTTGATTTTTTGGGAATTTTCAAATTTTTTGAATTTTAAAATTTTTGATATTGTTGGAATTTTTTATTTTATTGAGAATTTTCAAATTCTTGAATTTTTGGAAACTTTGAAATTTTGGATTTTTTCCTTTTTTTTTGAAATTTATAAATTTTTGATTTTTTAAATTTTTTAATTTTTGTGGACTTTTCGAGGTTTTTGAAGTTTTCAAATCGTTTTAATTTTTTTTTGAGATTTCCAAATTATCAGTGGTTTACATTTTTGACGATTTGAATTTCCAAAATCTTCGAAATAATTTGAATTGACAGTTTTTTTTTTAATTTAAATTTTTTTTTCTGAGCCAAAATCCTTTCTAAACGAAAACTGAACTCATTTTTCGTTTCGAAAACCGTTGCGTCAAAACCTACACACATTTCAAATTAACTAACCGAGACTTGAACCCGGTTACTCGAGGTCATCGGGTTAAGACAAAATTTGAAAAAAAAAATCGATTAAAGTCACCGGTTTGAAACGACATTCGAATCCGAATACTTGCATAGAAAGAAAGAGGAAACAGAAACCCGTGATTAGCTCAGGAAAATAGAATAAAGACGATCTTGCGAAACAGAACGCACCGAGAAAAGCGTAACAAAGATCAGTCTGACGATCTGCTCAACCGAGAAAAATTTAATTGCGAAATTTTTCTCGGGCCTTGAGTGTTTAATACACTCGCACACACTTGCGAAAAAAAAAGCGAAATCGAAAATCTCGCGTGGCGAGCAACATATAGGAAATTGCGAGCGAAACCAGCAATCTATAGAAGTTCAGTATGTCCAGCATAACGGAGATAGCTGTAGAGACATGGCTGACGGAACTGACTGGTCAGCAGATACACGAGACGCTCTCGAAGTTGAAAATGTCCACAGGGGGTAGCTATTTCACACAAGCATATCGCCTACAGAAATGGCTGCTCGGCAACTACACAGCCAACGATTTTGTGGAAGAAGACGATCAAGAGGGCAACACAATCAACGTCAGAGCGCGTCGCCGGCGACAGTTCATTGACACAACAATAGCGGCCGACATTGAAGAGGGCACGCAGACAGGCCAGGAAAACGCGCACAACCTGACAAATCTGATCACAGATACGAACGTGCTCAGAAACCTGGAATTGTCGCTTCGGGGGCCTCCAGAGGTCAACGAAACAACACCGCCAACCAACGAAACAACAACCGCTGAACATATGGGGGAGTCGGCCGCGCGGCCAAACGAACAGATGATCACGCTAGTGTCAGCACAAGGAACGGAATTCCAAATACCGCAAGATATCTCGTTCGTACTGGCAGAACTGCTCACACAGGTCAAGTTGCTACAACGACAAGTAGACACTCTGAAACGAGAGCAGATACTGTCCAGTACAAGGAACGAGGAAAACAGACGCCCAGGACATGTGAATTTTCAAGACACATTCACAGTACACGGTGATACGCATTTGGACGATTCTCGAGCTACAACGGCGCCACCTTCATCGGCACGTAGCGCCTGGGAGGGGGCAGATAGTCGACAAACGACTATAAATGACGACCATCAGCTGCCGAGAGATCGACCAGATTTGCGTAGGAGTGGCAATCCTGGTAACACATCAAGCCCAAGATTCATACCAGGAAGTTTGGACGGGACGTCTAGGTTCGGTTCGAATAAGGATGTAGGCCAAATAGTAAGGAAATGGAACGTCAAGTTCTCTGGCAGTAAGAACCAGAGCATAGACGCATTCCTGGCACGAATCGAGGATTGAAACGCATTGAGCAACCTGACGGGCGATGAGCTTCTGGCAGCGCTGTCTGAACTTTTTACAGATAACACGGCGACCTGGTATAGGAACAACCGGACGAAGTGGCGGACTTGGAATGAATTCACCACCTCAGCCAGGAGATGGTATAGCACAAGTCGTCAATACCAACAGAGGCTGTGGAACGAAGCCAATCTAAGGACACAAGGACCAGATGAACTGGTCCGAGACTACCTCACGTGCCTCATTGGCATAATGAACAAATTATCGCCGAGGCTTGAGATAGTCAGGAATTGGACCTACTACACCGAAACATGCGGTCGGACCTACAGAAAATGGTCCGCAGGTGCGAGATCGCTAGCGTGGAAACACTGCTGGACGCCGCCTCAGATGCCGAGCAAACGTTGGAACGAGAGAAAAGCATACGTTTGCCCACGCCTCCGGAAGCTTCTTTGCTACCCGAGATGGCATATAAGCCCAATCAAGGAGTAAAGAAGCAGAAAGCGGAAGTATCCGCCATTTCGAAGGAAGAACCACACCCTTCGACGTCTGACATTACAGCAATGTTTGCCAAGATGATAGACGAGAAGCTGAGCCAGTTTCGGCTAAACATGTCGGACAAAGGCGGCGTCAACAGGAACGAAAAGGGCGGGGGGACCAGAACGGACCCCAAAGCGCCCGACAGAGGGGAAAAACCGATTGGGTCGTCAACTCGAACGGGATGGGGAGCCAAAAGGTCGCAACCTCCTGGCACCCCGCCAGGAGGGAGTAAACCAAGGTTTGACCCCACGCAGCCGATGAAATGCTATGGCTGCGGAGAGATAGGGTTCATGCGGAAGCATTGCCCTAAATGCTCGGGAAACGAGCAAGGGAGCGGCTAGAACGGACCAAAGCCACTCCTAACGAGAAACCGGTCCCCGCAGAAACACTTCCCGTCGTAGCCGAGCCTGCGACGGAGGATGTGGACGTCCGAAAGAAGCCAGGCGATTCTCGTCCAGACGGAGAGATGACACTGGAGGAGCCTCCGAAAGAGCCTACGGTTACCGTAGCTGCTCAGGAAGTCGAAGCTACGGCGACGACGGAGGACCTGGACGCCCCACCACGGCCAAGTCAGCCGACTCCCGAAGGAGAGGCAGGAGCGAAGACGTTCACCGGCTTCGATTCTTTAGTAGAAGAAGACGAGCTTGTGAGACCGTGGGGAATGAAGTAAAACCCCGAAGACGAAACACGATGGTGGATGTCGATCGAAGTCACGGACTATAGGCTCCGAGCCCTATACGATCCTGGCGCATCCAGCACGGTCATGGGGGCGGTTGGAATGCAGATGGCCAGCGCACTGGGACGAGAACTCTCCCTTAAGTGCACAGGACGGGTCAAGCTACCAGACGGTACTTGCCGCCCACTGGTTGGCCATGTTATGCTCCCCATTACGGTGGCGGGTATAACGAGAGAAATACGAGTAGGCATAGTACCTCAATTGGACGATGCGTGTTACGTCGGTGTCAATTTCATCAAGGAATTCAGGGCCATGATCGACCCTAATACCGACACGATGTACTTCAAGGGTACGGAGGCTAAATTGTTATGCGAAGTAGCCATCTTAGAGGTGAGAGTAGCCGCACTCTCGTCCGTTGGTGTAGCTGATGCTACGGAGAATGAGCACAAAGAGCTGGAAGACCTTCTGGACGAGATGTTGGCAGGTCAAAGAGAGACGTGCGGATTGACGTCTGATATAGAGCACAATATCGACGACGGTTCGACGAAACCGATCAAACAACGCTACTACCCCGTCTCTGAGAAAATCGAGCAGGAGATGCACCAACAGGTGAAGGAAATGTTGGAACAGCGCATAATAGAACCATCTAACAGCGCATGGTCGAGGCCAGTGGTTATGGTGAAAAAAAAGAACGGGACGTATAGGTTCTGCGTCGACTATAGGAAAGTGAACGCCCATACGAAACCCGATGCGTACCTACTACCGTATGTGCAAGACATACTGCGGAAATTACGCAGGGCCAGGTATATATCGACGATAGACCTTAGAAGTGCGTATCACCACATACCACTGGGCGAATCTACAAAACACATGACGGCCTTTACAGTGCCCAGAAAAGGGCTGTTTCAATTTGTGAGGCTCCCGTATGGTTTATCCTACGCTGGAGCCACGTTCCAGAGATTGATCGATATGGTGATCGGTAGCGAGCTCGAACCATATGTGCTCGCTTAACTGGACGACATCATCATAATCTCTGAGACGTTTGAAGAGCACAAGCGCTTACTCAGGCTGATATTAGAGAGGTTGAAGGCTGCGGGGTTAGTGATCAATAGGGAGAAATGCGTTTTTTGTAAGCCAGAGGTCAGATACTTGGGAGTTTTAGTGAACCGGGACGGGATAAGGCCCGACCCAGAAAAAATTGAAGTAGTCCTGAACTACCCAGCTCCCAAGGATCTGAAACAGCTGAGACGATTCTTGGGAATGTCATCCTGGTACAGGAGGTTCATGAGAGATTATGCCACCGTGGCCGAGCCTCTAACCAGGTTACTTAAGAAGAATCAAAAGTATCAATGGCTGGAAGACCAACAGTACGCATTCGAGAGATTGAAAGCAGTGATCGCCTCGGCACCAGTACTTCAGAGCCCTCTACCGGACGAGCAATTCGTTGTAAATACGGATGCGAGTGACACCGGGATCGGTGCGGTGCTCTTACAGGAAACGGAGGGGGGCGAGAGGGTACTCGAGTTCGCCAGCCGAACCTTGAATTTAGCTGAGCGGAATTATAGCGTCCCGGAACGAGAGTGTCTAGCGGTAGTATGGGCCATAGACAAGTTCTGTCCGTACATTGAGGGCTACCATTTCAAGGTGGTCACCGACCACATGAGCTTGAAATGGTTATGCGACATGAAAAACCCCACAGGCCGGTTGTGCAGGTGGGCGTTGCGGCTGCATGGGTAGAGTTTTGAGGTAGTCCATAAAGAGGGAAAACTCAATTATTTCCCAGATGCCCTATCCCGAATGTACGAAGAAGAGGGGGTAACGCTAAGTTCACTCAGCTGGTCAGAAGGTACCAATGACCAATAGTACCTTAAAATGATGAAAGGCACAGCTGTGAAACTGCATGAGAACCTGCGCTGGAAGATCGTGGGAGAGAACCTATACCACTATCGACCAGATGAAAGCGTCGAGAGTGTCATAGGAGACGATGACGCGTGGAAAATGGCCGTGCCAGCCGAACACAGGCGGGCCATATTGAGAGAAAACCACGATGATCCCACTGCTGGCCACCTCGGGTGAGATAAGACATTCGCCCGGATAGGCCAATATTATTATTGGCCGAACATGCACACTGACGTACAGAAGTACGTCAAAGAGTGCATGGTGTGCCAGGAGTGCAAAGTGGTACAGAAGCTTCCCGTAGGAATGATGGTAGGAGGGTCGTGGAAAGACCGTGGCAGATAGTGGCTGGAGACATCACTGGGCCACTACCATGTACGAAAGGCGGCTACGAATACATCTTGATATTTCAGGATTTGTTTACCCGATGGGTGGAGTGCATACCCATTCGGAAGGCCAACGCTCGGACGGTAATTAAGGAATTACTCGAGCGAGTCGTCATGAGATTTGGGACCCCCGAAACCTTCCATTCGGACAACGGCACCGAGTTTAAGAACAACGCCGTTGATGAATACCTTTGGAAGCAGGGAGTGTACCACACCACGACTCCCCCATACTGCCCCAGATCGAACCCCGTGGAGCGGGAGAACAGAACCCTGTAAACCATGATTGCATCCTACGTTCAGGAGAACCACAAAGCCTGGGACGAACATCTACCAGAGCTGGTTTTCGCAATGAACACGGCCAATCACAGTTCAACAGGTTATAGCCCGGCCATGCTGAATTATGGGAGGCAACCGCCACCACCTGGGACCGCAAAGCGTACGCGCGATGAGGAGGCCAAAAACTCCGTGCAAGAAGAGCTGTTGCGAGCTTGGCACGTGAGAATGGAAAGGCTACACGAGTTGCATCAGCAGTCAGCGGTACGCTCAGAGACTGAGCGAGTCAGGCAGGCGAAGTACTATGACGCTAGGCGCAGAGAAGAAACCTTTCTACTCGGCGACATCGTATGGAGAAAGAATAGAGTACTCTCGTCGGCGGCCCAGGGCATAACGGCGAAACTAGCGCCGAAATATGCCGGTCTATACATCGTGATCGGCGCCAATTCATTTCGATTGTTCGGTCCGAGCGGGCAAGTCGAGGAACTGGTCCAAGCCGAGGATATGAAGCCTTTCGTCCCAGGGGAAGATCCAGCAGAACCCGGGCAACAAGAAGAAAGAAGATCACGAGAAGAGAAGGATCCGACGGGGATAATGGGCGATGCGACCCCAACGGGGGTGATCGGCGATGCGACGCCGACCGACGATAGCGTGCGAGATGCGACCCCAGCGGGGGTAATCGGCAATGCGACGCCGACCGACGATAGCGTACGAGGTGCCGCTCCAGCGGGGGCAACGCTGGCGGACGACGACGGCAACCAACGAGCGAAGCCAAAGCGCGGTCGTCCGCGTAAAGCTGTATACGTCGTCAAAACAGCGAAAGCCGCAAACAAACCGAAGAAGGCGCCGCGCGAAATCGAACAGACCAAGCGCCCGCGAGGTCGACCGAATGGGTCTGGTAAGAATCGTAACTAGAACGTGCCGGCTCCCACCTCACCGCGTCACACGAGGAGCAAACGCGACATGCCCTATCAGCGCTAACATCAGAATTGTTCCCTTATTTCAGATGGAGGCTTCACAGGAGGTTGTTGAGAAAATCGCCGCCGCCTTACTCAACCTGCAGCTTGGCGAGAACGGCGACGACGAGAGGAGACCAGAGCCTCCGTATGGATAGAAGAGCTGGAGGATGACGACGATGAAGTGCGCTCCCGGGCACCTGGGGTGCCAACTTCCACCGGCTCAGGAGAACACCCGTCGACGCCGGACAGGTCGGCCATCCCATTGAGAATGCCGACCCGGGAGGCAGCCTCCCAGACGGAGCGAGAGGTCCAGCATGCTGCTGCGACCTCCGCTTCGCCAACGAGCGGCGATGGACACAACCGGGACGCAAGATCGGTGATACCCCAGCACGACCATCGACCGATCGTGGGTCAGACCCAATCGAAGTGGCATGGCAGGCCACCGAGTCAGCCGTCGTGGAGGCACGAGCGCGTACCGGGCAAAGGTGGTAGAGGCGGTCGAACGATGGGATGAGTTCCATAGCAGCTACGACCAGGCCCGAGAATATTCAGAGAAGCTGGTTAAAGTGCATAGCAGCCACCAGGTGTTGAAGGAGCACCTCGACCAGTGGCTCCACGACCGATTAAAGCGCCTACGAAAGCAAAGGGAAGCAGCCGCATCCAAGGCTGAGGAGGACGCGAGACGCCTGCGAGAGGTCTAAAGTGCGCTCGCAGCACGGGAGGCCGAGGCGTCCCTCGCGAACGCCGAGGTACGGGCCCTCAGGCGTGAAACCGCAAGGCTGGCCGAGTAGGCAGGACGGGATGCCGCTTCATCGGGCTCATCAGGCACAACAAAACCGACCCGGGCGACCCCTCAGGAGCCAGGGGCGAGAGCCCCACGGCAACCGCAGAACCCGCCCGGGACGGGCACGGCGAGATTTTGCGCCATTTGCGGCCGTTTAGGGGTGCGCACACCGGGAAAATGTCCTGACAAGGATACCCGCCACACCGATATTATTGTGGGGTGGCGGAAGGAACCCAAAACAGAGAAGGCCAGGAGGCCGGAGTAAGCCCATGGAGCGGGTGACAGAAGGTCTCTCGCTCCCTTTGTATATATATATATATATATATATATATATATATATATATATATATATATATATATATATATATATATATATATATATATATATATATATATATATATATATATATATATATATATATGGGTGGTTCTCTGACAAATCGTGCGCGAAAAAAAATGGATTTTCCAAAAATATTTTTTTTATGTTCCTATGGTATGTATGAGTATCCCTGAATTTTTTCAGTTTTTTTCCATCAGTATTTTCCGAGTTACAGAGGGTCAAACTTGGTCATCTAAGCATTTTTTGCATTTTTTGGCCATACAAATTAATTTATATCTCCTCAGGGAAGCATTTTTCACAAAATACGTATACATACTTTTTTTTGTAAAATCATCAATTCATTCTAAAAATGATTAAAATCATAGTTAAAACTAGCTAAAACTTGTTAAAACTAGTTAAAACTAGTTAAAACTTGTTAAAACTAGTTAAAACTAGTTAAAACTATGATTTTAATCATTTTTAGCATGAATTCATGATTATCTTAATTTTTAGACTAAGATACAGGCTCCCCTCCATTCTGGGACCTATACTGAGACTTTTGCACTATAAAAAGTTATCTCCATGAATTTTTTGGTGGTCGAGGCTTTGATCGAACTCTCAGAATCAGCATTTTAAGGTTTAATTGGCATATAAGATAGTTATAACATATATATATATGACTTTGCAAGTATTTTTAATGCAAACTACAGAAAATTTTACAAAAAAAAGTATGTATACGTTTTTTGTGAAAAATGCTTCCCCGGGGATATAAATTAATTTGTATGGCCAAAAAATGCAAAAAATGCTTAGATGGCCAAGTTTGACCCTCTGTAACTCGGAAAATAATGATGGAATAAATCTGAAAAAATTCAGGGATACTCATACATACTATAGGAACATAAAAAAATTTTTGGAAAATCCATTTTTTTCGCGCACGATTTGTCAGAGAACCACCCATATATATATATATATATATATATATATATATATACATATATATAGATAGATAAAGGTATAACTACCTTTTTGGAAATTCTTAGAAGGAATAATGCCGTTTTACTCAAGTTATCGTTTGTCATAGAAAGTTGATTTTTTTCTCAAGCATAATCTTCTCCATTGTTCTAATTATCTCAATTTTTTTCATAAACTTTGCATTTCATAGTTCAGAGAAATCACCGTTCAAACAAAAAATGACGTTTCCGTATATAACAAAAGAAAGAAAATCATAATAAAATTTTAAAAAGCCGAAGAATTTTTGCGGTTGACACTGTTGTGGGAGATGGTTTTCTCGCTTCGCTCGTGCGAAAACCCTCGAGCAAGGTAGAAAAACACCTCCCACAAGTCTCATACGATATTTTATAGCACAACAACCTCAAAATCGACAATAAAGTTGGCATTTTGAGGTTAGTGTGCTATAAAAGATTTATCGAAACTTTTATATATATATATATATATATATATATATATATATATATATATATATATATATATATATATATATATATATATATTAATTTAACGAGTTTCTTACCACCCAATTCCTCATTATATTCTTTGATACTTTAGCAACAACTCTAATATAATTTCAGATTTTTAAATTATAATTATAATAATAATTATTATTTAGATCTCTAAATATTAATTCAAAGTATTCTTATGAATTTTTAACTACATTTAGCATAGGCACCTGGCATGAGGTTAGGTACATAGCTGAACATCAATGCCTCATTTATAAGATCAATATTAAGTAAGGTAAAAGCACCAGTACTGTGGCACTTTTGGGATACTCGTTTAAAGAGACATGAATTCTGAAATCTGATAGCAAAATTAAAAAAATAATTTTTGTAACACATGCATGATTTTCGCGCTTTTTTATGCATTTTAAGCGGACAAGAAGTGGCCGTTTGCCGACCGGCGACAAAAATATTCTTTTCATGATACGGGCTGGAAAAGTGACATATACCGAACCGGTTTTGCGTACGCTACATGATCAATAACACCTGCAACACCCTCGATAGACGAGTAAATAAAATAGATCATTATAATTGTAATTAAATTCATACTCTCTATTTATTAACTTAATACATATAAATTATTTATTGTTATTAAGTACTAATATTGATTATCAATATCAAATGTTGTTAAAAATTATAATGTAATAATAATTTGTATTTCTGATACGACCGTCGTTAAATAATTAAGTTTTACGTTCTACTGAAATGAGAATTTATTATTACAATGAATTCTCACATCTATGTAGACCTTAGAAAATAAGAAATAAAATATCAACTGAAATAAAATGTATACAAAGATATATATATCTTTATAACAACTATATATATCTTTGTTGTTATTTCAGTTGTTATTTTATTTCTGTGTATATATATTCTACCCACGAAAGGAAGCCAGCTGCAACGCATGACGATCCACGCATCCCAGGAGGGGAGCGGCTAAAACATGTGCGAATATTGGGCAGCGAGTGGTGCGATTGACGATTGTAGGAGAGGGGAGAGATTCGCGAATGAGTGTGAGAGAGAAAGAGTGAATAATAGGAAGAGCGGCGGTGAAATAGATGCGTAGTGAAAAGAATATGAGTTTGTGCGAATGAAAGTGTGTCTGTGAGTGCATATGTGCGAATCTTTTGGATAAGTGTGCAGGGTGTACGGGGAGGAATACGCCCGGCTTCGAGCCTCGATTTTCTGCGTTGCGCAAAAATCGAGATAATGTGCCATCGGAAAGCGGGAGCGGACGCATTCGCATTCCGTGCACTGTACACGTATGATCTTCTTCTCGGGAAAGCAAAATGACAGGCAATCGCATCATTACCGCGCCATTATTTCATGCGATAAAAGATTGAAGACGTGTATAAAGTTTATATTTTGTTATCTTTAAAATAAACGTACCAAGGTTTAATACCAAGGCATTCGCAGCATTAAAAAATACATTCTTATTTAATTTGCACATCCATTACCCTGCATCCCGAGCCGATAATTTTAAATCGTATTAAAATTGAATAATAAAAAGAAATTTTTATATAAATTTTTAGATTATAACTTCAAGATTTATAATAAGTTAGTTAATATTTGCAAATTGAGTTTTAAATGTATCTTTATTTATTTACACAAAATTGAATGCATGCTAATAGTTATTGAGATTATTATATTTTTAATCATCATAGAAGAAAACCCGCTCAACAGTACTGTATGCAAATAAAGTAAGTAGAGGTAAGAAAACCATTACAATGGCCATACTGCCAGGATGCTGGGTTCTTAAAATGGACGAAAAATAGTAGAAAATAAAAATATCAATCTTTTATTGCACGAGAATAAATCTTATTTCTTCTCTTAAATAATATATGATACGCACCAGATCACGGGGTCATAACATTTTAAAATTAGATCTGCAATAAATTTACGCAATCTAAGAGCGGCAAACTTGGAAAATTCTCTTATTTGTTTATTTTGTATGACATGCACCATTGTACGCTGTCATAAAATTTAATATTAACTTTAGATACAAATATAGATTAACTTAATTTAAGTGTAAAATACGTGCAAATTGATACGTATAATGCCGCGCTTTAACACTGCGGAATAAATCGCCGCGACCGTGAAAAGGCTCTTCAATAAATGAAAAAGTCCGAATTAATAAAATATCTGGCGCGATAAAAACTTTGTTTTTCAGGTCAAAATAAAAGATTTGGAATTTCAAGTCGCTATGTTACATAATAAATGCAATGACCTATTCAATGAGAATATGACATTGCAAAACAAAGTCAGGGAACTCGAGGAATACGCAGTAGAACGCCTTGATATTACCGAAAAAGATATGGGATTTTTGAAAGAGAATTCAGAATTACATTTGAATTTTATCAATACACTCAATGAGGCAAATGAAACATACGATAAGGTTTTCTTGATTATCGCAGATGATTTAAAATTAATTAGAGAAATATGTTATATGAATAAACATTCACATAAGCTGCAAGCATTATGAAATTAGCATAAATAAATATGCCTACATGGTGTTTATAATATAAATAAATAAAATAAAAACCTTTAGTGAACTACAGAGTAAAATTGTATTACATACAAAAACAATTGTTTGAATTTCATCAAGATAAATTAAAATATTTGCAAAATTAATTCAAGGTTCTCTACAGTATCAAAATGTCTCTGCGTACGCGAAGAAATTCATATGTTCAACCAAACTGTGATTCTTCAGTTTTGGAAGAACAACTACATAGAACATTCCACGACGTTTTATTAGGCGATGATGGAAACCAATCGATAGTCGATGATCCTTTAAAGAATGCGCGATGGGCACAGGAGGTACACTATTCGATTCAATACGCACTTGAAAAATCCGACGAGTATGAGCAACGTATCGAGGCGCTTAAATCAAAAGTAGAGGATTTTGATAGTAGAATTTTGAAAAATAAATTTGTAAGACCAAGTAAATTTTAATTTTTCCAATGAAATTGAGAGTTACGTCAATGCAAGTTTCAATAAAAAATATTTAACGTATAAAACAGCGTGGAACGAAAAGTTTGATAGAATGCTAACGGTAAATGAAAGCTTATTAGAAAGCGTGAAGAAAGTCGAGTCTAAAGTTAAAGGTTTAGAAGTAGGGGCCTTAAAAGCCAGAGACGCTCTCTTGCTAAGCGATAATGATCTCGAAAAAATTAAATCACAACTTGAACAGGATAGGAACTTATATTTAAATAAATTTGAGGAATATAATACTATAATAAATCGTATAAGATCATCGACACGAGAGCGTTCGGTAATTCCGGGAGTAGGCGAAAGCACTTTAAACACGTCGGGTGTAAAAGGTCCCAAGTTGAAACCACCTACGTTTAAAGCCGAGTCGAAGGAAAAACCAATGCGATACTTAAAAGAAATAAGCCGATATATGGAGGTCATGAATCTCGATTTTTACGAAACGATACGATTGAATTACATTTAAATAAACATTTTGGAGCGATAACATCCAAGACGAATGGGCGCGTGAAGTAGAATATAATACGTATAATTCTTCGGCAAAATTAAATAGGTTAAAATACGCAACGTATGTTTGGGGTTTTGGGCAGGAACTCGAAAAGAATTATTCAGAACAGGAGCTCGTGCGCAAAAACGATCTCAAAGTATCACTACCCTAAGCAAACTCTTCGAACACTTATCATTTAAAGATTATGATCAAGATCAGAGAAAACAAAAACAACCAAATCAAGGACAAAAGTTTGGTCGTAATACGGGAAATTTTGCGAGTAACGCGGCTATTTATCAAAATACGAATAAACAACCCTACAAGCCGTATAACCAACAAACCAATTACCAAAAAATGCAGGCGAAAACCGTGCAAAACCTAAATGCGATTCAAGCCGACATAACCAACAACCCAATTGGTACCCAGGATTATGATCTACACATTGAGCACATAAAAGGTAAAGAGAATACCGTTGCCGATTTGTTAAGTCGTCATTCTGAGTATGATCCCGACGAAAAAAGAAGGCCGGGAGAAATAGCTATCGCGTTCATAAAAAAGCAAAATTTTTCGAGAGAGTTGGTCTCACAGTTGAAAAACTTATCAAAGTTACAGAAAGAGGACGATTATTTATTAAAAATGATCGAAAATTGTAACGATAAGCACCGAAAAGATTCAGATAAAAGGATACATTTATAAGAAAATGATTTAATTTATAAAAGAAATCATTTAAAACAAAATAAAATCATGATTCCTCGAACGATAACGCATCAACTTATCACTCAAACACACGAGACATATGGTCATCTGGAAGCAAAAAAAACTCGTGCGAATATTAAATGACGATTTCGATATAAAAAACATTCGACACAGAGCGCAACAAGCCACGGTCTTTTGCGACTCGTGTCAACGTAATAGAGTGTCAACAAGACCGTGCAGAGCGCCGATGGGAAATATTATACCTGAAGCGACGAACGATCTTTTATCTATAGATTTTTACGGGCTTCTGTCGAAATCGCGCGCGGGAATGAAGAACTTCCTCGTCACGATCGACGCAATTTCCAAATCTGTCGTGCTGTACCCTTTAAGGCGACAAATCACGGCATGCTAATCCGAAAAATCTTTAATGACTATATTTTGCGATTCGTGAAACCGAAACGTATATATTGCGATCACGGCTCTCAAATTACTGCTAATGTGTGGATAAAAAAGCTTGGCGAAGAGAACATCGACTTGATTTTCTCATCAATACGTCACCCGCAAAGCAACATTGTTGAGCGTGTGAATAAAGAATTAGGGCGAGAAATCGAGGTAGGTCGGATACTTTTCGGACAGACCTCGTATCTTATTTACAAAAAAAAAAATAAAAAAATCCATACGAATAGGTTAAATGTAAATAAATTTTATCGGAAATATAATTAAATGTAAATATACATGTTTTGCGTGGAAATACTTTTTAGAAAAAAGATTTTCTTTATTTTCGTAAATAGTTCATTTCACCAAATAAAAAGGTCAGTAAAACGATACAGGTCTATCAATAATATTAAAAGAGGAATTTAGGAAGAAATATAAATACTGAAATAAAGCGGCACAATGTAAATATGCATGTATACTGTATCAAAGTCAAAATCATCGCATTTTTAGCGCTCTTTTGCGACAATATTCGAGATGGCAAGCTCTAAAACCCCCCTCTTCTTATTTCTCCCTCACTTTTCTTGATTTTCTTACGATACGGGTTAAAATTTAAAAATAAGCACAGTCTGTCCAAATCAGTCCTTGAGACACGTTGTGTCAAGCAGATATCACTCGCCGTATAATAATTGAACGACGGGGAAACTCCTTAAATAAAAATGGAAGGAACGAAGAAAACGTCGATGAGGGCGCAATATTGGGCTGAAGATTTTTGTCGATTCCAACAACCGATGATAAAGAAAACCACTAGGCCTCCGGGAAGAATGACAAATCAAGTGGTTATCGGGGTGGACAAGGGGGTATATAGACCACGGTCCAATTCCCGATGTCCGGAAACCTTTTCATCGCGCCACATTCGTTTGACGAACGGCAGAAAATTTTTAAAAGTAAGGATTGGCGGCCGCGAAGAAAATGGATGCCTCCAGGGCGAGCCAGTCAAACCGACGATAATTTGGAGAAGATGCCATCATATCCGCAACAATCAGGCACCAATAGCAGCAACAATAATACAGCAAAGGAAGAAAAAGAGTCAAGCCAATCCGCGAAGCCGACGCAGAAGAGACCGCGAGACGAAGAAGAGAACGAGAAGTCAGAACCGATGAAAACAGCAAGCGATTCCACTTCAAGTGGACGGATTACTTATCCCGAATACCTGCCAAATCCAGTGGCAGATAAGGGATTATACTCCAATACATTCTGCAGACAGCTTAGAAACAAATTCAGGGATGAATGGTGTGAAGGGACAAGAGAACGCGCACGCTCCGTTCAAAGGTCGTACTCATAACGTCAGGTAGAAACACATTTCCTTTTTTGCTCTCCGTTTTTTTGTTTACCATATACACTTTCTATGTGCCATAGCACTTTATTAAAATTAAACGTAATCGTATCGTTAACAACAAAAAATTTTATTGTTGTTTTGTTTATGTTATAACTAAAAGGCCACTTTATGTAGGTATAATTTATTTCTTACTAACTTTTTTCCACGGGAGTCCAATGCAAATTTTTTGATTTTCAAAAAGTTTTCACTGGGGGACTATGTAACATCCTCGATAGTCGAGTAAATAAAATGGATCATTATTATTGTAATTAAATTCATACTCTCTATTTATTTACTTAATAAATATAAATTATTTATTGTTATTAAATAATTATATTGATTATCAATATCAAATGTTGTTAAAAATGATAAATTCATAGAATTTTTATCAATTTTTCTTGAATAATTTATAGAACTTCCATCAATTTTTCATGATTATTTCAAAATTTTCATTAACTTTTCATGAATATTTAATTTTTTTTTAATTTAAAAAATCCAATTGAAATTTTAAATTTTATGGCTGTTTAATGAAAAATGAACAACAATATCAATTTTTACTGAAATTATTGGTTTTTGCTTTCACATAAAGGAAGCTTTGTGATGAAAATAGAACATTTTGTTAAAAACAATTTACTCGTGGTATGGACTCGCCAATTCATTACCTCCCTAGATGCGTAATATACTATTTTTGTAACGCTTGCACGCACGATTTTCACTTTTATTCGCCCTGAAAATCGGACGCAAAGTGAGCGTTTTCCGACCGGTTGGCGTAAAGTAAATAATTTATGCCCACTTACTAAGAAACGATGGGGATCGACTCCCGATCCATAGAAATAAAATTATCCGAAAAAGAATATGTCACACAAATGTGTCAAAAAAGTCGAGAAAGAAGGCTTTTTGACCTCGTGTGTTTACAGTACTCACTCACACTCGGTCAAAAAACCCTACTTCTCGCCCTAGGTACACAATATACTAATTGTAGTAGATTATGGGTTTGAAATGATACACTCAGTTAGTATATAAGGTAACGACTTTATTATATTATAGACCGAGCGAGATGTACACAGGTCGGAGCCTTGTACGCGACTGAGTCTCCCCTCTCATAGCGTCCTGTCGATCATACACACCCATACATACAACGTATACATACACTACACTCCTTCCCGTTTAATTAACATCCGTTATTATTTTATTTTTACTTCCGCTTTCTTTCGTCAACAACCTCTTAGATCTTCTCGGACCGTCGATAGCTTTCTTTTCCTCCTCTCCTCTGTCCCGCATGATTATTTGGTCTGTGTGGCGTTTATCCACACCTCCCGTCTCCCAAGTAATTTCATACGTTACCGGTCCTAACTGCTTTGTCATTGTCGCCTCGGTCCACGACTTTTTATTTTTGCTGAAATTTTTCGCCCAAATTTCATCGCCAACTTTGAAGCTTGCATGTCTCTTCCCTTTTTTATTTGTAATTTGACGATCTAACTCCATATTTACTTTATCCGCAATACTCGGGCGCAGAAGGTCAAACCTTGTACGTAATTCTCTGTTTAACATTAGTTTCGCTGGCGATTCCCCTGTAGTACAATGTTTAGTCGCGCGGTAGTCGAACAAGAACATTTGCACAGCGTTTTCTATATTTATTCCTTGTCGGCGCATTGTTTTGAATTTTCTTTTAAAAGATTTTACCAGATTTTCGGCTGCGCCGTTTGTCGCCGGTGTTTTACCGGCGATAATATATGTTTTACTCCTAGATTTTTAAAAAAATGTTTAAACGCATCGCTGGTATACTGCGTTCCGTAATCGCTGACAAATTGTTTTGGCAATCAAAATCGAGGAAACACTTTTTTAAAATACTTAATTAAAATTTCTGAACTTATTACATTAATTTTAAAAATTTCTGGCCATTTAGAATGTGCGTCGACAATAAGTAAAAAATTATCCCCCTCCAGTGGCCCTATCAAATCCGTATGTACACGCTGCCAAGGTGCGTTTGGCCACTGCCACGGGTTTAATGCGGCTACTGGAGGATTATCCCTTTCTTGAATTATTCTGTACACATGCCGGCCTCTTTTTCTATGTCGTTATCTATTCCTGGCCACCAGAAAAATGACCTAGCGAGAGTCTTCATTTTTACTATACCTAAGTGCGTTAAGTGTAATTCCTTTAACACATACTCTCTCAATTTAGTGGGTATTCCTACTCTATATCCTCACATTAAACAGCTTTGTTCAATCGTTAGTTCATTTTTGCGGATATTATAAGCTTTAAATTCATTTATCATTTTATTTCGAGTTGGCCATCCTTCCTTAACATAGCGCATCACTTGTGCAAGAATTTTGTCCTTTCTCGACTCCTGGCTAACTCTTTTCCAATCAACATGCATAACTTTTGAATCTTTTATAAAATTTAAATACGAATATTCTTCTTTTTCATTTGTTTTTGTGACTGAGTTAGCCAAAAGTCGTGAAAGTCCATCAGCACAATTTTCTATCGATTTGATATACTTAATTTTATAACGAAATGCGTTTAGAAAGTGCGAATATCTTTGTAACCTTCTTGCTGCCATTATCGGAATACCCTTTTTCGGCCCGAAAATTCGCACTAGAGGCTCGTGATCCGCTTTTAACGCAAATTCGTGGCCATACAAGTAATCGTAGAATTTCGTAATTCCAAAAATAATGGCTTTAGCTTCTTTGTCAATTATCGCATGAGATTGTTCGCTTTTACTTAAAGCCTTTGCGGCATGTGCAATTGGTTTTTCGCCCTCTGGCGTTTCATGTGCTAATACAGCAGAAATTCCACTATCCGAAGCGTCGCACGTTAATACTAATTGTTTTTTAGGATCGTAATTAATTAATAACTTATCCCACATTAATTCATCCTTTGCTTGTTGAAAAGCTATTCTACAATTTTTATTCCAATCAAATTTGTTTTTTTGTAAACATTTGTATAACGGTTTGAATTTCTCGGCTCTAAACAGCATACATTTTTCTTTTTTAAGCTTTAACCCACATTCTCTTAATATTTCAAATATTTCTTCTACTGCTTTTTTCATTTCTTCTTTTGTTTATGTTTTTATATATATATCATCAATTACTATATCTACATTTTTCATATGTTTAAATAATTTTTCCATTTGTTTTTGAAAAAACCCTGAGGCTGCTGAGACTCCATATTGCAACTTTTTTGGTTGCAATAACCCTTTCGGAGTATTTAATGTAAAATATTTCCTTGACTTTTCGTCTATTATTATTTTTGCGTACGCTTCGCGTAAATCTATTCGCGAAATATATTTACTACCATGCATCCGTGATAAGATATCGTTTACCGGTGGGATTGGGTGTCTATCAATTAAAATGTGTTGATTAATAGTTACTTTATAATCCGCGCATATACGAATCGAACCATCGGGCTTAACAATGGGTACAATAGGTGTTGCTCACTCGCTAGCATCTACCGGTTCCAAGACGTTTTCTTTTATTAATCTATCAAGTTCTTGATTAATTTTTTCTCTCATTGCAAACAGAACTGATCTCACTTTTTTGTAAATAGGTACTGTGTTTTCTTTTATTTTTAGTTTAAACGTATCTTTTGTAAAATTACTTAATCCCTCCGTAAATAAATCTGCATATTTTTTAAATAATTCATATTTTAAATCTTTGCAGTCATCATCCGCATTTACGTTTTTTATCTCTTTTTCAACCTTTAATGGCCACAGTTTTAATTTTAAAAGCCAATCTCTACCTAATATCGGTGTATTTTCACCATTACTTTGTACTACATATAAATTTCCCTTAGTTTTACATTTATTATATTCAATTTCAACGTTTTGTAACATTCCAATTGGTTTTTGTTTTTCACCATTATAATATTTAATATAAAAATCCGCATCTATCATTTCCTTAAAGCTAAAAAATTTTTCATAATCTTTTTGCGTAATTAACGTTATCCTCGCTCCGCTATCTATTTCCATTTTAATCGGCTTATTTTCAATTTTAATTTCTAAAAACTGTGGCTCAACGCTTTGCGCTTGGTATACCTTTTCTACAACCGTTACGTTATACATATTGCTGACACGTTCCAGGTAATCTTCAACATTGTCGGCTTCTGAGCTGCTGGTATCTTGTTCGTATCCTAGTTGTTTTATAGAGGCCCTCGTTTCATTTCTTGCTCCTTTACAGATGTGCTGCAAGTGCCCTTTTTTCTTACATTTTGAGCAAATTTTATTGCGATGCCAACACATCTCTATATTGTGTCCACTTCTTCCGCAACACTTGCATGTTATATTTCTTGACGAGTATTTTGCATTACTACTGTTATAGCCAGTTTCGCGGCCTTGATGCTTACTTTGGTATTTATGTTCACATTTGCCTGTCACTTTGTTTACCTTTGTGTCTTCTATATCTCGCTCTGTCTTATTCTGAGTCTTTTCGACGGCCTTGACTTTGCTTACAGCGACTTTAGCTTCTTCAACGGCTATCGCTGTTTTCAAGGCGGATTTAAACGTTATGGTTCCCAACTTGAATAATTCTACTTTTGCATCTTCGTCGTATATTCCATTTATTAATTGGTCCTTTATAGCATCGTCCGAATCAGTGAATTCACGTTTTACTGCTAACTCCTGTAGAGCTGCTGCATATTGCACTATTGTTTCATTTTTTCGTTGTATGCGTCGCCGAAATTGTGCTCGTAATACCGTAACATTCACTTTTGGTTGTACATAGTCCGTGATTTTTTGTACCAGTTCATCAATTTCCACTTCTGCTGGTTTTTTCGGTGCACAAATTTTGCTGATCGTTGCATACGTTTTTGCATTCACTTTTGTTAATAAAATAGCGCGTTTTTTCAATTTATCTGTTATATCATTAGCTACGAAATACAACCCAATTCTTTCAGTGAATTGCTCCCAATTGTCTTTTTCAAAGGTCAAAGTCTAAGTTCGTTTTATATTCCATTTTCCTTTTCTGTTCTGTGGTAATTTTGTTCACATCCACAAAAACAGCTTTCAATTGTTTCGTTAACTTGTCTAACGTCTTTGATTCGTCTACTTCTACTTCATTTTCTTTCAATTTTTTTATTACATTTTATTTATTTAACTCATAAATCCACGAAACCTGTAGTTTTCCGGACTCGCTGTTATCTGACATTTAATTTATCTTATTATTTATAATCACTGCACATTTTCCTTTTATTTATCCCATCCTCGTCGCCACTGTAGTATATTATGGGTTTGAAATGATACACTCAGTTAGTATATAAGGTAACGACTTTATTATATTATAGACCGAGCGAGAGAAGTACACAGGTCGGAGCCTTGTACGCGACTGACAATGAGTCTCCCCTCTCATAGCGTCCTGTCGATCATACACACCCATACATACAACGTATACATACACTACACTAATATTATTGTAAGTAATTAAGGGAGAGAGGGGTATAACAGGGCAGGCGAATAAGTGGGGCATGCTATTCTTTCCGTGTTAAAATAATTGGTGATAGCCAAAACTCATATAAAATGTTAAAGAAATGTATGAAGTTTCTTCGTAGTAAAAAAACGAAAATAAATATAACATACTGATTAATTATTAACAGTTGAAGTTTTGGAGCTAGAACTTCCATTACTGCTATATTTCTCTGCATTATATTGAAAAGGAAAAATTGTTTTTTAACTGTTGGGGATGGCATCATTAGAAGCTTAGAGTTTTTCCTTTTGATTTGTATTTTATTTATTTTTTTATAGAGAGCTACAACATAGTAATTATTTACAAATAAAAAAAGTTATAAATCGGGGCACGCGTGGCACTCTGGACGGAGCACGTAGGGCTCATGCAAGTCGGAGTCGCTATAGTTTCGAGCGCTGGTTATCTGAGATCCTCAAAAGTAGATGGACAAATAGGAACCATGCTCCGTTCTCTGCGTGCTCCTCCGCTGTGCCCTGCACGCCCCACCGGTGGGGAAAAGCGAGCATCTATAAATATTTTTCTTTTTGTTAAATCACAACCAAATCATTGATAATCAAGTATTTATACTTATTAAAATTGATAGTTGAGATCCTTCACTATAATTCCGTTCTTTGTAGATCTTATAAAAGTCAATATTTTAATTTATATAGGCTCTTAAAAATTAGGTACCCACTAGGGGTACCCACTAGTGCCCCACTGATTACTCAGTCGGTAAAAATCAAGACGGGAAATTTTAATTTTTAATTGACTTCCGGACCTCCTTGAAGGGTTAAAAAGAAAAGATATAATTGATTCTTAATTTTTTCAGTTTTGTCGAAATAAAATAGTGGATATATATCGTGATTTATTTTGTATGTCCTAGAGTTAATGATAAAAGAAGTACTTTCGTAAATGCCTCGAATAAAAATATGTTTTTTCCACCTTACTCTGTAGAGAATTTATTAAAATTTCCTAATTGAATTTATTTTGAGCTATTTATTGATTCTCTTAAATCTTGCTTATAATATATTTAATACAAAATAATTTAAATATATATATATATATATGATAGGACATATATATATATATATATATATATATATATATATATTGTCCTATCAAATCATTTTTACATTATTAATCTTTTCATTCTTCATAATTCTTTACGGTCTTATTTTCCGTATAATAATAATCGGATAGATAATTTTGTAAAATTATATTAAATGACGCTATAAGTAGTCGTTTACAGGAAAACTTTATGAGTAAGACAAGAAAGAAAGGAAAAACGGGTGTTATCTTAGTCATACGTGCAGGAACAGTGAGTACAAAAAGATTATAATTGTTATTATTTTGTTGTCAATTTACTCCCTGATCAAAAGTGCTTATTTTGAATCATGTTTCACTATCTATATATTTAAATGAATAAGGGCAAATCTTGACAGTCGCACAGCTTTAAGTATGCAACCAAAGCAAATAAATTATATATCATTTGAAAAACCATGTCTTGAAGATGTACCTTTTCAAGATTTCCGGTACCCTCTGCTTTTGGTTCGAATCGCCGCTGTGCTGCTGCTGCTGTCGTTCCTCGCGCGCTCGGGCGGCAGCTCTGCGCGCTATTTACTATTTCAGGCTTACTTTAAAGCATTACCATGTTGACCAAAAATTATACAAAATAACATATAAATTGTACTCGAAACAGATTTAATGTACGTTTTTAAATCGAGTCAAAAGAATAAATACTTTTACCGCAAATAGCTGTCAGATTTGAAGTTTATTATCTCAGGAACTATTAAACGTATAAAAGCCTGTCAGGGCCTAAATTAAAGCTTTTTTCAAGAACATTCGATGAAGGAAAATAAGATTTCAAAAATACTCAAAATCCCTAAAATACAGCCATTTCATGCAAATTTGAAAGTGAAAAATTTTTAAAACATGCCAAAAAATGGTCTAATTTGAAAAATATCGATTTTTGGTTATTGCATATGATAATTAGATACTTTAGCTATACGTAAAAACTTTGCAGGTATTTTGCAGCCAACCCTCTAGTCTGGGCCATAGCGAAAATATATGTGCTTAAAACTCACATAGCTTTTGAAATAATGCACCGACGGTAATTAGGTCACGGGTACTTTTTCTCGTATATAAGAGGTTTTCTTCCCCAGAGTTACATATATATTATTCAATTATCCACATATATATATATATATATATATATATATATATATATATATATATATATATATATATATATATAGAGAGAGAATTGTTTTATTTATTTTGCAACTGCAAGAGAGCATGCAGAAGTGAACGTACCCAAGTAAAAAATCGAAATACTGCGATTTTTTTTTAAAGAATCGGAATTTTTATTTTTTTTACGTCACTGGTGGCGAACTTGACGATTGTTTTATATATTTTTCAAATACATGGATGCATGCAGGGATGGGTGAACCGAAGTAAAATATCGAAATAAATACCCCTGGTAGAAATCTAAACTGGTTTCTATCTAGATATTAGCTAGATTTTGTGAATCTGCTTTAATTCTGGTTAAGGAATTAGCTAGAAATCAGTTAAACACGACATGTTTTTTAGCTAATTTCTAGCTAGAATCTGTCTAATATTCTAGTCTATATGAAATTCAGAAAATAAGTAATGTATGTATTAATTAATAATGGAAAGAATAATAGTTTTATAAAAGACGATATAATAGACACATTTAATCATGCTACACCAATTAGTTTCCAAATTGAAGATTAAAATGTACCTTAAATATCTAGTAGTATTTGAGGTTAAGTTATTTGTTTACATAATGACACGTGTATTTAAAGAGTACTATTTAAGTAGAAAGTACCAAAGTCCCGAGTAAAATTGAAGTGTCTTTATTAACTAAATTAAATATATGTTATAAATAATATTATTGTTACTTTAAAAACAATAGTCGAAACAGTATAATCTGAGTTTTAAAGACTTTTTGACGAAACAATAATTGGTATACAAATATTTCTAGTTTTACAATAAACTTTTATTACAAAATTATTTATTTTCGCTATGAATCACAACATTTTGGTTGACGAA
This sequence comes from Gastracanthus pulcherrimus, assembly GCA_949152435.1. Taxonomy (NCBI): domain Eukaryota; kingdom Metazoa; phylum Arthropoda; class Insecta; order Hymenoptera; family Pteromalidae; genus Gastracanthus; species Gastracanthus pulcherrimus. The sequence continues at coordinate 95,289,792 of OX424573.1, read as the reverse complement.
GTCATTGACGGAAGGCAAATAATTGGTCAAATACTTTTAAGTGTTAATAACAATACTCTTTGTTGATAATATGTATTTATATTGGCATCATATTATATTGAACATTCAATTTATTTATTTATTTATTTATTTATTTTTTTTAACGTCGCCATGTTTGTGCTCCCATTGCTAATCGACGACGGGGGTCTGCGGTGTGTTTGTAAACAAAGCACATTTAATTTTTACAGAGGTGATTGTATCAATCGGCAGAGACTAGGATTCGAACCGGGTCACCGGCGTGGGAATCCGACACTCTACCGACTGAGCCGCCGCAGGCCCCTGTTTATTTATTTATTTAAAGACCAGAAAAATTTACAGAAATATACATATCTATAAATTCTGCAGAGGTAAATGGGTTACCTGTTCGCAGATCCGGTATCAAAATGACATATATAAAAAATATAAAAACAAATAACAATATATCGATATACTTAAGAATTAAACTTAGAAACTAAGAACTTAATACTACAGGTCTTGTTTATGACCATATCATTTCTTAAATCATTTCTTAGCATATAAGTAAAACAGAGTAACACAATAACGCAACAGTGGTGATAATTATTTTATATATAAAAGTTAGATTTTATCCAGCATTTGGAAGACTATTAAAAGTTACAATAGCTTTCATATAACTATTCTTATTACTGACTTTTTTCTTATTACTTGGTATAACTAGGTTTTTTTCCTCGTAATACTTTTAGAATTGAGGTATTTAATCTTGAGACTAGAGTAGTGGTATCTTAGTGCTTCAAAAGTAAATAGTTGTTTAAGATTCATTGGTTTATCTTGTATTACAAAAGTATTCTTATTCACTATTTTCAGAATTTTATTCTGTAGATTTTGCAATAAAATTAAATTATTTTGGTACACTCCGCCCCAAGCTATAATTCCATAATTTATTATACTATGAAAAAAAGCATAGTATACCATTCTCAATGTTACTGTTGGCATTGATTTTGAAATTTTATAAAATATATAAACAAGATATTTTGTTCTATTAATGATATATTGTATATGCCTATCCCACTTTAAATTATAGTCGAAAATGACTCCTAAGTATTTACAGCTCTCGACTCTGTTTATTTTTCTATTCTTTATTTTAACATCTATTTGGTTTGGTATACTATCAGCATAATTTCCAAAAGTCATATATTCAGTTTTCTCAACATTTAACGACAGTTTGTTTATGGCTAACCACTTATCTACTATTATCAGGTACTTGTTCATGATTCTTTGAGCTTCGCTCCAGGTATCTCCAGTAGCTATAATTGCAGTGTCATGTGCATACGACAGAATTGCTTCTGCTGGAAATTCTTTCAAGATATCGTTAATGTATATTATAAAAAGTAATGGTCCTAGGATGGTACCTTGCGGAACACCTGTTCTTATTAACATGCTATCACTTTTTTTGTCATTTATTTTTATTGTTTGATATCTATTATTAAGATAACTTGAGAGTAAATCCAGCGCCTGTCCCCGTATTCCTATACAATAGAGTTTATCTAGTAATATTTGGTGATCAAAAGCTTTCGCCAAATCCAGAAACGTTACTTTTTTTGGTTTACTGTGATCCAGGTTACTGTATACAATATTTGTTATGTAATATAAAGCATCCTTAGTACCTATTTTTTTCATAAAACCAAATTGATGTTCAGATATTATGTTATTTTTTTTTTATGAAATCAAAAATCCTGTTGTATAAAATCCTCTCAAAAATTTTAGCAATATTAGATATTAATGAGATAGGTCTATAGTTAGAGACATTATGTTTCTCACCACTTTTATATATAGGTACAATTTCAGCTTTTTTTAGTGCAACAGGCCAAACAGCTTTTTCAATACACGTATTAAATACATACGTTAGTGGTTCCGCGATATATTTACTGATTATTTTCAGAGTTTTAGCATTTATTTTGTCTACACCGCCATTTTTTAATTTTAGGATATTAATTATGCTAGTTATTTCATCTGAACTTGTTGGTTTAATAAAAATAGAATTTTCATTCATGTTTGGTAGTTTTAGATCAGTTTCAATTGGTTTATCAATCTTTTCTCTACATTTTTGGCCTAATTCACAAAAATATTTATTCATAGTTTTAGCTATTTCAACTTTATCAGTTATTTTATCAGTACCAGTTTTAATGTAATTTGTAGTATCATTTGTTTTTTTTTATTTTGCCACATTTCGTGTTAATAATTTCCCATAGTCTTTTGGGATTGTTGGAATTATTTTGGATTAGACTTTTTCATATTTAATTTTTGCATCCATAATAACTTTATCTAACACTTTGGCATAATTTTTATATTGTGATCTTAGTTGATCATTATTGTAGTCCATTTGCCATAAATTGTACATAAATTCTTTTGTCTCACATGATTTAATAATACCATTATTATCCAATTTTTTCTGTTTTTCTTCTTCTCTTTTTTTTTACTTTAACTAATTCTATACATTGTTTAATTTCATTAATAACTTTGTTAATAGCTATATTAGGATCATGTATTGACATAATTGCTCTCCAGTCTCTTGTCTCAGCAATATTTCTTAATTGTTTATAATCTAATACTACTGTCGTTTCCTTATTTATATTTTTAAGCTTATTTATGGCAATAAATAGAGGGTAGTGGTCTGTTATGGAATGCTTTAGTGTATATGTTTTTGTACTTAAACCGTTTGTTTTAATGAAAATGTTGTCGATACATGATCCTTTACAATTGCCAATAGAGGGCCTTGTAATACCTACAAAACCAGGAATGTAACCTTTGTCTAAGAAATTACAAAGAAATTCTTGACACATACTATCTGACTTATGTAAATCTATATTAAAGTCTCCTATCACTAAATGATTTTTGGGATTTTTCTTTTTCTTTAAAAATTTATTTAAATCAAGAATGAACTCAGTTTTATGTATATCATGAGATCTATATACAGCAGAAATTTCCATACTACTTTCATTATTTAGTATAATATGAGTATTAATAATTCTAATGCTTCCAGATTCAACAACATAAGTTTTGTGTACAATATCTCTATTAACAAAAACAATTACACCATCATTTTGATTTACTTTACTTTCGTTATAGTAACTCTCATACCCGTCTAGTTCATATAATTTATAGTTTAATTGTATAAATGTTTCAGTGCATATAACTATAACTGGTTTGTTAATTAAACTTTTAAATAATATTTTTAATTTATCAAAATTTGCATTTATACTTCTTATATTAACAAGTAGAATTAAATCATTTTTATTATTTAAAGCTTTATTTAGAACATTTATATTGCCGCATGTTTTTTCTTTTTGGACTGTGTCCTTTTCTATTAATTCAGAAAATTCTAAATAACCCATTTTTATTTAGTAACCTTTTTTCCCTTAGATTTATTAGATTGATTTTGCGCAGCTGGTAGACATTGTAATTTTTGTTGTTGTCCATGTTGTTCTTGCTGTTTCGAATTTGATGTGACGATTCCTTCACTTGTTTGCTGTTGTATACAATCTTGTTGGTGGTTTAATGTCCTAGTAGATGCTGATAACTGTGTTGGTAACTGACTGTTTGTATTTCACTTATGAGACATTGCTGCATCCCACGATGGTAAGGTAGGTTTCATAGGGAAGTCAACAGAGTCTATGTATTTTTTTATTCTATTGCTCAAGATTACACATGAATTCATATTAGAGGCATGATGGTTGTGTCATAATTGGTTTTATGTTTATTATTGCTAAAATCACAATTCAAACATTTATTACTTACGCTTCGACATTCACTTGTTTTGTGCTTTCCTGAGCATTTAAGGCACGCTATCTCATTTTCACAATTCTTTTTACTGTGACCAAGCCTGCCACATTTATCACATGGCCTGATATTGATCAAATCGTAAACTTTACAATTTTGGAAACCTACAAAAATTCTGTTTTTGTTTTCTCTGATATGTTTATAAATTTCAATACAGTACATTATTAAAAACTAATAAATAGTAGAAACAAAATATAAATAGGTTAGATTTGCTGTAAAAATTCGTATTTGCTTAAAGTGTACTCTTAAGTAGTTCTAGCCAGATATTAGCTATAATTTAGTTTATTTGTAGCTTATAAATCTGTCTAATAATTAATAAGCTAACCAGACTTCCTGACCAACTTTCTACAATAAACTTCAACATTTTTACACGATCAGAATTTACTATTTTGGTATCGCTGGTGACGAATTTGAGGAACATATTTTTAATTTTTCAACTGCGGGGGTGTATGGAAGGGTGGAGGTGCCAAAGTAAACAATCGAAATACTCTGAATTATTTTTACAGAATCAGAATATTTATATTTTTGAGGTCGCTGGTTACGAATTTGAGGATCATATATTTAATTTTTTAACTGCGTGAGTGCATGTAAGGATGGAGTTGCCAAAGTCAAAAATCGAAATAATACGAACTTTTTTTACAGAACAGGAATTTTTAGTTGATTAGGCCGCTGTTGACGAATTTTAGGATTGTATTTTTTTAATTTTCAAGTGCGTGTGTATATGAAAGGGTGAAGGTGCCAAAGTCAAATATCGAAAAACTCCGAATTCTCGTTACAGAATAGGAATTTTAACTTTTTTGAGGTCACTGGTGCCGAGTTCGAGGATTGCTTTATTTAATTTTTTAACTGCGTAGGTGCATGCAAGTGTGAAGGTGCCAAAGTAAAAAATCAAAATACTACGAATTATTTTTACAGAACAGGAATTTTTACTTGTTTGTGTCGTTGTTGACAAACTTACTACCCTACCAGGCATATAAACTCCTATTATATTAATCTCATAAAAGTCTCCGGTCTCCCGTCTCCGATGGAATTGTTTTATTTATTTGTCAACTGCATGGGTACATCCAGACCAGGGTTGCAAATAATCGATTAGATTTTTAATTTAACTAGACTTTAATTAAGAATTAACAGTTAATTGTGAATTAAATTTTGTTTTAATTGACAATTAAAATTTAGTTCTCAATTAAAGTTTTAGTTAATTGACAATTAAAATTTAGTTCTCAATTAAAGTTGTAGTTAATTGACAATTAAAATTTAGTTGTCAATTAAACTTGTAGTTAATTAACAATTAAAATTTAGTTGTCAATTAAACTTGTAGTTAATTAACAATTAAAATTTAGTTGTCAATTCAATTTTTTTTAATTGACAACCTACATTTAATTCTCAATTAAAGAAATAATTAATTTACCATTAGAATGTAATTGTTAATTGAATTCTTTTCAATCTTATATATATATATATATATATATATATATATATTCATTAAAAAGAAATCGATTTTACCGGTTTTCCCTTTCTTCAGTTCTCCGGTCTCTTCTCCACGATCTAATTTTTTTGTATAAAAAAGTAGATATAGACTGATATTTTTGAAAATTTCATTTTACCACCACGTGCACTTCTCTGTAGTTGACGGCACGTCGACCTGGGGGACACCCTGGCCATCTGGACATCTTCTACAGGATGTGACTAATATTTTTGAAAATTTGATTTTACTATCACATGCATTTCTCTGTAGACTACGTCACGTCGACCTGGGGGTCACCCTGGCCACCTGAACATGTTCTACACGAAGTGAGTAATATTTTTGAAAATTTGATTTTACTATCACATGCACTTCTCTGTAGACGACGTCACGTCGACCTGGGGGACATCCGGGCCACCTGGACAGCTTCTACAGGAAGTGACTAATATTTTCGTTTCCCGCATCTCTGAAACTCTCCTGATTATGACCAAGTCGGGAAACTTTAAACGATGACGGCTGATCGGGCCCCGACTAGGGCAAGCGTTACAGTCATCATCGGGACCAGGTCCGTATCCTAATCAGGACCTTCTGAGGCTATTCGGGATCCCGTATGGGTCCCGATTTTCTCTCTAGTTAGATTTCGACTCGGGCTGCGCCGTCATGATCCTTGTTTACTATGCTTCGAATCGCCCTTATAAGTTACACTAGACTTTGTTTTTAGTTATACGCTTCTCTTATCAATATTTATTAAGTAATGAAATATTATTATTAATATTATTAATTAAAAGTTTGATAAAAATCCAAAAATTTAGTATGCGCAATGGTCATTTTATGTCCAAAGTTTGGACTCCAAACAGTGGGCTTCGATGAACCAGTTCATCGCAGAGCACTTATATGTCTCAATACTATTTTTGATGGGTTAGATATAGATATTTTATCAGTAAAGATTGATTTTAATGTCAAGAAAATGAAATATTAAATATTAAATTATCAAAATTCATTAAATTTGACCAGAGAGACACCTTAAGATGAGGCTATACTGAAAAAGTCAAACTCTGCCAGTTTGCATCTAACAATTTGAATTTTTAGTATGTTAGATATAAGTATATTAGAAAGTTTTTTGTACATTTTGGACTTCGATGAATATATTTGGATTTATTAACAGATAACCATTTCAAATTGCAGAAATTAGTCTAAAATATACGTTCTTCATTCTGCTCAATGCACGTACAATTTTGTCAAAGGTTTTTCTGTCACATATTTTTACATATTTCATACAAAAATAAAAATATTGTATGTTTTACATTTAAAAAAAATGTTTTATTTTTTTATCCAGAAAAACCAAAAATATTTTTAGTAAACGTAAAAATCTATTGGTTTTGGAACTCTTTTTTAACTAATTATAATTAAGGCTCCTATTTTTCAATATGAACTTTACGAAAAAAGTAAAACATACAAAAGTTTTCATACATGATAGTAGTATAGAGCATCATGAATATGAAAAATGTATGTTGAGAAAAATGCATTTAAAGTTTTGATTTTGTATACTCCATAATGTTAATTAATTGTTAGAGTCGCTGGAATTGTAGGTGGTCCAGGGAAGAAATAATTTGCACACTGAGTTTATTTAAATAAAGACTGTATTATAATAGAACATTCTGTGCTCTCTGCTCTGAATACAATAAATACGATAAGGCACAAGAAGAACAGTGAGGGCTCTCTTGATGTCGGCTGAGGGGAAAAACTGATTTAGCACCAGGTGTCCTTACAGTAGAGAGAGCGAGCACGGAGTGAGGACCTGTGGCGCGTGCAGCGGCACGCGCGCAGGAGTTAAGTAGAAGAAGAGTGAGAGGGGGAAGGCGGGGAAGATGTTACTTTCCCGACACTCCCTCCCTTCGTGGCTTCTATTTACTCGTCTGGGAGTCTGTAACAGTGAGAACAAAAATTAGTGCTCTGAAATAAACAATTGATTTATGTTTTGTATAATATTTTATCTCTGAGGTATTGATGATTTTGTGTAGGTAGAGGCTTAGTCATAATATCAGCTTCATTCTCTTTAGAAGCTAATCATCTAACTACTATTTTATTTTGTAACACACAGCTCTTAATATAGTCTCCGTGTGTGTCAGCTATGTGACTTTTGCTTCCTCTGGATTCTCTCTCTGTTAATTAACTCTGAATCTCAGTTACATCATCGTCAAATTTTTTCAATTTGTGTGACCAATCCATATGTGTAAAATTGCCAGCAGATTTGTTATCACACCAATGTGTGATATGAGTTCTTGGCAAGCTTCGCTCATAGCCAAGTACTCTGCGTGACATGTGGACAAGGTTACATATGATTGTTTGTGGCTTCTCCAGGCCACTGTATCTCCATATAGTTTTACTATGTATCCTCCTGTGGATGAGGAATCTTCACAGTCTCTGAAACTTGCATCAGTGAATGCTTCCAGTTCATTTCCCTCTGCTTTGTATTTCAGTCGCATTAGTGTCGTTCCTCTTAAATAGCGAAAAATTCTCTTTACTTCTTTCCAGTCATTCTCTGTGGGTGATACTTGCCTTCTGGATAAATAATTTACAGCAAAAGCTATATCCGGTCTTGTAGCCCCTGCCAAGTACAGTAAGCTTCCTATTGCTTCTCTGAGGGCGCGTTGCATGGGATTTGCCCTTCTTCTTGTTTCTCTGTATTGCTTGACTCTTTATTTTTCACCTGTCTGCTGACCATAGGTGTAGCCTGAGCTTTGCTCTCTTCCACTTTGAATGTTTCCAGTATTTTCTCTGTATAATTAGACTGATCTAATGTCAATATTTTGTTTTCTCTGTCTCTTGAAATTTTCATTCCAAGGTATTATACTCTGGGTTCTCCTAAATTTTTCATCTTAAAGACTTTGCACAGACTTGGCTGAATAGCCTGTAGATTTGTTGGACTATAACTGGCTAGTATTATGTCATGGACATATAATACCAGCAGTGCCATCTCTCCTTCTTTTCTCAATGTCAACAAGCAAAGATCGCTTATATCTCTTTCCAAGCCTAGTTTATTGGCTTCCTCTGTAAATTTCTCGTTCCACTTTTTAGGACTAATTTTCAGTCCTTACAGTGTCTTCTTTAATTTGCATATTTTATTTTCACTTGAGTCTATACTGTCTTTTACTCTCTCCGGTATTTCCATGTATATATCCTCTTCTAGTTCTCTATTTAAAAAGGCTTTCTTGACATCCAGTTGAATTGCCTCTAGGTCGTATTTATTAATTATGGCCAAGGCTGATCTTATCACTGGAAGTCTCGACACAGGAGCATATGTTTCTTTGAGTTCATAGCTATTTTGTCTTTGAAGCCTCGGATGACTAACCTAGCTTTGAATTTCTCTTGTCCTTTTTCATCTATTTTTCTCTTAAAAATCCATCTGGAGTTGATAACATTTAATTTTCTACTACTCTGTCCGGTTTCTGGTCTATCTATTATTTCTCAGACATTATTTTCTGTTAAGGATTGTAACACTTCATTTATTGCCTCTTTCCATTTGTCTTTGTCGGACGAATTTACTGCTTCTCTGTAATTCGTCGGATCATTATTTATGACTGCCAATACTGCACAAATTTCTTCATCGTCCTCTTTATCATCCCTTTTCTCTTCATTAATTTTATTTACTCTGTATATAAAGTCGGGATATTTTTGCATCTGTTTCAAGTATTCTAGAGATGTGTGTCCTAGTCTTATATTCCACAGCATCCCTTCACTTGGTTTGTGCACTTTTGTCTCTGAACTATTTTTCTGATTGTTCTCTTGAAGTTTTTCTATTTCAGATTCTTGTGGTATTTTATTTAGATCTAAAATTTTTCTGTCTAATTTCTCTTGATTAATACCTTACTCTGTTCTATTATTCTCTTCATTTTCTGCGTGTTCTCCAGAGACTTCCTGTTCTTTCTCCCTCCCAATCTCTGACGGTTCCCCGTTACGACTCGTAAACGTATCTACATCCGTTTGAGATTGTGTCAGGAAATCTTTTAACGACACTAGGTTTACAGTGACGGTGTATGTATCGTATTCATCCTCTGTATTTATAGTACTCTGGACGTTGAAATCTATTAACCAGTTTGGTTTTTCATAATTTCCGGTTATGTAAGTTTCTTTTGTTGTTTTATCAAATATTCTTAATTCAATGTTATCTAGAAATATTCCATATCCAGCATCTGCAAATTTTCTTAATGATAGCAGATTATCCGCTATATTGAGTGCTGATATAACATTTGATAAAGGAATTGTCTCATCTTTAGTGTTTGATTTTAAATACAAATTTCCTTTTCCATCAATCTTTATATTAGCACTCTTATTTTTGTTTGCACTCTTAATTTCCAGCCCTCTACTCTTAGTGTAATTTTTTAGTGCAAAACCATTACTAACAACATGTTTGGTTGCTCCCGAATCTGCTATAAAGCTAATCTCTTTATTGTTTAAATGTGTGGTCATTTGCTTACCTACCAAGTTTGCTTTGGCTTGTTGGTCTTGTTGGCTGGTCTCTTATCTTTATTATAGGGTTGTTGCCTATGTTGATTTTTACAAAACTCTGCCTCTGAATTTACCTTTACCTTTACCTTTTGTGTTAGTGTGTTGTGTGTTAGGGTTATGTTGATTATTTTTTCATACCTTTGTACAGCATTGGGGCACTGGTCGCCCTTGTGTTCTCTGATTTTATTACAATAGTAACAGAACCAGGTGTTATACACTGGACTACATTTGTTCTTACCTCTGAGCCTTTGGGTTGTTGTGCCTCCATCTGTAACAAACAGTTTTTCATTTCCTCTAGTGTCATCTCGGGGCCGGTCTGGCCTTTTATCAAGCAGACTGATCTCAGCTCGTGGCTTGATTCATTCACTACATGATAGAAGGCTGACCTTTTCTCATCATCTGTTAGTGGCACTGTTGTGTTACAGCTCTCATATTCTCTTATAATATTTTCAAACCTCTCCCAAAAATCTATAACTTTTTCTTTGTTTGATTTCTTAATAGTGTATAATTGTCTGACTGTGGCTTGCGTCATGTTTGATTCGATTCTTCTAATCTCTCTTATTTTCTTTAAAATTTCCTTTGGCTCTTTAATATGCAATATCTTCTTGTGGTACTTAGCGTCGAGGTGATTTATTATAATGTCTCTTACCAAATTCTTAAGTTTTACATTTCTTTCTGAATTACTATTTTCATATTTATCTGGATCAGTTAATACTTTCAATAAATCATTCGCCGCTAACTCTGAGTTTAACGAATCGAACCAAACATCCAGATTGCCTTTACTTGATAGTTTGTAGTCTGTTTTAATCTGTATTTTATTTTATCGCTGGACTCTAGAGTTTTGTTTAATTTAGAAAAAGTTTTATTCGTTTCATCTAGTGATTTTAAATTTACTCTATACTCAGTTTAGTTTGGGTTTGATTCTAGTGTGTTTTTTTCACTTGTTTGTTCTGTGTTTGGCCCTGATGTGTTTATCTGAGTGTAAAACATCATTTACCTCTGGATCTCTGAATACCTCTTTCAATAACTTTGAGAGAGTTTTTATTTCTGCAAAAGTAGTCTTGCAGATTTTCATTTTCTCCTTCTCTTTCTCCTTCTCCTCCTGGAAGACATTTTCCAACTTCTCTATCCCTTCATTGGTCTTCTGAGACACCAGGACGAGGTTTTTGGTGACCTCTGTCTGCTCTTTCATGACTGTAATTAATTCGGTCATGTCTGTGGTCTCTGGGATTGCTGTTGTTCTAATCTCTGTAAAAAATTGTTTTATTATTTTAATGTTTGAGCTTACGCTTAGCCCTATATGTTATACATATAGGGGTGTATAATCATATACTGATGGATCCATAATCTGGTATTTATTCTATTCTTTATTTTAACGTTGTTTTATTGTGCGTATTTTATTTTTCTTTTTTTATTTAATTCTGAATCAATTAATTTTTACCTGTAGGTGTCTCTGTATTGTGAGTTGTCTCTGTAGTCTCTTCTGTTAGGGTACCCGCTTTCTCAGTTTTGTCTTCCATGAGCTCTGGATGTAATTTTTAACCTGCCAAACATTTTTACTTTTTACTCTTATTGTTACACATTAGAATATTTAATCAGCACGGCTGATTGATATTCAGATCTATTGTAGGTATTGCCTGTACTCATGTGTTCCCTCCCAAACCGACTAGCCGCACGGCAGTTTTGTGGTTACTTTATGGGTGGGGGCGATGACACACACGAATAAAGTCCAGCCCCACAGATCTCCTTTTAAGATTAGAATAGAAAAAAAATTTATATGTATTTACAGATTATATAAATCTGTAACTGTATTTATGCACATATATGCGTAAACATATATGCTCTCGTGTCCGTGTGTCGTATGTGTACGCGGCCTTATATACCGCCCGGAAACGCGCTTCCCAGACGCCGCTAGACGCACGGCGCTTTGCGGTTGTCAAAAAAAAAACGTCCCGCACGAGTAATAGAGACTCAACGCACGCGGCGCGCTAGATGCGTTGACGCGCCCCTCCACACGCGAGTCCCCTTTCTCTGAAGAAAATAGAGAATCGCGTGCCTCGGTGGCTCAATTGCGCTCGCGCACGTGTTTTCTCTCTCTCTCTTTTTCTCTAGAGTCACTCCGCGCGGAGAGTTTCCCCGCCAGTGCTGCGCTCGCGACCGTTCTACCCGCACTTTTTAATCAATTAGAAAAAAACTTACTCTTGCTGCACTCTTGAAGACTCTGGGCGGGTGTGACTCTGCAGCTCTGTATTTATCCTCCTCTGGACCCGCCGATGACCTGGCTCCTACGCGTGCTGGGCACACAACCTGTTAGAGTCGCTGGAATTGTAGGTGGTCCAGGGAAAAATAATTTGCACACTGAGTTTATTTAAATAAAGACTGTATTGTAATAGAACACTCTGTGCTCTCTGCTCTGAATACAATAAATACGATAAGGCACAAGAAGAACAGTGAAGACTCTCTTGATGTCGGCTGAGAGGAAAAACTGATTTAGCACCAGGCGTCATTACAGTAGAGAGAGCGAGCACGGAGTGAGGACCTGTGGCGCGTGCAGCGGCACGCGCGCAGGAGTTAAGTAGAATAAGGGCGAGAGGGGAAAGGCGGGGAAGATGTTAGTTTCCCTTCGCGCTACCGCGCGATTGACACAAAATCTGGCACTTCGCCGACATTAATTTATTAAAACCGTTACGTGAATGTTTGTGTGAAGTATGTAAAGTATGAGTGTGTGCGAGTTTAGAGTGGCATTGTATATTAACATTTAATAAATTGTAATTGATGTGCAAAATATTTACACGTAAGTTTAAATTAATGGCTTAGTGATAACAATTATGGATTACCCATCCTCTCTTTTATCTCTTAATAAAAAATACGGTCCTTTCAATACCTATATGAGAGAATTCAATGAGGCAGTGTTTGAATTCTTGGTAAGTTATAAAAATCCGCGTCAAAATGAAATTTTTTTTTCACAAGTATAGGCAAGCACTACTCAAATCTTGAGAACGTTTCTTTCCATATATGGTTGATATTCTGTAAACAGAAAAATACTTTATACATCCGTTAGCGGTGGCGTCGGCAGTTTGCCCTCCTCCTCTAGGAAATTTAGATCGGTATGAGTGTGATATTTTTTTCGACTTTATTCACTATCGAGTTTCGTAAAACAAAACGTGGACACGTGCTACGATCTGAATTTAATAGTTTTGCTAAGAAGTAAAGCACTTGCGTAAAAATGAATCAGTGGAACCGGAGCATAGTCCGAGTTTAAGAGTTATATTCTCTTTTACACGGCAGCCCCTTTGTATATGAGATGACTCAAACATTAAAATTTGCGGCTGGACCGTCTTTCCGACAGCACCCCACCACTTTTAAGTATAGCTCTGCAGAGTCTTATAAAATAATAAAGTTTACCTGGCTACCCTTTTAGTGATAATGCGCACAGTAGCAAGGGTTGTAACGTGGTATTTGGTTACTCTATTTTATTTATAACTTTTGCTTAGCACTTTACCGAATTTAGCAATACTAATTGGCGCCAGGTAAAGCGCTGCTAGCCCTGCACGAGTCCCTTTCCCCAGAGGAAGTTCCGAGAAGTAGAAAATCAGGAAAATATACTCATATAATAATTACACAAATCTCACTTTTAAGTACCTAGGCTTTATTATAAATCACCATATGTGACGGTCGCCAAATTTACAGGTTTCACACAATTTACCGGTCGCTACACAATATGGCTACGCTAGCCCACGCACGCGTCTCCCGCGACGACCAAATCATCGCGTTTCCCGAGTTTTCCGAATATCGCGTAATATCCCCCTTTTCCCACACTACTATTCGTAATCTTCAAACGGGCCCGGCGCGCACTGATTCTAAACGACGGTGTAACACCACCAACGAGTTTACTTCATTGCCCCCGAGCACATGGCGGCAATATGCTATATATATTAAATTATAACTCTATCTATAAGTGCCGAGGGAAGCTCGACAATTACAGCCCATTCACCGTCGCTAATTGTGGTCGCCTAGCTGTGCTCCTTCTACTCCTGGTCGCTATTACTTCCTCCGATTCTATCCTCGCTACTATATGTCCGCCGATTTTTCAATAACTCTCGATAGGTGCTCGCAACGTATGTCTGTCTTCTCTAATGGGCGGGCAGGCAATGCCCAAAATCGGAGAGGGCGGAAATCTCTTCTAAATTTTCAGCTCTTCTTCTTGACTACCTTCGGCCCACACACTTGTTGCTTCCGCCCCTTTCTTTTTGGTGATTGGCCTTGATTTTCCCTAAATGCGAAAATCAAGGCTAAGTCGGCGGCAATTTGAGTCGCTAATCTTCATTGGTCCGCTCCGCGATTGCCGCCCTGCCCACGAAGCGCGGGCAATATGAATCGCTAAATATATACATCCTGGACAGCGCATCAGGTACTTTCAGCAGAGTGCCCTTTCGATGGATTACTTCAAAGTCCCACTGTTGCATTTCAAGTGCCCAATGGGCTAGTCGTCCAGTAGGGTCCTTTAAATTACGAAGCCATTGGAGGGCGCTATGGTCGGTGATGGCCTTGAATTCGTACCCTTCAAGGTAGGGTCGCAACTTTTTAATGGCCCATAATAACGCCAAGCCTTCTCTTTCGGACGTGGTATAGTTTCGTTCAGCTGCCGTGAGTACTCTACTCACGTATACGATGGGGTGCTCTCCATCATCCCCTTCCTGTGTCAAAACCGCCCCAATCGCCACTCCGTTTGCATCACTCTGGACCGTGAAGGTTTTGCCAAAATCTGGTCTTGCTAGGACCGGAGCTACCGTTAGCGCACCCTGTGATTAAGTACGCATCAGTCGAACTAAAAATACATTTGAGCAAGGTTATGAAAAAATTTCAGCAAAGAAATATTCAAGATAAAACACGTATCAAAATGTCAAAATTTGGGCACATTTATCTTAGAAGACTTGAACGGCGAGGTAATTGACGTATTTTTCTATACAGAGTAGCTGGCGCCCGTTGGTAATAGCCGCATTACAACCGATGAGGTTTTCAAGGTAAAACGTGTCATTCGTACAAAGGGGTGCGGGTCGAATAAGCAATCGATCGTAAAGTGGCACTCGCAAGGTTATCCGGATAAATTCAATCCTTGGATAAAAGCGTCCGATCTCGAGAGTATTTAAGAAAATGAAGAACACCGACGAATTATATCTCATTTTACCCTCAAATAGCAGCCTAATTTTCTACAACGATTCGGAAACAAATTCGGAATAAACCTCTACAGCCACGATTTACAGGGTACTCTGAATTACATACAGACGCCTTTCAAACACTTTTTACTGGCACAGGTATACGTTTTCTCAACGAGGGAATCGGAATTAATCGTTATAATTATTCAAGAGGTAATTTCCTTACTGCTTTTGATCTCACGCCTGAGTTATCGGCTCACTGTGCCACGCACTGGAATCTCGCGCGCTAGGATAGTGTGCGCATAGAGGTGGGTTTTGAGCAGGCGCTCGCATCGACCATAAACTGTATTGTTTATGCTGAGTACGATAATGTTATGGAGATTGACTCGAATAGGCAAATCATAACTGATTTCAATGCGTAAGATTTTAACAACTTTGACGACGACGACGACGACGACGAAAAAACTGGTGGGGACATGAGTATATTAGGCCTAAAACAAAGCATACTCCGATCAGTTTCTCGCACAGTAGTCGTAGCTAATACACACACACCTCTCAAAAGCTTAAAATGGATTACGTTATCGACATACAGGGATTTCATATAAAAACTTGCATAAAAACTTGCATGCATATAAAAACTTTTTACCGAAAGAAGTTGCAGCGATATCACTACAAAATTGCGTCATCGGACACTAGATAGTATGTGTACCATGCAGTTTTAACGATTTACCTACGGACGCGCGTCAAACTAACAATTACTGTTCGCTCGATGTGCACGGTCTACAGTGGTCTGAAGGCGAAGTTTTTCTTTGCCAATTACGACGTCACTCATACAACATAGCGAGGGATGCACGCAGAATATATGTACGAGGGAGTGAAAAAGCCATGTATCTGGAATCAGTTATGACACGTCGCATTATAAATGACGAGCATTACGATGCACCGAGTTTTCAACATCTCGAGCAGGCATTTCCAGCTGTGTTGATGTGTATAACACACAGCGCGCAAAAATTTGAGAATAAAAAAGATTTTTGCGCAATGCACAGAGCTTATCAGATTAGATAGTGGTTTTACACGCTTCTTTGAAAGGATTCTCTCAGCCTGTCCGTTATACATAGCGAGGTCCTCTACGGTGCACGAAGAGGGAGGACAGCACGTAGTCGACGGAGCGATAGAAGAAGATGGTCAGTGACAAAGTGAGGAGGTCTATTACATCGACAAAAATGACTACGGAAACTACTTTGACAGCTATGGCGTCGCACCTTTCTCACAGCATCATCTCAATAGACTCCGAAGTAACTGCGTGAAATATCAATGGAATAAAAAAAATTACAAAGTGTTGATTCGCAAGTGTGCGGAGAATATTGTATTATGTTTCTGTATAATTTGTGTAATGGTGTTTCTCTACGCTCGTTTTATAACATCTTTTCACGAAATACGCGTAGCAACTATGCATTGGTTGCAAAGTTTTATAAATATATTGTTAAATAATTAAAAAGTAAGAGGTAAATTCGTCGGCAAATTAATGTGTTTCCGCGCGAGAGCTCTGTTGGAGCTGGGAGTATCAATCAATCATGCACTTCAAAAATGGAATGTTTGTCTTAATAAATTTTTATACTTTAGTGCACTTAGTATTATAAAAAACATATGAACTATATTTTTTTTTATTTCTAAAAAATATTGTAATAAATTTAATCACATGATATTTTAATTTTGTGTGTTATACTTTTATTTTTACCCTCGACATTCCGCTTGTTTCCTGATTTTTAAGAATTTACCCATACATGAATATAAATATGTAGTTATTGTTTCTTAAATAATTTATGGTCTTCAATAAAATATTAATTTAAACTTTTTGATTTTTATTATACTTTTTAACATTTTAATAAGTGTACTTTTATTAAAAAAAAAAAGAATAACCGACATTTTTTAACGTTAACTTTTTGATGTGTTTTATTTCACAGCTGTACTTATGTCTTATTAAGACAAAAAATATTAAAATTAAAATAAAATTTTTAAGATAAGTGTCTCCTTTGACTAAACAATTATTTAAATAATTGAGGATTTTATTAAATTTTGTTGTGCGTATTTCGTAGAACACAGTTGACCGTTGACACATTCAATTTTATTGTACGGAGAAAATTTATTTAAACTTTCTGCTTTATTATTTTATCGAGAAAAAGTTTGCAATGGAATTCCTTTCTCTTCGGGTGGCAAACGCATATTCGCGATTGGCTGTTTAATAATTAACATCCGTTTTTTCACCAAATCTTCGCATTAGTGGTGGAAGGGATAGCAGGATATAAGAAAGAGCGTTTCGAGCATCGACTACAGTCGCTTACCAGCAGCCACTCTGCTCGTGTACAGTAGTTGCGAAAAAATATGCATCAATTTTAAAAAATGGCTAACAACGAGAACGCTGCACCCATCTGCAAAGCTGCATTGAAGACGCTTTCTAATTTGCTGCTGCTACCAAGTACTTACGCACTCAATAGATCTCACTCTATGCGCGTAATTATAGGCCTTGCAAATCACGGTGGCTTATATAGACCAGTCGAAAAGCTTGGCGGAGCAGGCTCGCGGTACGTGACGCTGGATACGAGCAGTTGGGAACTTTTCATCGATAAAATGGAGGCTATGAGTGCGTACTTAAAAAACTCATATACATTCTATCAAGATTTCGGAAAGTCATGCTAGATTTTCTTTCCCAATCACGACCTCAATTTTACGATGGTTTACGGCTTGAGAGCAATAGCCGTCGACGAGAGACCACCCGCTGACGGTTCGCCTACAAAGCTCAACAACATAGGTCAGTCGCACGAGGCGCAGCTATACGAGGATATGGAAGCAACCACTACATTCGAACCGCCCGGCAAAATGAAGAAGAAGCACAATAATCCACCGAGTATCGTCATGCAGCTAGCTACACTCGAAGAACTGTCGCAGGTGCGTGAATGTATTAGTGCGCGCCTTAAACATGTTGAAGAGTGTGCTACTTTTGTTAATCGTGCTGTCGAATACATTCTAGATTTTTTGAAAAGTGAATTACAAAAAGAAGATAAGGCGAATGCTAAAAATATTCTCAAAGAATTGAATGCTTTCGTGCAATATTACGCTATTCGCAAAGCCGAAATTGAAAGTAGAGTGAAAACGAGTATGGTAATGGTAATTTTTAATCTCGACACACTGAATATTGTATTAATGGAATTATTTGCTTATTGTCTACCTTTAATTCCAACAAATTTATCCGAAATTATGTTTTCTACGTAAAATATCTTTATAAAAAGAACTTGTACACTATACAAATAAAATAAAAGCTAAAATTGTAAAACAAAGAAACAACTCATTTTACCTCAACTATAACCTTTTAATTTTGCCCCTTATTTTTAACACATTTACATATACTTTTATAAAATTAATAATACATACACACTCACACACAGTCAAGGTATGTGTGTTTTTCTCTGTTGGCGTACGCACTATGAGAGAGATTTAAACGTGATAGTATACGCAAAAATTTAGCAAAGTATGTGTATGTATTCTTTTATATTTATATGTTATCTCTATTGTATTTATTTTTTATGTGATATCTGACTGTGACTAGTTCATTACATTTAAATTTTATAAACTGACGAACTGATAAAGTGAATTATTATTTTAATAAGAAATATGCAATAAGTGAAAGTTAAGATAACAATTATATTAAATCGACTGATATTTTTAATTATAACTACATGTACATGAAATTGTAAGATTTTGTCTTTTGATGAATAAAAATTGAAGCGTTGATGAAACACTCGCTTCAGTTTTGCTTTGTAGTTCGGAAGCTTTTAAAAAAATGGATCCAAATTGTTAAAAACATCAACAATGTGCATCGAGAAGAGAGTAGAACTATGCTGAAATACTTGAAGAACGTACTACCGAGTTATCTTGTGTAAGTGCCTGAACAGATCGAGTGTCCACATCACCTACCCCGCGAGATATCTCACATTGCGGGATAAACCATGAATTACGGGTGTTTAAATAGTGCCTGCCGCGTATATGGTACGCGGTATTTTGTTAATGACCCGGTCCGAAACAAATATGCTCGTGTATATTTTCGAGCAATCGAAAATATAAAGATCAGGCATAATAGGATACTCAATGAATATTTGGATAGTATCCCTAATGCAGACGGCTTGGTTGGGGCTCAAGTAAGATTTAAGTACAAACACAATCAAAGAAGATACACGATCAAAGTGCCATTCAGATTTTTGATAGCATTGGCGCAGATAATTGATGTTAAAGAAATATCTTCAACAGAAGAGAAAGATGAGTATGACTGCCCGATTCGCCATGGAATTGTATAAGTGATTTCCAGCGCGAGCGTACCTCCTTTGTCGCTGAAGGCTATCCTAATAAAAGCTGATATTAAAAAAAAGTGTCATAAAAAAGTGTGTTTATTCCACACCCCACTAGAAAGCCCACGTTTTGCCCCTGATAAGCGGGGCGAAAGTGGCATATTTTTTCCAAAAACTAGTTTTGCGGGCGAAAGTAAAATTAGCGGGACAAAAGTAAAATTAGCGGGACAAAAGTAAAATTAGCGGGGCAAAAGTAAAATTAGCGGGGCAAAAGTAAAATTAGCGGGGCAAAAGTAAAATTAGCGGGGCAAAAGTAAATTTTTTCTAAAAATTTTCCAAAATTTTCCAAAATTTCTAAAATTGTCAAAAATTTTTAAATTTTAAGACCAAAAAGTGGCTTTTCAGTGGAGAGTGAAATAAAATACTACATGCAACACGAGGCAAAAGTAGATTTTGCGACGCTTCGCTCGGGCAGTAAGCACCCGCGGGAAAAATATTCTTGTTCGGGCAGTACAATCACCCAAGGGAAAAATCTACTTTTGCCCTTTGTTACATAATGTACTATTTTATAAAATTTAAATTATTAAAAATTTTAATATAAAATAGTGTTTGTAATAAATTTTAAGTATTTACAATAATAAAAATAATTAATTAATTAATTCTTATTACAAAATCAAAATTTTAAAATTTTATTGTGCTTCAATCCTTTACAGGTCAACGTAAGTACATAGTTTTAGCTTCTCTCTCTTTCTCACATACTCATGCCGTAATTAATATCTCTCTCTCTCTCTCTCTCTCCCTCTCTCTCCCGTTCTCCTGCCTATGAAGCTCAGTCGCTGCCAGCCGATACCGCAGCCACCGGTCTCTCGGGTAGGCGCGGGGACGAACCCCGCGCGCTGTGCACGATCTCTCCTTCTTCTTCTTCTTCTTCTTCTACCTCGCTCTACGAAGCCGCCGGCCTCAGCTCCCTCGGGCAGAAGGGGCCCTCGCGAGCACTATGCCCTCCCACCTACACTCAAGAATCTCGTCTCGCTACAGCAGTCGGAACTAGGTAGAGGGGAGCGCCGATTGGCGCCTGGCTTATATATATATATATATATATATATATATATATATATATATATATATATATATATATATATATATATATATATATATATATATATATATATATATATATATATATATATATATATATATATATATATATTAGGTTGTCCCTTAATTTCCAAATTGCCGCTAGGTCGGCTCCCACCCCCCAGATGTATTGGTTATGACCGAAAACTAGGAAATACACCGAGAAAGCCCCCCAAAAAAGGGTCTAGACCCTGCCACTTTTCAAAAAACGGGTTTTCCGCATTTATACGCGTTTTTGCTATGTAAAAATTTTTTCCGGGCTCCTAAATATATTAAATGTGCATAAATATCATGTAACATATTTTTAAAATGTATAAAGTATGTTCAGTAATTTTCTAGATCCGGGAAAATAAAATTTGAGACTAATATAGCGTCCAAAACCTAAAAAAATACCGATAAAAGCAGATTTTTTTTCACCTTTATGCGTTTTTAATCATAATCGGCTTTATATTGAGTTATCAGACTAGTATATTCTGAAAGTAGAGTTCAAAACCGACAATTTCGTTTTTTGGACGATTTTCTATCCCCTCTAGACCCGAAGATGTGGCCGTTTGAAATTGGCCAAAAAATCAAAGTATCAAATCTGTGAATGGGTGCATGAAGACTTTTATGGATCACAACTTTGTTAGCTCTTATTTAGGTATCTGAGGTCCAGTCGACTTTTGCAAAAAAACAAATTGAAGGTTTTGATTTTAGCTTCAGTGCGCCCTTTAGAGCCCGACTATGCCTGGTGCATCTCCAGAAATAAGCATGATTAAAACTTTGACAATTTAAGACATAAAATAGTTTTTCATATTCTAGAGCAATTTTTCCATAAATTTTGTACTATAAGTACTTAGTTATATATTTAATTTCAACAGTGTAAAATCTTAAAATCTCAAATTTACACGTCACAATTAATCAATATTGTCAATTCCATAGTTATTAGCAGGACTGCATCGTGCATGATTCTATTGACAAAATAAACGAAATTTTATTTTTTACTCTCTATTGACTATTCTTGACATGTTCTAATAATTAAGGCAAATACTTTTCGTTAAAATTAATTTTTATAAATTTGTTAAACCAAGTTAAAAGAAATTATTAATACAAATTTTCTTAGAATTTATTCGGATCTCTGAAAAAAAATCAATGAAATGCCGCAATGATCTCTTTGTTCGTAAATTCTTCATTCAAAGATTTATACAAAATAATTAAACGTCGTTTTAGTGCTTTGTCAATGAAATTTATTGTATACAATTAAACATTGATTTTCACAGAATATACAGAATAATATTTAATTGCTTGTTTTTAGTTTTTTAATTATTGTCTTCTTGTTCGCATCAGGGAATTCTTTTCTGAATTCTTCAACGACTTGGATTAAATGATTTTTTTGAACTTCATCGTTTGTTAAAACATTGATGTACTCTTGAGTTAAGTGCACAGCTCTCTCAGCGCAATCATTGGCTACTTGTAAATATTAATTTACAACTTTCTTTCGGCTTTCAATAAATGATTTATTCATACTCCTCGTACTGCAGTCTTGAGCTAAAAATGATATGTTTAACCCAAACCTCTCAAACAAATAAGAACTTTGGCTATTAATAAAATAATCAAGTTTTTTGTTCAGCAATCCCTTCATGCCAATTGCAGAAACATTAAATTTCTTTGGAGTATCAATGGCATTTTCAATGTGCTTAGTTTTCAATTCTTCAACCATTTTTTGTTTTACGCTTACTGGTACTCTTTCATCGAAAAATGAAAGAGCACATATTTCAGGAGATAAATACCATAGATGATTTTCAAGTTTATTTAAAGCAGATTTTGAAATATTAGCATCGATTGACACATACTCAATTAAATTTTTTAATAATCTCAGATCATTATTGGGTGCTGCAACTGCCGAAGGTGATGTAAACCATGGTTCGATATACACAAAAACAACAAATTTACATATGCTGTAAAAGTTGTTTTCTTCGTGCTTTTTTAATTTGAATGCCTTTCTCAGTAAAAATATTTTTAGAGAGTAAATGGCTTTTGCCATCCAATGAGTGTGATGGCATGCTCCAGGCTTACGAATCCGTATATCATCCACAACGCCCAAAAATAATAAGCTTAACTCCAACAACTCTTTGTAGTCATCTCTAGGTTCTTGCTTTTATATGTACTCTTTTATGAAACTGACTATGTGAGGGATTTTATTTTGTAATAATGGTTCTAATTTATCCAGTCCGTTTTCGCAGTTTGCCGTTTGGTCTACCTTGCGTTAAATGTGTCAGCCCCCAGTCATCCAATGCTTGATAAACAGCGTTACCTATCGTTGATCCTTTTTGGTCTTCTAATCCAGGCACATTAATAATTTTCTCAATGTTTCCACTGCACATCAGGATGGGTAAACGATCAATTTGTTTACATGTTATCGTGTCTGGAATAAGTTTCCCGTCCCAGTGCACGATCAAATGTGGTATAGATTTATCCATCAGCAATTCTTTTACTTTCTCAGCTTTCTTTTTTCGAATTTCAGCCCGCGATCTGTTGAAGGATGATTTGTTGAGTATTAAAGTTTCTATATCGACACCTAATGCATTTGCAACTGTGCCCATTATAAAGACTGAATTTCTGTAAGAAATCTTGCATTTATCAAAAGCTGCTACTACTTCTGGTGTCATCACATCTATGGACCCTCTAACAGATTGGTTTACATATGATCGTCCATGCGGTACAGAATATACAGACCCAGAACTAGGCAGATGAGGTGAAGAATATGTTACTTCACTTGACTGTGATTGAGATCCTATACTCAATGGTTCTTGGGTTGATTTCTGATGTT
Source organism: Gastracanthus pulcherrimus (assembly GCA_949152435.1). Lineage (NCBI taxonomy): Eukaryota > Metazoa > Arthropoda > Insecta > Hymenoptera > Pteromalidae > Gastracanthus > Gastracanthus pulcherrimus. The sequence continues at coordinate 95,266,545 of OX424573.1, read as the reverse complement.
CCCCTGAAAAAATGGATAAAACATATTTTCAATCCCTGGTGGAAGTATTTTTAAATTGCAGGAAATAATAAAAAATAACAACAAATAATGAAAGATATTAATAAACAGCAAGCGATAATGAATAATAAAATCAAATAAAAATAAATAACGATAGATAATAGCAAATAATAAAAAATAATAGCAAGTAGTGGTAGTTACTGGTAGTCCAGATTGGGACATATTTATTTGTCATTATTTATCATAATTTGATTTTTTTCAATATTCTTTAAATAATTTTTTTTTTGTTATAATTTATCAAATATTATTCAACATTATTCATTTATATCTTTATAGGCTCTAGCAGCACCATGAAGACGAAATTTTTTTTTTATTTTATATCATGAAAAACAACGTTTCGGGTGTCTCAGACACCCTTCTTCAGGTACAAAAAAAAATGAAAACCAAGTTTACTTATAACTAGGTACTTATCGATAGAAGGCTCGCTTTCCCATGTGCCACACTGTTAAAAAACCCTTCTAGATAGAATTCAGATCTCTCTAGACGGATTCTCGGTGTCATATTGTTGGGGCACAATTTTGCGAAACACTTATTTATAATATTATTTATATATATTAATCTCAATATAACACACACTTTTTAAACACTACTATTTTTGCCCTTATTTGGGAGCATTCACTATCTACAGTAATATAGTTTGTTAGATAAAAAGCAAAGCCAAGTATTATGGTAATGTAGGATAATTAGTTAGAGAGATCTGATTTCTATCTAGAAGGGTTTTTTAACGGTGTGGTACATGGGAAAGCGAGCCTTCTATCGATAAGTACCTAGTTATAAGTAAACTTGGTTTTTATTTTTTTTGTACCTGAAGAAGGGTGTATGAGACACCCGAAACGTTGTTTTTCATGATATAAAATAAAAATTTTTTTTCGTCTACATGGTGCTGCTAGAGCCTAAAAAGATATATTTATATAGTAGACGCTCGAGTAATTTTTCTTCATGAATATATTTATATATTCATAAAAAAATTATTCATTTATATTTGAATTTTTTTTTTCGGAAATTAATAGTAATAAGTGACATTATTTTTCATTTTTTGTTACGTGTGGACACGTTACGGGTGTCTAATTACTATAAGAGAGTGATTGGAAATGTGCATCGTCGGTGGCGGCCGTGGCTCAAGCGGTAGAGTGTCAGACTTGCAAGTCGGAGATTCGAGGTTCAAGCCAAATAAAAACCGTAACAATTTGTAATTATATTTTAAAATTTTTTTCTAACAAACTCATTTTTTTTGTGTATTTAAACAAAATCGTTGAGCCCTGGGCTTGAACCCAAGACCTTCAGATTGGTAGATTTACGATCTGACCACTTAGCCGTTCATTACTTTTGTATATATGTGAATCTAATGTAACATATGTGGTACAGCATATATATGCGCAATTAATGTTACATTTTTGAAATTATTATTTTAATATTCAAATATCACCATAATTAATAATGAAGGATTGAATACAAAGCTTTCTTTTCAAATAAAAAAGAATTCTTAGATTTTTTATGTGAAAGTATGCTATATTTTTGAATATTAAGATAATAATTTAGATACTTTATGATGTTTAATGCATATTTAGCGCAATTTATATGACATTATTAAGCGCATAAACATTCTGCTCCACATATGTTATAGTCGATATTAATCGATATTTGATAATATAGATAAATAATGATAAATATTATAAAATAATGACAAATAATGACAAATAATAATGAATAATAACTAATAAAAATTTCCGAATTCCAACAGCTAATATCCCATATTATTTGTCATTATTTATCATTATTTATCAGTATTTATCAATATTAGTAAGTATTTTTTAATATTTTTTTTTATTTTTGCTAGAAATACGTTTACCACAAGGAGTGATGAAAGTGATATTTTCATTTAAAAAGTTGATAAGTAGTACAATCAATTATAGAGTCATCAAAATCCAGTCAAGCGGTACTTGCAAGTTATCAAAAATAGAATAATCCCCTTGAACAATTTATAAAAAAATATTAAAATGTTAACATTCATTTTATATGCATTACTTTATACTACATGTCTGTTCCGTTGTTTATTATTATAACTCTTTTTGTTATTAAATTTACTTGGTCCCAGCGCAATCACATTAAGCGAGGTGGGGGAGGGGAGGAGTACTGTACCTGTTATTATTGTGACCTTATTGATTGATGAACTAGGTTGGGATACATCTGATTCTGGTTCGCCAAGTTCCAGAGATTCAGTTCTATCAAGTATTTCAGCATTCTCCTCAGCAGTGAATATTTCTTTGTGTACGTCTAAATAGGTAACAACACAAAATTATTAGTATATTGTCGAACTAGCGGGGGAAAGTGGACTATTTCAAGCAAGGGTAAAGTGATTTTTCATAAGATGGAGTTGGACTGCCAAATCATCATCCGAGCTTGGAATTGCCCTCCCCCTTTGTTTCACTCTGTACATTTTTTAATCAGTGCATGTATAGGCCCTTTTTTTATGCATGTACGGTGGATGGGAGGTTGCAAATTTAGCTGCAATGTGGTTTGAGAGACTGTATAAATATATTATTTCAAGGTAATTGAGAATTATTTTTCTTATTTCATGGTCTTATTTTGTTGGTTAACGGATATCAACTATATGACTAGAACAATGACCATGTTATAAATCAATTATAAAACTTCCATAAAATACCTTTCTAAAAGGTAAAATGTTGGCGAGTAAAGGTTCTTTACAAAAGTAGTGAAATCCCCAAAATATAACAGTCAAGTAATTGTATTTCATCTTTTGGGTACACGCATGTGGATATATTATTTTAGAAAATATAACTTTTCACTTGAATCTTAGTTGATACAACAGATTCCATATATTTACCAATAATAAACTCATATGCACCAGTCAGACCATTACAATTGACTTGCGAATTACTTTATATCAAAATATCAAAATTTCCCTTTTGTCGGTCCCAGGTGAAATATGATCTCAGCTAATTCTAATTATGCAAGGATGAGTCTAATTCTGAATTGCTCATCAACTTTTGTCATTTCCAAAAACATATTATATCATATACTTTTAATGCATAGTCCAGAATTTATTGAAAAACTTCAAACTAAAAAATATTGGAAAATGCGGTTCAAAACTTAATGTGTTTTTCAAGTTGTCAAATAGCTTCTGGATTATGCATTAAAAGTATATGATATAATATGTTTTTGGAAATGCCAAAAGTTGATGAGCAATTTAGAATTATACTCCTTCTTTCATAATTAGAATTAGCTGAGATCATTTTTTACCTGAGACCGACAAAAGGAAAATTTTGAAATTTTGATATAATGTTATTGGCAAGACAATTTTAATGGTCTGACTGGTGCATAGTGAGTTTATTATTGTTAAATATATAGAAACTGTTGTATCAACTAAGATTCGAGTAGAAAGTTTTATTTTCTGAAATAATATATCCACATGCGTGTACCCAAAAGATGAAATACAATTACTTGACTGTAATATTTTGGGGATTTCACTACTTTTGTAAAAAATGCTCAATTTTTCATTCACTTTACAGTCATGGAACTTTAATTTTTCAAAGCAATGGTCATCTCTCCTTGTATTAACTAAAGCTTTATCCCAAAAAGTTTTGACTTCTCTGATAACTAATTTAACAGCATCATTCACTTCAACATTTTCATTTTTAGTTTTATTTAATAAAAGTCGAAGAATTATTATAGATTGTTTTATTTGATATATCTCAGAATACTGAATCATGTGTTTGCAAACTCATTTTATCGTTTCATTGTTTGTTGTCCAAAAAATATTTCCCTTAAAAAACCTTGAAAAAATACCATTAAATTTTATATAAAGTTTATATATATTAAAGTTTATATAAACTGAGTTTTTATAAAAAATTATTAATTATTCTGACTAAATAAGTATTGCTACAACATAATATTCACTAAAGTAATTAAATTTTATTAAAAAGTGTAGATATTTATAACTTTCAGAAAATTTAATTTTTGAGATAATAATAATTCAATGTTACTTTAAACCAACAAAATTATCTTCTTATCTTAATATCTTCTAAATATTCTTTCTTTAAGTATCACACTTTGGTAAATTTTACACTGTTAAATATTTTTTAATATATTTTTATTTTACAGCAGCCGCAAACTTTAATAAAATACGTACTAACCTCTAATGTAGGAAGAAAATAGTCTGTTGTATGATTATTCGTCGTAGAATCTGTTATGCTAGCTTTGCTTGTATTTATCGTATGATCAAAAAGTAAATAAGAATAAAAGAAGTACCCTTAAGTATAAACATTTAAATAGAAAATATTGTGTTTTCTTTTCTTAAGGATTATCAGCGCCAGCCTATGTATGTACCCAAAATATTGTGGTTTTGTACAAAAACCTTCGTAGTTCGTAGATTAAACAGAGAATATATAAATAGTCCCTCCTCAGATAGAAGGCCAACCAGAGCCATAAGCCTGAACTCGGAGCAAGCACGTTAGTTCTGCTCCCCATAAAGCAGGTGGCGCTTTGAACAACTTATTTAAGGTGCGTTCCACGCGCCACCTGCCTTATGAGGGGTAGAACTATCGTTCTTGCTTCTCGCGTTTTTGGCTTCCCGAAACTCTTGGATCTGGCCTTCTATCTAAGGGCCTGTCTTCACGGTGCTATGTGTATCGTGCGACGAGCATCGTGCAACGGCAGTCCGCCTATTCCATCGCGTTCCGATTTTTTCTTATGGTATCAGTGAACTGAAAAAAAGACTTGGCAACCGCGCATTTCCACTATATTACTGTACAAGTATTTTAAAGCAATGGACCGACTGAATAGTGCAGATGCGCGGTTGCCAAGTCTTCTTTTCAGTTCACTTATACCATAAGAATGAATCGGAACGCGATGGAATAGGCGGACTGCCGTTGCACGATGATCGTCGCACGATGCACGTAGCACCGTGAAGACAGATCCTAAGGCATTATTTTTATATAGTATATACTCCGGGATAAACATTACTCAATATTATTTAAAAAATGAAATAAAATAAAATAAATTACTCAATATTATGTATTTATTGCAATTTAAAACTCGATTTCACTTATATTAGTTGTTATATACTATTTTTAGTATACGTCTCATTAAAAAAATTGTGCATTTCACTTACGTTAGTGCTCATGGCATTTTTGTTTAGAGAGGTATTCACCTACAAGAATTATTTACTGAAAACCGTTAGATCACATAAAGCATTCATTGCAAACTTCATAGTTAATACGCAACGTATAATAATTATCCTTTTGCGCGAGACACTTGCGCTATCTTACGGATTCTTTTGTAATTAAGGAATATCATGGGTAGAATTTCACCGTATACCCAGCGGAAAGTCATGATTTTCGAACGTTACAGGGTCGGTGGAAGCTAGCTACAAAGGGTCGCATATAAGCGGGGTTTTTGATCGAAATTGATCAAAATTCATTAAATAAACCTTAAAGGTTATGTGACACTTGGGGAGGGGGCGCTTGCTTCCGACCAGGAGCAATCGAAGATAATCACCTTCTGCTGGGTGTACATACGTAAATAAATGAGAAATGTGTATTTTAATACGTTTTTAAATTGTCTAGTAGAGTTACTTTCACGAAAAAAAAAACATTTTTATTGTGTATGTCTTAAATTGTCAAAGTTTTATTCATGCTTATTTTTGGAGATGCCTCAGGCATAGTCGGACTCTAAAGGCTGCACAGAAGCTAAAATCAAAACCTTCAATTTGTTTTTTTGCAAAAGTCGACTGGACCTCAGATACCTAAATAATAGCTAACAAAGTTGTGATCCATAAAAGTCTTCATGCACCCATTCACAGATTTGATACTTTGATTTTTTGGCCAATTTCAAACGGCCATATCATCGGGTCTAGAGGGGATAGAAAAGCGTCCAAAAAACGAAATTGTCGGTTTTGAACTCTACTTTCAGAATATACTAGTCTGATAACTCAATATAAAGCCGATTATGATTAAAAACGCATAAAGGTGAAAAAAAATCTGCTTTTATCGGTATTTTTTTAGGTTTTGGACGCTATATTTGGCTCAAATTTTATTATCCCGGATCTAGAAAATTACTGAACATACTTTATACATTTTACAAATATGTTACATGATATTTATGCACATTTAATATATTTAGGAGCCCGGAAAAAATTTTTACATAGCAAAAACGCGTATAAATGCGGAAAAACCGTTTTTTGAAAAGTGGCAGGGTCTAGACCCTTTTTTGGGGGGCTTTCTCGGTGTATGTCCTAGTTGTCGGTCATAAACAATACATCTGGGGGGTGGGAGCCGACCTAGCGGCAATTTGGGAACTAAGGGACACCCTAATATATATATATATATATATATATATATATATATACATAGAGTAGCCGTTTCGCTACTCCAGCATTGCGGATCGAGATGCGCGTTATGTTTACGTAAATAAACAATAAAAACATTTTATTGTTTATCTACCAATAAATACAATTAATAATACTATGTGTCGGCGGGTAATTACTTTAATTTTTACGGTTTTTTAATTGAATGTTTATGTAAACAAACAATTAAAAAACTATTAATGTCACATTAATTAATTGTTTATATACGCCACCCATATACGCGCCGGGTGATTACGGCACGACGCGTCGCCCGGCGCGTATATATTCTACTATTATCATATTGTAAGGTTTTATAAAATTATTATTTGTGAAGGAGGTAAGGTAGTATCTTAATCTGGTAGATGGAAAGAATCTTAAAGTTCGAATAAATTATTCATATATAAATAGATTTTTTGAAACCTTACATTGTTAGACTTTTCATTTAATTTTGAATATATCACTTATTCCACGCCGCACCGTACCGCTTCGCTCTATCTGTTCAATGCGCATAAAGTTAAATACCTGCAGCTTCATGTATGCTTCGAATTTCGGGCTGTAACAAAAGGATATAGTCTTCATATACATAAGTATGCATTAAAGCAAAAAATCGATTTCTTTTCGGTCTATACGGAATGCCTCCTTTAATGAGACTGAAGTTAGTAGTCAGATTCCAACAGCCGGTTAGAAAAACCAGTGGTTTTCAATATGCATTGTAATTAGCGTTTAATGTAACCACATTCATTTCAGGGCCCTCTATAAGGGATCATAACGAATAAGATAACATGTTATTTTTAGAAAAGATACGTTTTATCATCTACAATTGAACTTCGACCGATTCTATGTTAAGTGGACCATGCTGCAGGGTGACATGTATAAAATTGGCTAAAAATGTAATATATTGGTCTAGGCTTGAAATAAGCCGACCCTTATTTTTTCTTTATTCAATTGAAAAAAATTGCATTACGTTAATCAATCTGAAAATGCATTGCTAAGATTGCGTGACTCGTAAAAGCAGAAAATAATTATTTTCACAGATCGAAGCAAAAGAAAAAAAGAGGGGAAATTAAGTTTAAAAAATATACATAAATAAATATTACATTTTTCTCGAAAACCCCACTATTTTCGGTTGTATGAAGTTTACTCATTTTTCGGTAGAAAAAATTTTATTTTATTTTTCGAAAAATACAATTTAGAAATTTAAGTGAATACTCGTATATGATTATGAAATATCTTTAGGACCCTTGAAAATATAATTAATCAATTTATCGCTTTTTCTTTTTCTTTTTCTCTATACCATATTTTTGTATCTATCTTTTTACTTTCTCAAAGGAAAGCTAAAAAAGATAATTATCTATTAGCAAGCTGTTTACAAGAAAGAAGGGGGGGTTTTTAAGAAATATGCATTATTCATTCTTTTAAACTGAATTTTCCGCCAATTTTCACTTTTTATCACTTTGTCTTTTATTTGATAAGAAAGCTTATCCGAAACCGGTTTGAAATAACCCAAGAAACGCAAGAAAGGGTAAAAAATTTGACAGTATGAGGGTTTTTTGAAAATAATTATTTGCACCTTGTCACGTGTATTTCACGTCCCAATAATATTAAATTCGGGCAGTCAATCGCGACCCAGTCACCCATCACCAGAGCCGAGCATTCTCACATTTAATTAGTATTGTTATTAATGGGGGGATTGTTATTTATTTGTTGAGGGAATGAGGATAAGGAGTCGCGACCGAGGAGGGCCGTAGACCGGCACACACACGCACACACCCATACTAGCGGCACCAGCTGATCGCCGCAGCGACGACTGCTCGGAGCGAGAAACGGCGACGAGTCTACACACACAGGCACAGCACCAACATCACTGCACACTGTACGCGCGACCCTCACTCTCTCTCGCTTGCTCTTTCTTCCTCGCCTCTCGAGGATGATGAGCCGCTGCCCGCGCACACACATACACACACGCGCGCGCGGCCGCCCTCTCTCCCGATGCACGCAGACGCGGGAGGAGAGAGGATTCACAGCGGCAGCGGCGGCTTCCTCGTGGCACACCATCTCGGTTGTAGCCACGAGAGAGAGAGAGAGAGAGAGATATACCGACTCGGCTGTCGGCAGAGGGGAGAGCTAGCAGCCGCCGCGCCGCGAGCCGCATGAAGCTGCCGGCCTCTCCTAGCGTAGGCCGACGCGCGCACGTCGCTGCTGCCAACTGTGTTGGTCCGGCAGCGACACAACCGAAAGCGCCCGATATAGATATACACGCCGGGTTGCCGCGCGTGTATATCTAGCAATTCATAATTGCCCGCGCTGCGTGGACAGGGCGGCATTCGCGGAGCGAGCCAATGAGAAGTAGCGACTCAAATCACCGCTGACTTGGCCTTGATTTTTGCATCTAGGGAAAATCAAGGCCAATCACCGTAAAGGAAAGGGCGGAAGCAACAAGTGTTTGAGCTGAAGTTGTGCGAGAAGAAAAGCCAAAATTTTGGAAGAGATTTCCGCCCTCTCCGATTTTGGGAATTGACTGCCCGGCCTTCAGCGACGATAGACGTAGCGAAAGTTTTGCCTGCCGTTCGAACGTATTAGACCGCGTAGAGAGACATCGACCGTCCGCCCGTCGGCGACGTAGACGTAATCACTGAGAGCTAGATATTGGGCGAACATTAACCGGCGACCTTGTGACCTACGAGGAAGGACATCGCGAGACGCGCCCGACTAGCGACGGTGAGTGGACTGTAATTGTCGAGCTTCCCTTGGCACTTGCAAGTAAATTATATTAACAATTGTCGTACATTGCCGCCACGTGCTCGGGGTTCTTAGGAGAATAAATCCGTGGTGGTGTGACACCGGTATGTAAGATCAGTGCGTGTCTGACCGGTATTAAATTCAAGTATTAGTGTGGGGAAATTCACGCGACTCGGAAACTCGGGAGACGTGGTGAGTTGGTCGTCGCGAGGGACGCGTGAGAAGGCTAGCGTAGCCTTGTTGTATAGCGACAAATTAGTTATAAGAATAATTGTAAATTGGCGACCGATAGTATTATCCGACGATTAGAAATAAAGCTTGAGTATATTTAAAGTGAAAATCGTGAGTGCTTATTATAAATTTATTAATTCCTGACTTTTTCCTCTTCACGGAACTTCCTCTGGGAAAGGGGCTCGTGCCGAGTTAGCCGCGCTTTACCTGGCGCCCATTAATTTAGAAAATTTGGTAAAGTGTCGAGATAATAATAAGCCATAGTAACCCCCCACGTTACAACCTTTAAGATTTTTTGCAATGCATTTTCAAATAAACTAAAAAAGACAAAAGTATTTGTGTACTAGTATTTCAATCTGAGACATGTCACCCTCAGCCTGGTCGATTTGACATAAAATCGGTCCTTCAAGACCTGTCGAAAATGTTCAAAAACATTTAAAATCAACAAATTCACGCTGTTCATTTTCTGTAACTCACAGCGAAATAAGTTTATTAGTGTATAATAAACATATGTGTACAGTTTTAGAAAATGAATAGGCTCCATGTTTAATTATATCAGTGCCAAGACCCAAATATGTGTAACAGTCAACCAAATTTTGTTTATTCTTGACTTTTGCGGCCGATAATTTAAAAACTAGGCCGGTGCATTTTGTATAATTTACAGTATATGCTTACAATTAGTAAATTATAATAAACATATGTGTAGAGTTTTAGAAAATTAATAGGCTCCATGTTCTATTCATATCAGTGCCATGACCAAATATGTGTAACAGTCAGCCAAAATTTGTTTATTCTTGACTTCCACAGCCGATCATTTAAGAACTAGGCCTGTATATTTTGTATAATATACAGTATATATTTAGTAAATCATAATACTCTTTATTTGTAAAGTTTCAGAAAACGAACAAGTCTAGTTTTTAAATAATCGTCCGCGGATGATTATGCAAAAATTAAACTGGCAGCTTCTTGAATTTGTAACTTGTCACTGACATAAATTAAAATTAGGGTCTGCTTATTTTCTGAAATTCTACGAATATATTTATATTATAAACATATTCTACAAGTCACATAGAATGAACAGGCCCAGTTTCTATAGATGCCTTTTACCGAAGAAAATCGTGAAAAATAAAAATAAATAATTTTTTTATAGTTTATACATTATTATAGTAGAAACAGTCGAATATAATATTATGACCTAAAATTCTTTTATCGAATTATACGACACTTTTTAAAAGCATACAAAGTATTATTGAAAATCGATATTATTGATTTCTCATTTCCGCCAGAGAGCAATGTAATTACTCAACCTGTTCAAAACAAGAAGCCCAAGGGCTAACAACGTAAAAGGTTAAGTAATAATTATCAAAACGTTGTAGGAACTTAAGCGTAAGTTTGCATGAATGCCAACGCCAAGACCATTTATTTAATTTGTGTGGTCGCAGAACTTGTAAGGACATTCTGGACAAAAATCATGCTCGATTGAAAAATCAAGAAAAAACTCGGTGGTAAATAAGAAAACACAATTATGAGACGCAGTTTCGTTTTTTGCCGTCTCCTATTTATCACTTAAATTCTTTTATGAATTTCAATCGAGCGTAATTTTTGTCCAAAATGTTCTTAGAAGTTCTCCGCACACGCAAGTGAAGAGTCTTGGCGTCGGCATACATGCAAAATTGATCAAGTTCCTACAACTTAAATTACCTGAAGTATATTACGTTAAACTATAACAGAACCAATTTAAAATGTTAGGAAAACTCTGAATTACTTGGACTGTAATAAGTTTCATATATTAGAATCCTAATGTTTAAAATTTTTTCTGCAAATTCTATTCCGTACAAAGATAAAATAATTTTTGTTTGTAATAAGTGATAAAATACTAATCTGATAAAAATTGTTAAAATATAGCTAGTTTTAGGTTCAAGTTTGACATTTATGATTTTACTCTTGGAGGAAAACAATGTGGGTGGTAGGAACGTAATTGATTTTTTATTTTAGAAATGATTTGATAAGGTAGATACCTCTAAATGTTAACTTTAGATAACCAGCGGACAAAAAATCTCATTTTTGAGCTAATCACAACGTATTGAAGGATTTACAAGAAGAAAATTTGGAATTTTGGAAATTTTGGATCACCCTATAGCGCATTTATATACACACGTTTTTTTATAATTCTAATAACAAGATCAATAAAAACCTATATCTCTCATATTTTTAGTCTAATCAAGTTCAAATATTATAAAAAAAAACTTCTTCATTAACAGACAAGCAACTTTCTCGCTTGAAGTTTCTTCTAATATGAAGTTCTCAACTGACTTTTTTCTCTCAAAGATAGATAAATGTAAAATTTATACAATTACGATTTCTTATTAAATATTATTAACTTATTGAGACTTATTTTTATTTAATTTAACGTCCCGGCTTGGCTAACGTCTAATGAATACACGTAAAAAATTTCGAAGTATTTTGTACCATTTTGACTAAGAAACAGCGATCTAAATTTGGAAAGTGAGGTAAAATATCCTGTACTTAAGCACTTTTTCGATAACTTCTCAGAAAACTGTCAATTCTAAATGGTAAATAGCATAAACTCAGAAACTTTCAGAACCAAGATATGCTCCTGAAAATCTGCTATTGATTAAAAGAATATTAAATTTTAAACTTTTTCAATACTAAGAAATAATGATTTAAAAGCAAGAGCTTCCAACTTTAATTCATTTTATTATAAATATCGATTTACATGCTAATATTGTTAGTAATATTTATATATATTTATATAGTTAGTAATATAAATATTGTTAGTAAAAATTGTTAAATTAATACGTATTCCGTATAACTGACTCGTCTCGGCTCGTACTGCGAGCGTCGCGTATTCTTTATCGTTTTCTTATGTCTAATATACCTATTCTGTAAGTTCAGTAAGGGAAAGGCGCAAAGACTCTTAAACAGAATTTGTAGTTTTTTAATCTTTGTGATCATTTTCTGTAGATTCTTAAGCTCAATTGCAGATCATACATATGTATTATCACTAATAATTTATGATCCCTTAGAAGACTCTGATCGATATTTAGTTACATTAAATGATAGTTAAATTATCGGTTGAGAACCGCTGTTTTTTCCAATTGGTTGCAAAAACATACTTTTTTCTCGGTCACATCAGTGCAAACGGGAAGGTACCCAGGTCCTCCACTATAGGCAACTCTAGCTGACAACGAAAGGCCCCAATCTTTGGGAAACAGAATTCGATGAGACTTCGAGAGCTGGTTTCTGGTACCTAAAGACTTAACAAACTACCTATAGTTTTTTGTTAAGATATGTTATTGGATGCAGTTACCGTTCGTGAGATTCTTTTTTAGGTATCAGAAACCAACTCTGAAAGCTTCATCGAATTATATTTCCCAACGGTTGTGGAAACTAAGACAAAATTTTACAAAGGACAATTTATCACAAACTTAATAAAAGCATTTACCATACTATTCTTGTTAAATTTTTATTTGAAATGCTTTTGTCAATTTACTATTACTTCATAATTAAAAAGATTGATTACAGATACAGATTTCATAATTAAAAAGATTAATTTTTATACGTTTTCATTTTTATACATAATAAAATCAACTTTAAGCATCAAGCAACGTTTCGATATTTACATTTATAAATAATTACCCAATTTTTTAGTTTAAAATTATTCTATTAATTGTAAAATTTAAACACAACCATTCCGTTTTAAAAGTACGAGCATGTTTACAATACCAATTTCTCCCGATAGCCACACAAAATTTTGTTTTTCAACTCATCCGACTTTTCTTATAGCAACAAGCGTTTGCATTTTCTATAACTGCGGTGCTCTGATAAATTATAAATGCATTGTAAAATCTATTAAATGATTAATAATATTTTGGCTAAATATTTTAGCAGTGAATAATTAATGTTAGTAAACAATAAAAGATAAAATATGAAAACTTATTGTGAGAACCACACAATTTTATTCACAACTATATTAAAAATGATGAATAATTCTACTAAAAAATCCTATCTGCCTAAAATATTTAATTAAATTGAAATAATACATTCAGAAAATAAACATATTTTAATATCCCTCATTTTTAATGTACTTCATTTTAAAGTACCAGGAAAAATCCTTAAACTTTCACGAAAATTCAGGACATGCATCCCTGCCCAGTGAAGTGTCTGCTTCACAAACAAGTTTGCTTATTTATTCTTCTATTCTAATGTTTGTCATGGCAAGAATAATATTATTTCTGTTAGAAAAGATAAATTTTGGAAATTAATAAGAAAGAATCAAAGAGAACAGTCGATAAGCCTTAGTAGAATACACTGGTAAAACTTTGTCTAGCTATAGGAAACTGATGTTAGTAGCCAGATTTAGCAACTCATTGGAAAAAACAGCGGTTCTCAACCGTTAATGTAACTATCATTTAATGTAACTAAATATCGATCAGAGTCTTCTAAGGGATCATAAATTATTAGTGATAATACATATGTATGACCTGCAATTGAGCTTAAGAATCTACAGAAAATGATCACAAAGAGTAAAAAACAACAGTTTAAGAATCTTAGCGCCTTTCTCTTACTGAACTTACAGAATAAGTATATTCGACATTAGAAAACGATAAAGAATCCGCGACGCTCGCAGTATGAGCCGAGACGAGTCAGTTATACGGAATATGTATTAATTTAACAATTTTTACTAACAATATTAGCATGTAAATCGATATTTATAATAAAATGAATTAAAGATATGAGCTTATATTTATTATCACACAAAATCTTAACGAATAAAGTTGTCGAATGTTGGTCCAGATACTGGTGCCATTGCGTGTCCAAGTAATACAACCAGCTCGAAAGAGCTGCCCAACTACTACAGTTGGAAGCTCTTGCTTTTAAATCATTATTTCTTAGTATTGAAAAAGTTTAAAATTTAATATTCTTTTAATCAATAGCAGATTTTCAGGAGCATATCTTGGTTCTGAAAGTTTCTGAGTTTATGCTATTTACCATTTAGAATTGACAGTTTTCTGAGAAGTTATCGAAAAAGTGCTTAAGTACAGGATACTTTACCTCACTTTCCAAATTTAGATCGCTGTTTCTTAGTCAAAATGGTACAAAATACTTCGAAATTTTTTACGTGTATTCATTAGACGTTAGCCAAGCCGGGACGTTAAATTAAATAATAATAAGCCTCAATAAGTTAATAATATTTAATAAGAAATGGTAATTGTATAAATTTTACATTTATCTATCTTTCAGAGAAAAAAGTCTGTTGAGAACTTCATTTTAGAAGAAACTTAATGCTAGAAAGTTGCTCGTCTGTTAATGAAAGTTTTTTGTATAATATTTGAACTTGATTAGACTAAAAGTATGAGAGATATTAGTTTTTATTGATCTTATTATAAGAATTATAAAAAACATTTCCAAAATCACAAATTTTCTTCTTGTATATCCTTCAATACGTTGTGATTAGCTCAAATTGAGATTTATTGTCCGTTGGTCATTTGAAGTTAACATTTAGAGGTATCTACCTTATCAAATGATTTATAAAATAAAAAATCAATTGCGTTCCTACCACCAACATTGTTTTCCTCCAAGAGTAAAATCATAAACATCAAACTTGGACATAAAACTAGCTATATTTTAACAATTTTTATCAGATTAGTATTTTATCTTTGTACGGAATAGAATTTGCAGAAAAAATTTTAAACATTAGGATACTAAAATATGAAACTTATTACAGTCCAAATAATTCAGAGTTTTCTTAACATTTTAAATTGGTTCTGTTATAGTTTAACGTAATATACTTCAGGTAATTTAAGTCATAGGAACTTGATCAATTTTGCATGTATGCCGACGCCAACACTTTTCACTTGTGTTGTGCGCAGAACTTCTAAGAACATTTTGGACAAAAATTACGCTCGATTGAAATTTATAAAAGAATTGAAGTGGTAAATAGGAGACGGCAAAAAATCAAGAAATTGCGGCTCATAAATGTCCTTACAACTTCTGCGATCACGCAAAATAAATGAATGGCCTTGGCGTCGGCATTCATGCAAAATGATGCTTAAGTTCCTACAACGGTTTGATAATTATTACTTATTGTGCTTGTATAGTGGGCGACTTTTTTGAAAAAAAGAGAAAGAAACTGTAAGGAGGTTGACACTTTCCACTGACATCGAAATGTACGATGTATTCCTGAGGAAAGCAAATAATTGCGTATAAATGCCGTAGTTCTGATATATTTACCAGGTCTAATTACCAGTATTAAATGTCTGCGGAAGGCTCACCTCATCGCCAAATGTGTTTTTGCTTTTGCAAACCATTCGCACGCGGTATTATATTAGTAGTAGTGGATTGATATGTTGTCATAAACATGTATATTTATTTGTGCCTGCGGGTACACCAATAGTACAATTAAGATTTGCACATTATTCACACTCCAAGGGACTCTTACTTATTCATACATCGATGACGAACGATGGGCTCGGCTATTGAAATCATAACTTTGATACATACTTTTGACCAGGACTGTACCATTATAAAGATATAGTGAGAACACTAAACAGATAATTTATTGTATAGCAGTAATTTTTAAACGACACCGATACCTAAGCTTTTTTAGTTTTATATGATAAGGTTACTTTTACTGTGTAACCGTATGTTGAAAAAATCTCAAACAAATATGTTAAAAAGGACTTAAGGGGTGATAGAAAAGGGAGACGACACGCTCGGGGCATGGCATTTCTTCGGACACACCGAGCTGCTCGGCTTTCGCTTGCGCCATGCGCTTCGTGTTCATTCAATGCCTCCTTCCTGTCGAGATTCAATCGATATCGTTTCGATCTAGTTCGATGGGCGTCGAAGTAGCATCGATACACTTGGAAATGCTTCGAACGCGTTCGGAACTTCCACGCCCGATTGATATTGCTTTGAAGTTGTCCGGAGCTTCTGTGTCCGATCGATATTCAGAGACTGCCTACGTTACCGACCGATACTTATATGCACTGATATATGCTCGCGCTCGCGCGACGTTTGGCAACGCTGCACTTTTACGTCAGAAAATCGGGACACGATACGTTGTGCCGGCAAGCTATTTTGTCTAAAACTATGGATGACAGCAACGTGCCGCGACTCATCAGTGAGATACAAGAAAGGCCGATTCTTTGGAATAAAACTCTGAAAGAATTTCAAAATAAAAGCAGGAAAGGACAATAATGGAATAAGGTGGCAGCTAATGTCAACGTATCCAGTAAGTATTTGATCAATAAATCGGTTTATCAGTATGAAAACATAATCACGTATTTGCAAAATTTTATAGTTTTCTTTTCATCGGTCATTGCTCAAAATTCCATTTATGTCAATAAGTACTGAAAATGCATACAATCAAGTTTAGAAAGTTTATCAAATGTGAATATTGTCCAGTATGAAGATAGTCTATGTGTCTGTGAAGGCCAACACCTTTGTGAGACTCATGAATTCTGCAGTTAATTTTTTCTGGCTGCACATTACATATTAGCACGCCGTTTAGATGTGCAGGGTGTCCGATGACGAGATCCAGGTATAGGGAGTACGCAGCGTAACTTCTGGCTTCTAAGAGTGAATACTCGTTTAAAATATTGCAAAAATTGATTAGGAACCATCTGCACACATAGAATAGTCTTAAAAAAATAAGAGATACTAGTTGCTTAACACCTCCTCCAGGAGTTGTGAGACCGTGATGTGGGTGAGGAGGCTTAAGCTTAAGTGAGTCAGGCCTTAAAGGGTAAATGACCGTCTGAATGGGAATTAAGTTTTCAGCCAGGTAGACGGTAGCACAACCGTGTGTCCCACTGGGGACTTAGAGTGAATGAGGAGAGCTACCTATAAATGTACCTGCTCGTCCTTGATGGGAGGGCGAGGGTAACGACTCACTTTAGCGACAAAGGAATAACTCTCCATTGCGGTTTGGTAGACCACAATGGGTAAAGTACCCCCAATCTAAGGTGTGAGAACCGTGCTGAGGGATGTATGGCAGAGGGAGAGCTGTGTCGCAAACGGTTCCTTCGGGACACCAGGCTGAAATCCCGTCGTATACAAAGCCTTATCCGGCAGTGCGGCTCCCGTCGGGCGGATCAAATACTTCCGAAGTACTCGTGGGATTAACATGGAGGATTTATTAAATAAAAAAACAATACACGAGACGGCGGCAGATCGGGGTCAAGAACCGATCGCCGACAACTCGGAGAAAGACCTCCAGGGACCTCCGGCAACGGAGATCACTGGGGAGATACCCCAGGACTAGACGAGCTTGAATCGACATCTGAGTGGGGCACAAAGGAGGAAACTCCTGAAGCAACAGGCGATAGAGGAGGGTCGACCCGTGTCCGTTTTCGGGACAAACAAGCGGCAGAGGAAGAGAGGACGGCCAACGCCCTCGCTCAACCTTCAACTCCTGTCACTGGGGCCCCGGGGGCAAGAGGATGGCATCTTCTAGCCTGGAGGCGCCGGAGCAGGCTTCGAGACTGCTTAAGCGCCCTAAGGAGAGTGAGAGTTTCGCGGCGGCGGCATCAAACCTGTCGAGAGTCATCCTCACTTGTGGGGATTATCTCGGAAAGGAGATGCCTGCTTACGTGATAGGAAAATTCAAGGAGGCGGTGGTGAACCAAGTCCTGAAGATAGAAGAGGGGGAGTTGGTACCCCGATTCAAAGAAACTTTTCTAAGAAAGGGCACCCTTGTCTTCGTTTGCGAAGACAAGGAAACAGCGACCTGGATAGAAGGAGAAGCAGAGAAACTGGACCTAGGGGACTCGAACCTGTAGGCCAGAGTGGTAAGTGCGGAGGAGCTGAAAATCACCAAGGTGATGTATCGGCTCCCCGAGGGGGTTAAAACTGCACCGGATTTCCTGAAGCTGGTCCAGCGACATAATGGGGGAGTGGACACGTCCAGGTAGGCGGTCCTAAATCAGTCGCCGGAAGGCTATCTAACTCTGGGCCTAGACGAACCATTGGCCGCTACACTGAAGAGTCGGAATTACAGATTCACGGCGAGTGTCGGTTCGGTGACTTTCAAGTCACTGAACCACGAGAATATCGCCGTGGAGAAAGTAACGACGGCTCAAGATGAAGCGCAGCCTCAGGTGGCACCGAAATAAAATGGCTGCCACTAAGATACGCTTCTCTCAGATTAATTTACACCACAGCAAAAGCACCTTTGCAGTTTTATCAAGGAGCATGGCTAAGGTGCATAGAAACACAGCCCTAATAACATTCATACAGGAACCTTGGGTATGGAAGGGACGCGTTAGAGGGCTATATACAAGCGGAGATCTGTTTGTAGGAACTAATGATGGAAATGCACGTGCGTGCATTTGCACCAAGGGTATTAACGCTTTTTTGTTACAGGAACTCAGCTCCAGGAACTGCACAGCCATCAGAGTGGACATCAAGGATGAGAAAGGCCAAGGGAGAACAATCGTGATCACTTCAGCATATCTTCCTCATGACGAGAAAATACCAACAATGGGTATGAAGAATGTAATAGAATACTGCAGAGATAAAAAACTTGACCTGATTATCGGCTGCGACGCCAATGCTCATCATGAAGTATGGGGCAGTACAGATATCAACGAGAGGGGCGAAACTCTGCTGAAATATATTACTAGTACACAAATGAACATAATGAATCAGGGTGATGAGCCGACTTTTGTTACCAGTAACAGAAGAGAGGTTCTAGACCTCACCCTGGCCACCATGAACATTAGAAACCATATACATGGATGGAGAGTGGAAGACGAACCATGTATGTCAGATCATAGGACCGTCTCCTTCTGGATAAAAATCCAGAAAATATGGAGTGAGCCCTAGAGAAATCCCAAGTACACAGGCTGGGAAAATTATAAGGAAGAACTAAACGAACGTTTAATACACCTTAAAGGAACATATGGAACGGAATATGGACTGGAATGGACACTAGAACAGGTTCAGACAGCCATTACCAGAGCAAACGAGAACAACTGCCCGTTAAAGCCGAAAGGATAACTAAACGGTGCCCCCTGATGGAACAAACACCTAGAGGCGCTGAGAAAGAAGGCCCGAAAGGCCTTTAATAGAGCAAAGAAATCTAAGAACCCAGAAGGATGGAAAGCATACAAGGACACGCTAAATGACTTCAAAAGGGAACTAGACAAAGCCCAAAGAGAGAAATGGCAGAATTTCTGTTCAAATACAGAAGGTCTAACAGAAACGGCTAAACTAGCCGGACTTCTAACCAAGGATAATAGTATCCGCTTACAAAGCCTTAAAGACAGGTCAGGATACTACACAGAAACAGAAGAGGAAACAATGGAACTACTTATGAGAGCAAACTTCCCGGACTTCACCAAAAATGAGAACAGGGAGGGACATATACGTATACCTGGGAGAACCAGGGCACGAGGAAATTCGGACTGGGCACTGCCGGCACACATCGTCACACCAGAAAAAGTTATCAACACCTACGAACCGTATAAAACACCGGGATCTGACGGTATTTTCCCCAAACTATTGCAGGAAGGTGCGATGCCGTACTGTGACTGGTCACGGGGATTTTCAGAGGGAGTATCGTCATCGGATATATTCCGGGAAACTGAAAACGCACACGGGTCTCGTTCATACCGAAACCTGGAAAGAAGAGTTACACGTCTGTTAAGGATTTTAAACATATTAGCCTTACCTCCTTCATGCTGAAAACGCTGGAGAGGTTGGTGGATAGGTACATAAGGGAAACGATCCCGGGAAGTTCTCCACTACATCAGGAACAACATGCAAATTCGGTGGGAAAATCCACGGAAACGGCTTTACACTCTGTTGTAGGATATATTGAAAAGTCAAAAAGCACCAAGGAAACGATAATTGGTGCCTTTGTAGACATAGAAGGAGCTTTTAACAGCACCACTAGGAGAACCATTGGCAGAGCCGTGGCGAAACATGGTGTACCGCGAACCATCAGAAACTGGCTAGCGGGGATGCTGAGCGGCAGGGACATTTATTGTGATTGGAAGGGAAAAACAGTAAGGGGGGAGGTCAACGAGGGATGCCCGCAAGGGGGGGTCATATGACCGCTCTTGTGGACATTCGTAGCGGACGAACTCCTACGCATACTTGTCAGGGGTAAGTATGAGGAAGTTTTACCGGATCTTCTTCAAAGAGCACTGAGCAAGGTCAGTGAGTGGTACCAGACGGTATCTCTGGGGGTAAATCCGGAAAAAATACAGATTGTAGTCTTCACCACTAAATATAAATGTAAAATCAACAGAAAGGTTAACTTCTACGGGAAAGAAATACCGTATGCAGAAGGGGTTAAATATCTAGGGATATATCTAGATAAGAAACTAACCTGGAAGCTGCATTTTAAACAGCAATGCGGAAAGGTGCTAAACATATTGATGCAGCGTAGAGCGGCTATTGGCACAGGATGGGGGCTAGAACCCCAGAAAGCATTATGGATATATGTGGCAATATTGAAACCGAAGCTTACCTATGCTGCAGTAATATAGTGGAAAGCAGCCGAAAATAAAACCACAAAAACAAGCCTGGACCATCTACAGGCGGTCATATTGAGGGGAATTTTCGGGGTGCGAAGAAGTACCCCCACAGCCGCCGTCAGGACGTTGCTGGACATGGAGGGCCTTGACTTAAATATTAAGGAAGTGCCTGCCAGGTCGGCATACAGACTGATGTGCGGCTGATGGTGGTCATAGAAAGGAAACGGACATACCACAATCCGGAGGAAAATGCTGGGTGAACCAATCTTTAGAAAGCCCCAGAATAGAATTAATAAAATCTTCTAATTCGGGCAATGTTACAAAACGAAAATACCGAATAGAGAGGAATGGAACAAACAAAACTTTGGACATGGAGACATCTGGATCACAGATGGATCTAAAACGGACAATGGTACGGGAATTGGAATCTGTGGTCCCAAGCGATGGGACAACGCAGCCCACAGCCTGGGAAGACACAACACAGTACTACAGGCGGAACTAACCGCCATAGAGATCTGTACGAGGAACTGAGTTCAAAAAAGGGTCGACAGCAGAGACATCCAAATCTGCCCCGACAGCCAAACTGCCATCCTAGCTCTTGGTAAACCTAGCACCACGTCAGCCTTGGTCAGGGACACGAAAAACATCCTAAACGAACTGGCCAGAGTAAACAAGATCTACATCACCTGGATTCCTGGACACTCGGGAATAAAAGGGGATAAAAGAGCAGATCAGCTTGCAAGGTAGGAAGCAAATAAAAGCGGACAGCCAGAAAGGGAGGTAGGAATACCATACCAGGAAGGCTGTGAGGCGATTAGGAAAAAATTAGTAAAAGAAAGATGGAGTTTATGGAAAAACTCCACAGGATATAGATGGTCCGAAGAACTACTGGGGGAACATATCACCGAGTGGGGAAAAGGAATCATCAGCTTGGATAAACGCAGGCCATGCATCGTACTAGGTCTATTAACTGGACACTGTGACCTACGGTGCTACTTATACAAAATACAGGGAACAAGCAACGGAGGTAAACACGAGCGAACTGCTTGTTTACTGTAAAGCTTTAGTTTTCTCGGAGCTGCCTTAAGTTTAACCAGGGGGGATAGGGATACAATGGTGAAAACTAAGTGTCCCTGAGGTATTAAACACCCCGGCACCTTCTAATAAAAAAGAAGTTGCTTAACAAGGTTTAACCATATTTCGTATGACTATTGAACTTTTTTTCAATTTCCTTCAAGATATCAGCAATCTGATATAGAACAATTTGTATTTCATAATCAAGCCCTTATATAAGAAGTCAGAAGGCACGTCTGGTTACAGTCGAACACAATCAATAAACCAATTTTTATGTATCACATAAAGACATTGTTACGAATGAGGTAAATTAGACATTGTAATATATAAGTGGTGATGCTTGCTCCGTAGACAATAAAACCTTGGGATACTGAACTTTTTTTTCAAATTTGGAAGAAAGTGCAGTCTTAATCTCAACGTAGCAACCATTATCACTTTTATGTTATATAATGTCTGAATTGGCTCACTCGTATGAATATCTTATGTAATAAATAAGATCTGGTTCATCAATGGTATTCGACTACAACCAGATGTTATTTCTGTTGATTTTAAAAGTTATAATTATGGCTTGGATGATAATGAACTCTTGTTCCAAATTTAATGCTGTGTATCGGTCCTTACAATTTTGTAGTATTTGAATTTTTGTGTATCTTCTAGACCACTGGAAGTCAGAAGGTATAATTTATTATCATTTTTGGAAATTTCATAATCAAGGCCTTATGTAGGCTGCGTAGAAGTCAGAAGCCACATCTGGTTCCAGTCGAACACAATCCATGAACCAATTCTTATGTATCACATAAACACATTGTTACGAATGAGGGAAATTAGACATTGTAATGTATAAGTGATAATGGTTGCTCCGTAGACAATGAGACCTTCTTTCGAATGAATATTGAACTTTTCTTCAATTTCCTTCAAGATATAAGCAATCTGATAAAGAAAAATTTGTATTTCATAATCATGCCTGTCAAATTCTGACGGGAGAGATGAAGGTGTGAAAGTCAAGAAAAGAACGCTCTCGAGTACATTGAACATAGAACTTTTATTCCTTTCGGTAACTTACGGAAATACAATGGCGCACGTTCGTCGCCGCAAAACCCTGGCGCAGCAGGTGAACAAAAACAAAGAAGACTCAGGTTTAGCCCGTCGAGGGACTCGATCCGTGTCGAGAGGCCCCGTCCGTGACAGTTCGCGCGTCCATATCAGTCGACGATCGAAGCAGCAGTGAGCTCCGACGCCGCTCCCGGCGCCGCCGGAGCGCTTCCCCCCTCTCCGCGCCGTGACGGGAAGGAGGGGAGCGACCCGCTACAGGGAAGCAGCGAATCGGATGGAAATTTCCGTACATTGCCGCCCGCCTCGTTCCCGGAACGATACGAACGGGGGCCAGGGGGCTGGTGACTGCCAGAGTCACAGTTGAGGCCGCCCGCCGTGGGGGACCGCGAGATCAGCTTGAAGGCTCCTGGGGTAAAGCTGCCAAAACCGGCAGACGCACAAGTTTTACAATCGGCCGGGTGTAGTCTCCGTTGGCGGTCCTCAGCTTGACCACCCGAGTACGTTGATCCGGTCCAGGATAGGTGTCAAGGACTCGTCCAAGCGGCCACCTCCCGCGATCAGTCAGGAGCGAGGGGTCGATGATGACCACCACATCTCCAATCGTGAGATCTTGGCGAGGCCGCGACCACTTGAAGCGCTGTTGCAGCGTGTTCAAGTACTCGCGACCCCAGCGTCTCCAAAATCGGGTGCGCATCGCCTGAACGAGACGCCAGTGAGTGAGGTGGTCCAAGCTTTCATCCAAATCTACTGGTGGCGGATGCGCGCAGAGTGGACCGCCAACGAGGAAGTGGCCCGGTGTCAAGATGTCCAAGTCATCGATGCAGCCAGAGACGGGCGTGATGGGGCGACTGTTGAGCACCAGCTCAACCTCGACGAGCAGTGTAGTGAACTCCTCGTAGGTGAGCTTCCGAGGCCCAGCGATGCGCCGGAGATGGGTCTTCATCGACTTGACGCCGGCCTCCCACAAGCCACCAAAGTGAGGTGACGAGGGCGGTATGAATCGCCATTTGATGCCGTCGGAGGCGAGTGAGTCCGCGACGCGGGGCCCTCGGAGTCCGGATTCCCTGAGCATGCGGCCGAGCTCGGCATCGGCGCCGCGAAAATTGTTCGCGTTGTCGCTCCACAACTCAGCGGGCTTTCCTCGGCGTCCGCAGAAGCGAGAGAGGGCTCCAAGGAAACTTGCGGTGGTGAGGTCTCCGACAAGCTCGAGGTGGATAGCCTTGGTGCATAAGCACACAAAGACAGCCACGTATCCCTTGGATGACCTCACTCCACGCCCCCGAGCGCTGAGCACTTGGAACGGTCCAGCGTAATCAACCCCGCTCCGACTGAACGGCCGGGAGGGCGTGACTCGTGAAGCGGGGAGCGATCCCATTACTTGAGTGGCTGCGCGCGCAGCTGATTTGGCGCAGATGACGCAATGGTGGAGGTGGGCTTTGACCTTGACTCGGCCACCGACAATCCAGACTCGGCGCATGGCGTGGGCGTAGGTGACGCGCAAACCACCGTGGAGTGCTCGAATGTGGGCCCAATCCACAACGAGGGCAGCCAAATGGCTCTTCCCGTCCAAGATTGCGGGATGCTGCTCTGAAAAGGAGAGCGAAGAGTTGCTGAGCCGGCCTCCAACCTCAACACCCGCGAATTATCGAGGAAGGGGAGTAGCGCTCTAAGCGGACTCGTCGAGCTGACCGGTCTCCCTCGTTCGATCTCCTGGATCTCCCGCGCGTAGACTTGCTGCTGTCTGAGGCGGACGCACGTGAGGAACTCCTGACGGAGCTCATCGGCCGTGACCGGGCTCAGAGGAGCAGGTTCCTGGCGATCGTGGCGGCGACGAAAGAGTCGTCGGCAGCGAACTAGAGCTCTGACTAATCGGTTCAGATTGGAGAAGCCGTCGACGAGCTCAACTTCTGGCACTTGCGATACGAGGCAAGTGAGGTGAGGCGCCGGCGGGGCTGGCAGTGGTTGGGTCGCTTCGACCGGCCACCCGGCGGGGGGTTCGGAGAGCCATTTAGGGCCCGACCACCACAGTCGATTTCGGCTTAGTCTTGCCGGATCAGAACCTCGGGTGGCGATGTCGGCTGGATTTTCGGTCGTGCGAACATAGCGCCAAGGGCAGCGTGGCATGGTTTCATGGACCTCACTGACGAAATTGTCTGCAAAGTCGTTTCCAAGAGATCCCTCCGATCGGATCCAATGCAATGCTATGTGAGAGTCGGACCAGGCGAAGCATGATTGAGCTCCGATGCCTAAACTGCTTGAAGCGAATCGGAGCAGACGAGCAACCAGAAGAGCGGCTCGCAGTTCGAGGCGAGGGATTGTCACTCGTGGAGAGGGTCGCTTTAGAGGGGCCTCACCGTGCGTCAATGTCTTGAGCGGTGTCAATTTGGTCTTCGATACGACGAGAAGGACGTGAACGGCACCCGAGTCATCTTCGGCACGGAGGTACACAGCGGCAGCAAGGGCGCGCCGGCTAGCATCGGCGAAGGCGTGTAGCTGCACGCGGCTTGATGGAGACCAGTTGAGCCAGCGCGGCAGCTTGATGGCGGTCACGTCGCGGAGGTTAGACCTGAAGTTCTCCCATTGGCGGGCCATGGTAGCTGGAAGATCGTGGTCCCAGTCCAGCTTGGCCCGCTGCAGGTCCTGCATGAACATCTTGGCCAAGACAACGACCGGGGACAGCCATCCTACGGGATCGAATAGTCGGGCAATCTCAGAGAGAACTTGACGCTTTGTCAGCGATGCGTCGTCATCGAAGAGGGGGGGGGGTGCAAATCTCATGCGATCTGCAATGGGATCCCAAAGGATGCCCAATTCGTTGACAGGTCCTTCTGATGAGAGTTGTGGCCAACTCGTGCGGAGGCGGTTTTCCGGCGGGATACTCTCGAGGAATTCTTGCACATTGCATACCCATTTCTTCAGGTGGAACCCTCCCGCCTGACGCAGTCTAATCAACTGGTCGCGTCGCCGCAGAGCCTCCTCCAGATTATCGGCCCCCCCCCCCAGGAAGTCATCAATGTAGAGCTCCTGTTCAACTGCGCGAGAGGCTTCAGGGAGCGCGGCTCCTTCGTCGACGCACAGCTGCTTAAGCGTCCGTAGAGCCAAGTAAGGGGCACATGATTCTCCGTAGGTGATCGTTTGCAGGACGTAGTGCGTCTCAGGTTCGCCAGTAGACGGACTCCAGATAATTCGTTGGAGCTGAGCGTCCTCTGGATTGACCCAGATCTGCCGGAACATCATGGTGATGTGGGCGCAGTAAGCTACGGGCCATCGTCTCCAGCGCGTAATCACGGCGGTTAGGTCGCCTTGCAGCTTAGGTCCTGGCAGGAGGACGTCATTGAGGCTGCGTCCTGAGGTAGTCGGGCGGGACGCGTTGAATACCACCCGCAGCTTACTCCCACCATCTTTGCGTTGCCAGATGCCGTGGTGAGGAAGGTAGTTCGTGCGAGGCTGCCGGGAGTTGATCTCTTCGTCGGTGAGTGGGCGCATGTGGCCGAGGCGAAGATACTCCTGCATAAATTTCTGGTACTCGCCCTTGAAATGCGGGTCTCTCTGCATGCGCCGATGAACCGACGACGGGGCTCGTCGGGCGTTCTCCAGGCTCTCGCCGAGTGCCTGAGCCCCTCCTTGCACGATGGGCAGTGGAACTGAATAGCGGCCCGAAGCGTCGCGATTGTGGTGTTCTGCGTACACGGCCTCACATGCTACGTCGCGCGGGGACCGTCTCGTAACTTGGGGCACCTCCTCGACGGCCCAGAATCGATGTAAGAGGCTAGTTAGCACCTCGTGCCAAGTCTCCTGCATGGACTCGAACGATGTAGAGCAGATCGACATGGGAGGGATCTGGTCTCGTAGCCTTCCCTTGCCGGTGATGATCCATCCAAACACAGACTTCTGCGCCAGGAAGTCCTGTCTGTGAACGAGGCCTGGTAGCAACAAGATGGCGGCGAGGCGGGAAGCGGACTCGACGCGAGAGAGAGAGGGTGCAAAAGCGCGGTCAATCAGCGTCCGGCGCGAGAATTAGGCGCGAGATATGCAGCTACGCGAGTGCTCGAAAGGTTCCTTTCTTGACAAATCCGGCTCGGTTAGGACCAATGTTGCAAATTCTGACGGGAGAGATGAAGGTGTGAAAGTCAAGAAAAGAACACTCTCGAGTACATTGAACATAGAACTTTTATTCCTTTCGGTAACTTACGGAAATACAATGGCGCACGTTCGTCGCCGCAAAACCCTGGCGCAGCAGGTGAACAAAAACGAAGAAGACTCAGGTTTAGCCCGTCAAGGGACTCGATCCGTGTCGAGAGGCCCCGTCCGTGACAGTTCGCGCGTCCGTATCAGTCGACGATCGAAGCAGCAGTGAGCTCCGACGCCGCTCCCGGCGCCGCCGGAGCGCTTCCCCCCTCTCCGCGCCGTGACGGGAAGGAGGGGAGCGACCCGCTACAGGGAAGCAGCGAATCGGATAGAAATTTCCGTACAATGCCCTTGTGTAGGCTGCGTAGATGTCAGAAGCCACATTTGGTTACAGTCGAACACAATCAATGAACCAATTTTTATGTATCACATAAACACATTGTTACGTATGAAGCAAATTAGAGATTGCAATGTATAAGGGAGGATGGTTGCTCCTTAGACAATGAAACCTTGGGATACTGAACTTTTTTTTCAATTTTGGAAAAAAGTGCAGTCTTTGTTCAAAACAAGGTGTCATTGTCAACGGAGCAACCGTTATCAGTTTTATGCTATATAATGTCTGAATTGACTCACTCGTATCAATGTCTTATGTAATACATAAGAACTGGTTCATCGACGGTATTCGACTGCAACCCTGGTTTGTTTAACAGTTTGGCTAGTTATGGGATATTAATATGGGTTTCAGCTTATGATAATGCTATTAAACCATTATACCAACTTCAGAATAGATTAATATAGATAATAAGAAATAACACAAAAAGACAGCTGGATTCTATATTAAGTGTTAAAAAAAACATACGTATTACCAACATTATTATATAACTACAATTTGTCAACAAAAAAAATATTAACTCAAAAAGTAAAACTAGGAATAGAAATCTAGAACTACCCGCAATTAATCTAGAAATCGGGAAACAAAGTAATATATATATATATATTGTAACGAAATGAGTGCCAGGTACCGGCGTTCGCACTATAGGCGACGCGCGCGCATCGAGGGTAGTTACCCAAAGAGAACGCGACTGGGGGCGCGGCGCTGGCCGCGCTGACGCCTCGAGCGCGTTACTATCGATCCAGAGTTCGATCCGCGCGCGTCAACGCCGTAAACCTTTCGCCGGCATTTTCCCGCGTAGAAGACACCGCACGCGGAGCGACCTGTTGCCGCGACGCCGTAATCCGAGTGAAGTGGTTACGGAGATATCTCCCCACTGTGCCATTAGTGTGGAGGCGCATCCCACGAATAGCCAGAAGAGAGTGGAGGAGAGAGAAGCGAAGCGGAGAAGGAGATAGAGAGAGAGTGAGAGAGACAGAGACAGAAATAGAGCGATCGCCCTCGAGGAACACATAATCGAGGTAAAGACCCGCGCGTATATATATTACACGAACCGCGAGCGGTGTACAGGGCTGCCCACCGCGGGCACCGCGCCCTAGAGTACACCAAGGTGCCGTGACACCAGGCGTGCGTACGGCCCATCGTGAGGGCAACGCGTCCAGCAACCAACGAGCTGGACGCGCACCGTCGCTTGGTCTGCGCGACTATTGAATTCTCATTGTTATTATTTATTAATCTACCGTTGTTAATTTTGTTATCCTTATTTATTGATCCATTGTTGTTAATTTATTTGTTGCTAAATATAGTCTATTTTATTATTAAAAGTTAAACCCGCGTGAATCAATTTCCCCCCACGACCCGCCTGCTCCTCGACCGAGTAAGGCAAGCGCGAAAAGTCGTTATATTGGCGCGTTGCGACAAGTAGCTTTCCGCGCTTTCGCACTCCTTACAGATCGCGAAAACCCGTGCGTCGAGGTGACTCCGCACGAAGCTGAATCCACCGGGGTTCAGTGAACTTTGCAGCAGGACGGTCACAGCAGCGGTAGCCAGGCAGAAGCTCAGCGGCGTTGCGCCGCTGGCTCACTCCAGGTAGGAGCAGTAGTGTACGCCAGTACGCGTTGCGTGCTGTGCTAGCTATTGCATGTTAGCAGCTCGGCCGACGGCTTATTAGCCACGGACAATTGTTATCAACAATTGTCCCACCTGTTACGCAATATATATATACACTACTAAATATTTTAATCAATTACCGAACGAACTAAAAATTATCAAGTATAGTACAGAAAATATAAAAGTCAAAATAAAAAAATGGGTGATATTGAATATACAATCCAGAAATTTAGTTTAAGAATGTTTATAGCTTATAATTATATAGCTGTAAGTTATATTATTACTGTAATTTAATTAATATCGAAGGATATTAATTTTAATTACTTTTAGTCGTTAAGTTTCTGTAACTAGGGTCGTGTACAGGTAGTTTAACTACTTCCTGCGATCCTTGATGCTTGCCCTAATGTAAATCAAGGTACATTGTACCTGGTTAATAATAATATAATATAATATAATAATATACATTAGATCTGGTTCATCTATGGTATTCGACTACAACCAGATGTTATTTCTGTTGATTTTAAAAGTTATAATTATGGCTTGGATGATGATGAACTCTTGGTCCAAATTTAATGCTATGTATCGGTCCTTACAATTTTGTAGTATTTGAATTTTTGTGTATCATCTAGACCACTGGAAGTCAGAAGTTATAATTTATTATCATTTGTGGAAACATTACAATTTTGATGAACATGTTAAAATTGGATTTACGAAATTCTCGTGAAAATTCACTCAATTAGTATTACAAGCATTGATCGATGAAAATTAAAATGTACAATTTTGATCTAAAGTCATCGATAAACCACTGTGTATGCTTTGATAGGTCTGTAATAAGTTTATGTTCATTTTACAAGTTATTTTTTGTACTTCTATATATTATTTTATAATTCAATGATTTAAGACTGTTTACTGTAGTATAAGAATTTCGTGTCGTTCGTTCCTTACAAACGGTTTTACAATATTGACCTATTGAAATATATTTTTCTCATTACAGAGTCTTCTACTCAGAGCAAGTGGAAATCATTGATAAAGACATTCAAGACAGAGCACTCCCTCGTTCAGTTGCGCAGGTCGGGTGATGGTCTTGAGGACGTTTATCAGTCATCGTGGCCATATTATTCATCCTTATCATTTTTAGCATGTTGTGTAGTACCCAACTCCTTAAGTGGTAATTTGGACCATATTTTGGACGTGAAGCCTAACGTGGAGGATTTTTGTACTAACAATAACAAATTCAGCAACTCATCTGCTGTTTCTACTGTGCCAGCGAGTACAAAACTTTCCAAATTTCAAGTTCTGGTCCTGGTACAATAAATATGTCTAAAAATCTCTAATTAACTGTCCAGAGATGAGTGATAGAGTATCGTTAGACCGTGTGGATAAACAGGATATTCTGTTGTGTAGAAGTGACATCTCCAAAGTAGTATATAGTTACGCTTATAAAGGTACTACCTGGAAACCGATCAGTGACTAAAAAAATTGTACAGTTCCTCAGAAGAAAAGGAAATCGTATGATAATAATGATGGTAAAGAACAACATGTAATATAAATAAAACTTTATATATTCTTCTGTTATAATTCTGTTTAATTTTTTTAGACTGTCAGTTTGTAGCCCAATTTCCACCTCCAGTCCAGTTTCAATCAATTCGAAAAATCAAAGAAGAAAAGGAGGATCAACATATTTTCAGGGAACGTGAAGTTGAACGTAGAAATTGTAGTATCATTGGTAAAATTTAAATACAATACTAAAACTAAAATAAAATTTCTGTTCTTTCTCAAAATGTCTTTTACGCTACACCTTCAGGTCAGTTCTCCTCCAACAAACCAGTCAAAGAAGAAAATATACATCAGTATACCTCAAGGAGGGAATGTAATGTTGAGCGTTGGAATTACAGTAAGAATGGTATTTATTTTCATTCTCAAAATTGCTTTTAAAGTTTAAAATACAATTAAAAATTCTTAATTAATTGTAATTAAGTAATTGTAACGTTATTAAAATCATATTAAAAATATATAGAATTAGGTAAATAACTGATTAACGAATAATTGAATAATTAATTTTTTGGTCCATCACCGAACAGTTGTCAGTACTGTGACGAACAGATTACACCAGAATACCTCCGCCAGCGTAACTACACACCAATGGAGAATCGAGATTTGCATAGACAAAGTGCTATCCAAAAGCAATGTCCGGCAACTATTACCCGTCCGCTCAGTACCATGTACCCTGAAACTCCTCAAAGAATGTTCTACCACCAAAATAACCAGTTTCGTGAAAATGTAAATCAAGTTTCAACAGCTCTTATAAACAGTCGATCCACGACAACCCATCTCACTGCTCCTTCTTCTCAAGAACCTACCAGAGGAAATGTTACTGTTGTCGGCTCTTCTACGTTGTACCCAGACCTACGAAATCAGTTCGATAATGACAAAGAAAACGAAATTTCGGGCTCTGAGAATAACTTAGTTTCTGCTCAGAATATATTAATCGTTCCATCTTCGACTGACAAGTCGGCTAATAAAAGAAATACCGAAATAATCAATCAATGATAAAATTAATAGAGATTAATAGAGTTTATTCTTTAATAGTATTCTCTTAGTGTTTTGATATTCAACATTATTATCAAACTTTAAAATTCATAATATATTATGACTTAGCGCACGTAGTTTTAAGTACTTATGTAAAATAAGAAGTGTTAGTTGTATAGTATCTACACGGATAGAAATTTAGTTGAGCCGCTTTACGAAAATAGAGAGTGCAGCGCTACTATACAATCGGCCCGACCGCTCGCCTCCCGTAAGCGACCTGTGCGCCCGTTGCGGGCGTACTGCGTTCCCAAACACGAGCAAGATGCTTTTTTATCATCACGCTTCTGCACGTCGGGGAAGCAACGCACACGCATCAGGGGCATAGCTCGCTAATGGGAGGCGCGCGGTTGAACTGATTGTAAATTTCTATCCGTGTACTTTTTAGGAGTGTTTATAATTCGAAATAAATCGGATTGTATTTGTTAATACTTGCTTTTTCTTGGCTACTTTTGTTTTCGTTCTTGTATTTTTTTTAATAATTTTTTTTTATTTTTATCGTTATAATAAAATAAAAACAATCTTAATATCCTTAATATCCCATTTTCATTATAGTTATTTCTTTTTTCATTATTTATTATTGTCATTATGGTCATCATAATATATTGTTGCGAAGCGGTGACAAGTACAACAAAGAGTAAATTGTATTGTATTTTGAACAATTTAAAAAACTTTATTGACAGCGCTTATGCGACTTGTGTTGTATTTTGAAAAAGTGGTAAGCGCAGCTGTAACATTCCCTCCAATCTGACTACCGCAAGTATATTTTGACTCACTACTTTACGATATGCTCTACACAATAAAAAAAAAGACGAAGCATCAAAACACACATATTAATTGGCTTGTGAATAACTTCAGCATAGGCTAAAAAGTCTTATTTTTCTACAAAGTCTACAGAGATACGCTAGTTATAACGATTTACTTAGCAGTGGTTGATGATTTTATTGGAATAATAGTAAAAATTAAACTAATCCGAACTTCAATATTATTCTATAATGTTAATTTTGATCTTTATTAGTTATTTGAAAGTGTTAACATTTATGGTATATTATACATGATCACTTCTTAACATTTCATAATAATTTCAAAAATTTATAAATATTATCTTTTTAACAAATATTTATTCTCAATGCTTACAACTAATAATTGAAGCAGGAAATACGTTCTAAATGTAATAAATACCGCTAGAATCACAATAAGAAATGGAAAACACAAATGCATAAAATAATTTTTAAACATGAAAACTTTGCTGTATATTAATCTGCTTGCTTGGCGATTAATTTGTCGGGTATTTGTGACACAAATGATTTGTCATAAAAAATGTTGTAAGTTGGTTGCGTATATCTTCGCCCCATACAGGAAATACTACTACATCTTCATCGTTATGATTATCATTAATATCTATTATCTCCTCTATATTTGATTTTTCAATAGAATTTCTGTGCTCTATATCTATAATAATATTGTAAATCAGACATGTACATTTGAGTATTAAATTAATTATTTCCGGGCTTTTGTCAATCGGAGTGTACAATATACGCCATTTCTGGCTGGTACGAGCAAACGCATTTTCAATTACAACACGAGCTGTAGATAGTCGCTTGTTAAATACTGCTTGATTATGTAACAATGGTACGGTTTCACGATACGGTTTCATTAAAATGTCAGATAAGGGGCACGGCCCATCTCCTATGAAAAAATAAGGTAGGTAAAGATTTGAATCTGTTACTTTACTTTTGCTCGTAATATCTATTTTTTGTGTATTAAAGCTTTATAAAGCTGAGATGTTTTGAATGTAGCAGAATCGTGTTGACTACCGT
This sequence comes from Gastracanthus pulcherrimus, assembly GCA_949152435.1. Taxonomy (NCBI): domain Eukaryota; kingdom Metazoa; phylum Arthropoda; class Insecta; order Hymenoptera; family Pteromalidae; genus Gastracanthus; species Gastracanthus pulcherrimus. The sequence goes on along the minus strand of OX424573.1, from coordinate 95,232,981 downwards.
AACCCCCTACATCTATAAAGATATATCGATAATTAGCGTCCACCACGGCTTGCACCACAATAGAAAAGTAGCCTTTATAATTATAATAAAGACTTCCACTGTAAGCTGGTTTACTAATATTTACATGACGCCCATCTATGGCACCAATGCAATGCGGTATACCCCATTTACTTTGAAAATCTTGTGAAATTTTAAAAAATAATAACTGGAAGGGACTGGCAAGGGTATAGGTGCAAACGATGTCCACAAAACATTCATTGTCTCGAATACTATGGACGAAACCGTTTTTATTCCCATTTTAAAAGAAAATGCCAAATGCGAATATGTACGTTCAGTTGCTAGAAACCTAAAATAATGATAAGTATATGATGAAAATAGTATAAATATTTTAAAATTTTTACACACAAAAATATCATGTTATTTTACGATTTGCCAAACGTAAAATAGCAGTGTATTTATCTTTTTCAATTAAAAGAAAAATTACCTAAGTGTTAAAACTAATCGCTTTTCTGGCTAATTGGGCTGCACGTGCAAGTTGCACCAATTCTTCATAAGTCTAGGACTGATTTTGGATAATATATATTCAAAAGTTGGAACACCCATCCTCATATACTCTTTAAATTTGTCTGGATAGTTTTTCAGTGTTGGAAATAATGTGCTATATTCGCCATTGATAGGACTGCTGTTTAACTCATGAGCTTACATAGAGCGTGTTTTTTTTTAAATAGTTCCAACAGTCATACTTTGATCTTATATTTACATACATTGTCTGGATATAATGGTATGCTGATAGACATTAAATTTACAGGGTTTACTTACTGCACAAAACCTTTAAAGCTAAAATCAGGTATCGAGAGATTGAAACAAAAATGGATTTGAATAGACCTCAGCCTTTCAATCCTAATAAAGATGGAATTGGCAAAGACCGGCAAAGGAAAAAAAGAATTTTTTTAATTTTTATAATAATCTGGAGAATGTAAAAAATTTACAGAAGAAGGAAGAGCTCCACTTCTTATGAATTTTATGGGAATGGAAGCACACAATTATAAACACAGTACAAAACGATTATAAAGTTTGATAGATATTTGATCCTCCTTTAAATGAAGTTAAAGAAAGGTATACATTATTTTATAGAACTCTCAAAGGAAAACAAAATATTGATAAGTATGTAGCTGATTTGAAGGTACACTCTAAACCCCAAAGTATAAAAAGTGACGTTAAAATGTATAAATCGCACGGTTTATACTTTTATAAAAAGTATAAACTTTGGTTTATATACTTTATGAAGTATAAATGATGCTTTTTGCACTTTTGCAAAAGTATAAAACGCGCTAATTATACTTTAGAAAAGTATACAATTTTGTCTCCTCAATCGAAAAGTATACAATTTTGTCTCCTCAATCGAAAAGTATACAATTTTGTCTCCTCAATCGAAAAGTATACAATTTTGTCTCCTCAATCGAAAAGTATACAATTTTGTCTCCTCAATCGAAAAGTATACAATTTTGTCTCCTCAATCGAAAAGTATACAATTTTGTCTCCTCAATCGAAAAGTATACAATTTTGTCTCCTCAATCGAAAAGTATACAATTTTGTCTCCTCAATCGAAAAGTATACAATTTTGTCTCCTCAATCGAAAAGTATACAATTTTGTCTCCTCAATCGAAAAGTATACAATTTTGTCTCCTCAATCGAAAAGTATAAATCACGCATTTTACACTTTCTGAAAAGTATAAAACGCACAATTTATACTTTAGAAAAGTATAAAACGCACAATTTATACTTTGGAAAAGTATAAAACGCACAATTTATACTTTGGAAAAGTATAAAACGTACAATTTATACTTTGGAAAAGTATAAAACGTACAATTTATACTTTGGAAAAGTATAAAACGTACAATTTACACTTTTGAAAAGTATAAAATTTTGTCTCATAAATAGAAATCTATAAATAACGCGTTTTATATTTTATGAAAACTATAAAACGCGCAAATTATACTTTTGAAAAGTATAAAAATTTTTCTTCTAAATCTAAAAGTATAAATCATGCGTTTTACACTTTATGAAAAGTATAAAACGCACAATTCATACTTTCGAAAATTGTGCTATTCCGAAATGGCGTTTGAACTTTATGCATACAATATTTTTTGCTCGCAATGGTTGCGCGTCCCTCTCTGATAATTCTCTCTTGTCGAGAGATTTGAGATCAAATTAGGTTATATTATATTCCGTCCACCTCTCGCGCTCACTTGGTTCCGACTCCCGGTGTAATATATAACCTGAAAGTCGTGAAAAGTACGCGCTGCATGCGGACGGGAGGAGAGGATTGACTTTTTTATAAAAAGAAAAATAATGTTCCAGGATAATTCTGTAAGTAATAATACATTTATAATTTTTCAATTTTCGAAAATAAACTTTATACATTTATAAAGTATAATTTGCGTATTTTATACTTTTCTATTTACGGAAATAAATTTTATACATTTCAAAGTATAATTTGCGCGTTTTATACTTTACCTAAAGTGTAAATCGCGTGATTTATACTTTTCGATTTACGAGAAAATTGTTTATACTCTTCTAAAGTATAATTGGCGTGTTTTATACTTTTCCTAAAATGTAAAACGCGTGATTTATACTATTTGATTTACCAGACAAAATTGTATACTTTTCTAAAGTATAATTTGCGTGATTTATACTTTCCCTACAGTGTAAAACTCATCATTTATACTTTATAACGTATAAAAGAAGAACTTTATACTTTATAAAGTCTAAATTGCACGGTTTAAACTTTACAAAGTAAAAAATCGTTACTTTATACTTTTATAAAAGTATAAATCGTACGATTTATACATTTTAGCGTCACTTTTTATACTTTGGGGTTTAGACTGTAGTTTTATTATTTTATCTATTTAGTAATTAAGATTTAATGGACATGGAATAAATAATATTGCATTATTTATGACTGTTTCAGAAAAAAAATACAATATGTAATTTTGTGACACACTTTGACAAATTTATTAATAACATGGTTATTCGTAACATGAACAGGTATTTGCAAAATATAATATTTATATTAGAAGATACAACATAAGTAAAAACTACATATTTTTAAACAGTATGTTTTAAAACGATGACAAAATTAAACAGTTACCGAAGGATGTTATCGGGACTCAAATTAAATTTTTCAGTTTAAAAATGGAATATTTAAAATCTGGTGAATAGTTTAGACTTTAAAATTGGTGTATAAGCCCTCATAGTATGTTATCATATCTGTATAGCTTCTTGGCTTTTCTTAAGCACAAGGTATTCGTATTCTGAAGCACTTCCGGCACAATCGCATTTTATGAACAACATACACCATTTGCACGCATAAAAGTCATCAAAATACATAGGTTTGATGCAATACACTGCGAGAGCTTGTACGCCAAGTTATAAGTCTGAACCACCCCCCCCGTTTTGAATAACGAACTCCGATATTTGTATTAAGATACGTATATAACTATATATAGTGTGTATGGAAGCTACTCTCTCTTTCTTCGACGCTTTTCCTTCTCTCTCTCTCTCTCTCTCTCTCTCTCTCTGAATCATGGAGTCAAGACCAAGAAGAAATAGAGACGCTTATCAGCCAATGACGCGCAACGGAAAATTAATAAAGCGAGGGTGGAGCCTAAATGTCTCGAAATAGAACCTCCTGGCTTCCTCGCTTAGCCAATGTCATCGAGGTTAAGGCCAAGCAAGGCGGATCTATATCAATCTATCCAATGAGGAAGAGATCCCTTCTACGCACCCTAGGTATAGAGGGTAAAGGAGAAGAAATTCAGAGGGCTCATGCCACCACGCGTGTCCTCAGTCAATCAGTCTCAGTCGAGGTGCAGCCTAGAGCATCTCGACTGCAGCATCATCCAACTCAGCGAACTTAGCAATCAGTCTCAGTCGAGGTACAGTCTAGTACATCTCGACTGCAGCACAAATCCGCAAACTCAGAGCAGTTCAAAATCAGCAGCCAACAGCAACAAGTTCTTCAGCAACACCAACTCCAGCCACGACATCAACTCTTGTAAAGACGCCAAGAGAGAGAGAGAGAGAGAGAGAGAGAGAGAGAGAGAGAGAGAGAGCGAGAGAGCGAGAGAGAGAGAGATAGAAACTTTATTTGCATATGTATATACAAAAAATTAAAAACATAATGTCATACAAGTATTTTCTTAAAAAACAATAATATCACATAATGCTCGACACCATAATATAAATATCACATCATGCTCGTCAACATAATATAAATATCACATATGTTCGTCAGGTACCTTTAAGCATTGCACTCCATATCATTATAAGAATCTATCATGTCAATAATTAAAACTTACATATATTATTTATATTATTTCTTTCATTCCGTTCCAAGCACTCATTCATCTACGCACTACTATAAATTACAATCATACATGTCGAACATAGAACTTGACTAAAATAATTTAAATAATTTAAGACATCACAATCAGTCAATGTTAGCAAAATATCGTTCGACCGCCACCTTTAACGCTTTGTATGATGGTAATGTGCGTATCGCAAATGGGAGTGAATTCCACAAATGCGCGCCTTGTATTTGGAAAGACCTTCTTCCAGTTTCAGTGCGCATGTGTGGCATAGAGAGTTCCCTTACATCGCCCCTTACAGACCGATTCGATTTATTTTTTTTAAGAATGGTTCCAAATACTCTGGCTCCTTCATATTTAGTGTTTTGTATATTAATTGAGCTATAAAAACCATGTTCCTTGCATCAACTTTTGTCCACTCTAATTGTAGCCTATATGGAGTGATGTGCTCATCCCTCCTAGCACCTAAAACGTAGCGCACACATGAATGTTGCATTCTTTGCAGCCGGATACGCTATTCAAGAGACGCGTCTAAATAGACAACAGAACAATAATCAATGTACGAAAAACTAGAGCCATGGCCAGATGTTTGCACAGATCCTGAGTGGTATACTTTCTAAAAAACCTCAAGTTATATAATACTCTGTTAATCTTCTTTATAACCATGTTAATATGAGGTTACTCAAGACTATTTATTTATTTACAAGAGCCGAAAGCAATAGCTTTAGTCTCGGTCTTATTTAGCTTAAGAGCGACGCCTACAGCTCAATCAGCCACTGCTTGCACAATCCTGCAGCCTGGACAGAATCTCAACATCTTCAACAAAGTTTTCCGGACTGATCTGCATGTATCTGATCTGTAGGTCATCTGCATAGAGCAGGTGCATGACGTGCCTCGGGTCGTCTTTTTTTAGATGTTTGTTTAAGTCACCGAATAGTTCTTTCATGTCATTTATATAAAGACAAAGCAGCAAGGGTCCCAACACTGACCCCTGAGGCACTCCAATATTTGTGGATAGCCAAGATGACTTGATGTCAGAGCATGTTACAACAGCTTGTCTTCTACCTAATATATAAGATCTTATCCATACCAAGGCATGTCTGGAGAACCCCAGGGCTTGCAACTTTGCTAAAAGCTTAGTTGGCGAAATCGTGTCAAAAGCCTTGCTGAAGTCAAACAGTAGTAAAAGAGTAACCGGACTTTTGCCAATTCCTGTTCGTATGTCTTCAGTTAGTCTTAGTAGAATAGTTTGCGTTGAGTTATTCTGTTTGTATTCGAACTGCATAGGGTCAAGTTTTTTTGTCTTTTTCATATGTTCTACTATCTGATCATGTACGATTTTTTCCAGTACCTTAGAAAGAAAGCACAGTAGTGTAATCGGTCGGAATTCCGACACTGACGTTGGTATAGTACACTTACCAACTGGCACTAATCGTGCCCCATTTCCATAGGTTCGGAAATATTCCCTTCTCCAGGTTCACAACGTGTTGTCCGATTACCGGCAATGCTTTTGCAACTACACTCTGCAGGATGTCATCCTCACCCCTCGCTTGCGAGGAGAAATGCGAGATCGCACGTACGACATCTGCTATGCCTACTGGCTGAAATTTAAAACTGTCACTGGCCGATGTCATTATATCATCCATAGCTTTGTGATTGTCATCAGCAGTCATGGAGACTCCCACGAGGTGAGTATTAAGTTCCTCCTCCGTGAACCCATGCAGCCCCTCCCTGGTTTTAGGGAGAAGTTCCAAGTTGCGCAATTCCCTCAATAAATCGCTCTGCTGTTTTCGCATCAGTCTACCTTGATAATAAGAAATACGCGCACGTTCCGTCTTAAGCAAGGATTCGTTACGCAACTTTAGGAACTTTTCATAAAATCGCACATCACCCGTTCTCTTGTAACGTCTGTATGTCGTGTCTCGTTTGTTATTAAGTTGTTCGATGTCAACATAAACCCAGGGTGGACTACTTTTACGAGGTTTAACTCGTTTTATAGGCGCAAGGTTATTTATTGCGTCTAATAAGTTGTTATTAAGGCAGACCAGCGCTGAATCGAGGTCTACATCACACGCATTCAGAATATACCAATCACAACTCGATAAAAAAGACTGCAGTTCTAATGGATCAATATTCTTATAATCTCTATACGAGAAAGGTTCCTCGCATAGAGAAGGTGCATGCACATTTATGGGAACATCGATGATGTTATGTTTGCTAGGCCAGTTTACATCGCGGTTTGAATGTTCCGTGACTATTTCATTACTGTCTACAAGTATCGCATCAATCCATGTGTGCGACGTTTCGGTATGATGTGTAGCCTCGTGTTGGACAATTTGAAGTAACAGTTCAGCCGCAAGTTTCCGAACAAACTTCGCGTTATCGCTGGCAGTCAATAAATCTACATTCAAGTCTCCCATAATAATCTTGTGACTATACGCATCACAATATTCTCTCAACTTGTCGACAAGATCGGAATATTTAATAAATGCAATTGCAGGGGTTCTATAGACGACCGCGACAAATACAGGCTTTTGTACACCATACTGTATCTCGCACATGATGTACTCGGACTTTTTCGGTTTATCCGGTCCATCAGTGTTTGACTCAGCTAGTACTTTGACCTTATACCTGTCCCGAACATAAAGTGCAACCTCCCCTCCATGTACATTTCTATTCTGCCGCACAAGCGAGTAACCTTTGACTTGAATGAGATCATCGCCTTTTTTATCATCCAGCCATGCTTCTGCCACTCCGAATAGATGATAGGATTGGCCTTCGCTAAGAAGTTGACGGATCTGATCAATACAATGTCTAATAGAATTTGCATTGATAAAACCGACCCTCATATTCACTCCCTTGTACGTCTCACGTGTTTTCTCTACATCTAGTCACACAGATTCAGGATGTACTGTTGCTATAGTCTGACCTTTGTTGCTATTGACATTGTGTTGGTTATTGTTTGCGGTACAATCGTCATGAGTGTGCTGTGGTGATGCTGATTTATTATTGTCATTAATGTTGTTCCCCTTATTACTATTAATATTGTTATTTTTACTACTGTTATTGTTACTATTGTTGTTATTGGCGCTATTGTATAAATTTGCAATCGTATGAAGGTCTGGTATTGTTTTAAATGTATGTGCTCGCATGCCTTCTCGCAGTCAAGCGAGGAATTGCCCCACCTGTGCTATACAAATTTAAAGCCAAGATTTTTGGCCGTTAGTTTCAAACTATTAAATTCAACGTAAGCGCTTGACTCTAGACCTCCATTTATAAAAATATTAGTTTGACATAGGTTTTTGGCAAGCCCGTCAATCAACCGCGAGGGCTCTATATCACACGTATTAAAGCGGTTAAAGTTTTGCTTGCATCACCTCTTCCCTCTTAGCTGCACTAGTGAGACGGACAATCAAAGGTGGCGGTCTAGCAGGGCCCTACGCGTATGCCCTTGTGGTTCTACCGTTCATCGTAAGGGAAGTGGATTGCCTTACACTAACAATATCATTCTTACTGAAAGAAGGCAAAACGGTGCTGTGGATTACATGAGCAACCTCAACAGGATCAGTCTTAGTTCGCGAACAGTCAACTATTCCTGTGACAGTCACCTCCGGATCTACGTCACCGCTGCTGTCTTCTCTCTTACTATGGCTGAAACCGCTTCCTCCATGAGCAGGCACTGGGACACAATTCAATGCAGGATCAGTCTTATGCGATCGATCACTTGACATACTCGGGTTTACGCATACCGAGGTGTCGCTTAGGGACACAAGTATCTGCGATTCATTCGCATATTCATCGCTAAAGCGGTGATTATTGCTGCTGCCACCAAGCATGTTCCCGACTTTAGTTATTAAGTTATTAATTCTCTCTTTTAAAACTTTATTTTCTTGCAACAGCGTAGATGACTGCTCATAAATCTTTTTCTCAAGTGGCAAAACTTAAGCAGTCAGTTTGTCAGACAACGACTCCCTTGCTGGTACAGTAGTCGAAGTAGCAGCTCACTGACAGCACCAAGTTTTTTCACCACAACTGATTTAAGCTCGTCTATTACTGTTGAAAAAATTAGAAACTGTTTGTCAAATAAGTTGAGCATGCTTGATGGCAGAGTGCAGTAATTTATACCATTCAATGCCTGAGATGAAATATCAAGAGTTTGTTTTTCCACTGCATTAGGTTTTAACGACGCAATCGTGGGCGTGGATGCAGTAAGTGTATTTCTCACGCTGACATTATTCAGCAAATTATTATTGTTACTAAGGCATCAGCAGTATTGGAAAAATTGGGTGTTTTGCTATTATTACTGATTTTATTACTGATTTTATTCACTCTACTAATTTTACAGCCTTGACAAATAATCCTGTCTTTGTCTGATGATAATATTCTGTAACATACATCATGGTATGATTCTAGACAGACATAACAATTATGTATAATAGCATTTCTTCTTGTAATCCTCTTACATTTAGAACAAGATGCGTGCGCCATTATGTGAAAGACACGTAGTAAGTTTGAGTATAGTCAGGCAAGGCCGGAAAAGTCAGTAGTGAAAATGTGCGTGTAGTCAGAAATGGTCAATGTATAGTCAGATTTTTACTTATTTTACAATAATTAATTAACTATGTGGTTTAAAATTAATATTTAAATGTATTTCAGAGGTACAGACCCTAGAGGAGCTATTTACAAAAAAATAATTATTAAGAATCTATCACAGACTAGATAATTAAAAAAAACTAAGAAAAATAACAGTCTTTCTACTAAAAATAATTTGAATATTCGTGTTGCTAAGTTCGATGGTCCAGCCATCTATTGATTGAACGAAGATCTAGCTGCCAATATTGTCGATCAAACAGGAAACAAGATGCTGCTGTCCACTGGTGTAGAGAAATGATCAGGCAGTGCTGCCATTTGGTGGATGTCACCGAAAATTTTTGCTAAGCGACGTTGCCAGATCAACTCAATGCCAATACAGAGAGAAAGAAGAGAGATATAGAGAGATGTAGAAACTCTACCCTCCAAAAAATTATTTTTCTTAACTCTTCCAATCTTCTTCCGGTAAAGTTGTTAGCTTGATGTGTAAAAATCGGAGTCCAAGAGTCTCTCATGCCCACAAGACATCCGATTTGAGCTACAAAGTATGACGACGCCCTCCAGATCCCGACTCAGTGTTGCTGTTTGGTAGTTTTGAGGTTATGTGAATAGTGATTCAGCGGAATTCCCCTCCAGGCTCATAAAAAGCACAAAGTCATGTGATTTTTTAGCGTGAGCGTAAGAGCCTCTTGGAGGATCTTTTCCGCTATAGTAGCCGTGCGGCCCTCCGTCGCAGATGAGAGAACGTAGTTACGTCTCCATACCACGTCTCCTACCGCAAAGTCCGTTTCTCGGTGCTTGGCGCCATGATTGCGTGCTTGACGCTCCTGCGCGTTTCTTACTCGCAGTTCAGTTTGGCTCCTCAGCTCTTGTAGAGCTGGTTCTCTATACTTTCAAGCCTAAATTGCTTCGTTTTGCTGTTGCTAAGCAGTTACGGCGCCCTGTTCTCTGCATGCTGCCGACAGGTGAGTCGGTTCTTGTCCATGATTGAGTAGTGCAGGGCTACCCCCGTCGCACTGTGGCACGCAGAGTTGTAAGAACACTTCGCTCAGGTGCTCGTCCCAGGTGCGATGATTAACCCCGATGTACGAAGTTTCATGGCGCATCCCTTGCCCTTCCAAATAATCATATATGGCCCGATTTTTAAACTCGGTGCCATTATCCGATAGAAACACCTCAGGCATGCCGTATCGCAAGAATACCCGCTTGCGCAGCTCCTTCAAGACCGTTATTGCATTCGCTCGTCTTATGGGTATACACTTTACCTAGCGAGTGAACAGATCCTGGAATACTATGATGCACTCGTGACCGTGTACCGTCCTAGGCTTCGGTCCCATTATTTCCCAGGCTACCGAGGACGTGCTGCTCGACTTTAGTCTTCTGACAAATCATTCTCTCTGTTGTTTCATTGCTTTTAATGCTGCTTGGTAGGCTGGGCATATATAGGTACCCGTTTCATGGTTATACTTTCCTTCAGCGTTCTCCCCGCGGCAAAGTACCCATATTGCCTCTCCTGCATGGTTACCTTCATTTTCTGCAGGTATTTTGTTTTTACTTTTTTTTTTATTCACCTCCCAATCGCGTTCCGCGGAGAATTTAGTGTCTAAGGAAGGCGGTAGAGGCCGTGAAGTGCTGCGAATCGCTGTTCCCGTTTTGAGCACCTGCTTGGCATTATTCCTTCTTCTTTTCTCCTTTTTGTAGATTCATTCTGGGCAGGAAATCGTTCCTTTCTCTTCTTTGATTTCACGTAAGTCCGATTCTCGGTTGCGATTTGCGGATTTGGTGGGCTGTTTAGCGCAAAACGCGACTTAATCTTATTCGTCCTTTCTCTTACGCTGGTTAGTCGCTTAAAGAGGGACATGCTCTACTTTAACTCCTCTTTCAGGGTCTCGTGTATGTTGCGAGCGGGTTCCATCACTGCATTAATTCCTTCTAGGCTCTCCTGGATCTTATCCAGTAAACTTTGCTTCGTGCTTTTTGCTGTCTAGAATTTGTTCCAGATATCGAGAATTCTCCTGTTTCCGTTTCCATCACCATGCGTACTGCCGTTAATTGTACTCTGTTGACGTATCGTGTTCTTCGTTGCATAATTATGAAGATTGCGTGCTGTCGACACTCCCGCGCTTGCATTCTCCAATTGGGTCTTGCCTAGTAATCCTCGCTCATTAGTTGCTCGAGAACCCCTTTTTCATTTCCTTCCAGACCGTTGTTACTGCCTGTCTTATGGATTGGGAGTCCAGTCTCTTTATTGTGTGACACTTTTGGAGTATCCAGCTCCACATTTTCTATAATTTCTACTTCTGTTTTGTTAGTTGGTTGGCTCGGTATTTTTGCAAACTAAAAAATTGTCTCAAATTTACATTTACTTAATTGCTCAAAAGTTAGAGGCATGTATGAGTCGTTAGTTTCACTAATAGTAAAGTAGTTATATTTCGGCTAAATGTATGCAAACGTTTGATTTAGATTGAAGAGATGTTGTCTGATTGGTAATGCTGACGCTTTAAATAATTTGAATATCTGTAAATCAATGAGTGGAACGGGAGTGTGATATATGAGTTGATTATTTGTAAAGAATATTGCTATGTCAGAGATCTTAGTGATTTTTAAAGATGAAAGTTCTTTGTTACTAGGGAAAGTAGTGCTAGCTATTGTTTCCGTGACGATATTGGCAGATTTAACGAACAAAGTTGGAGATACAAATCGCGGGTGCATCGCTCGGATGCGAGGCAAATGATACTGCATCCGTTACAATCTCGGTTAATATCGGGTTAATAATTATACGAGTACCATCTGATTGGAAATGGTAGTGGTCATTTGATTTAGAGATATTATATAGAGTGGTGCTTAATGTTTCTATTTTTTTATCTATGTCGGTGAATTTTGCTTGAATGTAACAAATAGTACCTTACTAATTATGTCCTATAAATGGCAAAATTGAGCGCTTAATACGTGTATTGTTGGAGGCACCTAAGCCCGACAGAAGTTATGTTACCCTACTGACTTGGTTGACAGTATCATCAATCTGTTGTTTTAAATCCTCTAGTAGATTTTTGTGCTGTTGCAACGCCGTTACCCTAAGCGGGTCCTGGGCGTAGTCGTCCAGAGCGGACGGGTGGGTGCCTATCACCACTACACAGCGCGTCCTCAGGTTGCGGATAGAGGAACGACCCCTGAGAAAGAGGTTAGCTGCGAATAAAGCGAATAAGCAGTCGCGGACAGCCGATAGGCCCAGGCGTGGGTGTGATGAGCCCGCACTGGCGAACGCATTCATCTAGAAACACTACGCAAGCACCGCAACAACTACAAACACTATACAAAATCTCCTATCTTACTTTCTTCTTCTACCTTACTCTGTAATCTATCTCTTTTACCACACATTTCAAACAAAAAATGGGCCAAAAATCCTGCTGTCGTGGAGGATGCGGGAGCGATGACAACTGCCCTGAGAGGGGATGTGTAGAATGATTCGCCACCTGGTCTTACATGGCAACGAAGCCAGCGAAGGCGCGCTGCCTTGCAGGGGGGCGTTAGGATATGAGAATGAAACCGAGTGTGTCTGACGACGAGTTGACTGTGTCCTCGCCAAAGTCAGAAAGCTCTCATACTTAGTTCTAGGGAGGTATGAGGGTTATCACCCCTAGACGGATGGACTCACCTGCGATCGGAACAGGATCCAAAACGCGCGGGTTTAACTTACTATCATGGCTCAAAGAAAACAAAACCAAACCAAAACGAAAAGAAACTTAAGGGTGGGAACCTGGAATGTACGCAGTCTACACAGAGCAGGCGCGTTCCGGGAAATCATAAATGAAACTGAGAGGTACAATTTAGATTTGGTAGCAATACAAGAAACCCGATGGAAAGATAACGCGATGCTAGGATCCGGTAACTTCACCTTTTTATATGGGGGCGCGAGCGGGCATTCTCTAGGCACCGGATTTCTTGTTAACAAAAGCATCATACATTCCGTTAAAAGTTGCAATTTCGTGAATGACCGACTCTCGTATATCATCATCGACGGAGCGTGGTATAATTACGTGGTTATTAACGTCCACTGTCCCACGGAGGACAAAGAGGAACAAGTCAAAAATCTTTATTATGAAACTTTAGAGCAATTAATCGACCAATTCGCGTCTTACGACACCAAAATAGTAGTGGGGGATTTCAATGCTAAAATAGGGAGAGAGGAAATGTTTAGGCCCACCATAGGCAAAGAAAGTCTGCACGAAACCAGCAATGATAACGGTATTATGGTCATAAATTTCGCAGCCGCAAAAGATCTTATAGTCAAGACCACGTGCTTCAAGCACAAGGATATACACAAGGCAACGTGGACATCGCCGGATGGGGCCACGCACAATCAAATCGATCATTTTCTTATTGATAAGAGGCGCCACACGAATGTACTCGACGTAAGGACCTATAGGGGGGCGGATTGCGACTCAGATCATTATCTCGTAGTGGCCAAATTAAGAGCCAGATTAGTAGCCGGTCAAAATAGTAAGCGAGCGAACAAAGTAGAAACCTTTGATATTGGAAAACTACGAAGCGGGATAGAGCGAATCAAGTACCAAGTAGAAGTTAGCAACCGATTTCAGGCGCTCGAGGAAACGGATGAACAGACGGGAGTAGATGACGATCCGAACAGGTTGTGGGGGGCTATCGAAAAAACTATAAAAGGGGCCGCGAACAAAGTACTGGGTAAGAAAAAAAGGCCGAAGAGCAAACCATGGTTTGACGAAGAGTGCGAACTCTGGTTTGAAAGGCGCAAGAAGGCTAAATTAGATAGTGTACACAATGAAAGCTATAGGGCCGTGGAAGAATACCATGAAATAAGAAAGCAAGTACGTGTGATTTACAGAAACAAGAAGCGCGAGTATCAGAAAAATGAAATTAGAAAAATAGAAACTAATAGTAGGGAAAATAACCCGCGCGAGATGTACAAAGGAATAAACGCTATTAGGAAGGGTTTTCAGAGTAGATCGCAGTTAATGAAGGATAAGGACGGGAACCTCGTGACAAGCGAAAATGAACTATTGAAATTATGGAAAGATTATTTCGATAAGTTATTAAACGTGCATGAAAACTCCGAGGAAATGGGAGACGAAATCCACACTGCTGAACTCCATATGGACGAAACGACCTACAAAGAAGTAGAGGCCGCGATCAAAAAGCTAAAAAACAATAAGGCCGCAGGAAACGATTCTATACCAGCTGAACTACTTAAATATGGAGGCACCGCGCTTACATCTAAAATTTTTTATCTAGTATGTGCTATTTGGAGAAATGAAACAATACCAGAAAATTGGAAAGAATCCATCATCATACCGATCTTCAAAACGGGAGATAAAACAGACTGCAATAACTACCGAGGAATCTCACTTTTAGCTACCTGCTACAAAGTTCTGTCAAACGTAATACAGGCCAGACTCACACCATTCGCGGAAGATATAATAGGAGATTATCAGTGTGGATTCCGGCGCAACAGGTCAACGAGCGATCAAATGTTTACCATAAGACAATTATTAGAGAAAAAGTGGGAATATTGCGAAACTATACACCAGCTATTTGTGGACTTTAAGAAAGCGTACGACTCTGTCAAACGAAGCAAAATGTATGAAATCCTAGTGCTCCTTGGCGTACCAAAAAAACTCGTAAAATTAATTCAAATATGTCTGAACGGAAGCACTGGAAAGGTCCGAGTAGGCGGTAATGTATCCGAATCGTTCATGATACGCGACGGTTTGAAGCAAGGTGACGGGCTTTCAACGGTACTCTTTAACCTGACGCTAGAGCATGTTGTTAGAAAAATGCAGGCTAGCGAGCTAGGCGCAACACTCAACGGAACAACGCAAATTTTAGGCTATGCGGATGACTTGGATATAGTGGGAGATAATGGTGAAACGGTGGCGAGAAATGCGGAAATCCTTATAAATGCGGCTAAAAACACGGGGTTAGAAGTGAGCGAATCGAAAACGAAATATATGATCATGGAGAAACTGGGCATTCGCGAAGCAGAGGGGGATCTCAGAGTCGGAAATTTCACTTTTGAAAAGGTTAGCGAATTCAGATATTTAGGTACAACTATAAATGATCGAAACGAAATTAAAGCCGAGATTAATAAGAGACTTCATTCGGGTAATGCCTGCTTCTACGCTGTGAACAGATTACTTAAGTCAAAGCTACTGTCGAAAAATGTCAAAATAAGGATATATAGGACTATAATAATGCCGGTAATCTTGTATGGGTGCGAAACCTGGGCGCTCACTAAAGCGGAAGAAAATCGTTTTAGGGTATTTGAAAATAAGGTTCTGCGGAAAATATACGGGCCAAAGAAAGATGAGGAAACTGGGGAGTGGAGGAAACTGCACAATGACGAGCTACATAATTTGTACGCGTCACCAAATATTAACAGAATAATAAAATCACGGAGACTAAGATGGGCAGGGCACGTGGCAAGAATGGGCGATGATCGTACAGCAGCGCGCATAATGAAAGGAAAACCGAAAGCAACGCGACCTCTTGGTAGACCTAAACGCAGATGGGAGGATAACGTAAAATCAGACATAACTGAAATTGGGCGGGAAGGCGCGAAATGGATGGGGTTGGCACAAAATAGGGAAACGTGGAAGGCTTGCGTAGATGAGGCGATGAACTTTCGAGTTCGAAATGCCATTTAAAAAAAAAAAAAAAGTAGATTTTTGTGTGGGCATGGTGAAATTAATTGTTCAGAGTAATCATATTCGCCCAGATGGTGGGTCAGGGTACAGACCCGCCTGACAAGTTCGGCTATAAATCTTACAAGTGCCACCCTAGAGCAGTGATATGTTTAATGTGTGAAAATGTATACCATACAGATCATTTAAAAAAATTAGAAAATACTGAAATCGCAAGTAATACTTTTGTAATTTGCAATGAACATAAGACGGTAAATCTAACCTCAAAACTGAATGAAAATGTGCTTAGTAACAAGGCATGATTGATAATTGCTCAGTTGAAATTAGTACAAAGAGAAGACATTAAAAAACAGATAATACCGGAAATAACAGACACTGATTCAAATGGCCATGAAAAAACTATATATGAATATCATACTGAAATAGAGATGTTGAAGGTTGAAAAAGAATTTTTGAAAAACAAAAAAGAACCGACTTCGAAAAATGCACTAAAAAGTGTAAAGAAAATGCACTAAAAAGTGTTAAAAAAAATGCACTAAAAAGTGTGAAATAATTCACAAAAATGTTCTCGAAGTCGGCGCCGAATTACAAATTGACATATACCGTCACAGACACTATTGTGGATCAGGGCCTCTATTGTGAATCATTTACTTCTAAATAGACATTATAAAAGTTTTGCATCACTTCTTTAATTATTTTGATGCATAAGAATAAGTGCTTAAAAAATAATAATAAAAGTAACGCAAAACTTTTACAATATAGTTTTAACATAAACTGATTCACAATAGAGGCACTGATCCACAATAAGGCCCGTGACGGTAGTATGTTGCTCAAAAATATAATTTATAAATAATATTGAAATGGGTCCAATTTGGTTAAACCTGGAACGAAATATGTGTCCCACTATCGTATATCCCACTTAAAGTTAATAGCTCGTAATCGAAAGCACTGCTTTGAGAGAAAATGCTTTTAAAACGAACTTGCAATGCAACAATCTTCTTTAAATGATAGTCATGGCTAAACTATCACATATAATTCAAATAATACTGTTACAATTGTAACTGCTGACGCGAGCTTTTACGTATTATCCCCGGGATAATCTTAATGTGCTTAGGCCATCGCCACCTAGCGGCGGTACGCAAACTACGCTATCAAACAATTAGTCAAGAATAAGATTCCCAATGAAACAAGAGGTGATGGTATATGTCAATTTGTAATTCGGCGCCGACTTCTAGAACATTTTTGTGAATTATTTCACACTTTTTAGTGCATTTTTCGAAGTCGGTTCTTTTTTTACAAAAAAAATTTTTATTTCAGACTTTTTAGTTGTAAGGGCTGAGTTACATTCAATTTATATTGTTATATGGGTTGACCAACACAAATCGGTTCAGTAGTTTCCGAATAATCGGCAGAAGAACATAACAAATCGCCAGAACTGACGTAGTACTGGCTCCATACTGGCCCAGTAATATAGTGGGACCAACATGAGATCATTCTCTTATATTAAAAAAATATTATCAAAATCGGTTCAGTAGTTTCCGAATAATCGGCGAAAGAACATAAAAAATTACCAGTACTTACGTAGTACTGGCTCCATGCTGGCCCAGTAATATAATGGGACCACAATGGGATCATTCTCTTTCATTCAAAAAATATTGTCAAAATCGGTTCAGTATATTTTCCGAATAATCGGCGGAAAAACATAATAACTTACCAGTACTGACGTAGTACTGGCTCAATACTGGCCCAGTAATACAATGGGACCAACATGAGATCATTCTCTTTCATTAAAAGAAAATATTATCCAAATCGGTTCAATAGTTTCCGAATAATCGGCAGACAGAGTCGGTAGAGGCCGAAATGTACAGAAAAAATATTCATAAAAAACTAAATTCCTGGTGAGATACTGGACCAATAATCACAAAATTTGAATGGGATCACCGCAGGATAATTATCTTTCATATAGAAAAAGTTCATCCGAATCGGTCGAGTAGTTTCAGAATAATCGCTGGACAAACATAAAAAAAGCCATGTCGAATCCTTCTATTTTTTTTTAAGTCGGTTAAAAATACATTATTGAATTAGCTCAACGGACAATTTCAAGACAAGAACATACTATTGAGAGAAATGATAAATCAAGAGAAAGAAAACAATGCTTCGAGCACAAAAAGAACCACATATGCTGAGATAACATCAAATGCCAAGCCCCGCCTAAACGCATCCCAAGAATTATTTTTAAAAAAGTAAAGGAAATGATGACATCAAGAAAATAAATCAGTATGTAGCGCACTATTTAATCAAGGACAAAAACATACAAACAAAGAAAGTGTTTGTGAATGACAATGATAATAAAATAATTATTAAAAAGAATTTAAAGAAAGTGCACCGTTCTGCATACTTATACGAGTCTATATAGAAGAGATAATAGAAGTACCAGCTGATATGCATAAGTATATCAGAGACAAGAAGGGTCAAATTTACGTTTGATATCAGAACTGTAAGGTGTACGATGACATAAATGTTAAACCATGTTTTAACTGTGAACGATTCGAGCATAATACTGAAAAATGTAGGAATACTCCCACATGTTTAAATTGTGCAAAACAGCATTTCACTATTGAATACAGCAACAAAAATATTGTACATGTGCCAATTGCTCTTTCAACAGCACTAAATATAAAACCAGTTTTAAGGTTAACCACGCGACAACAGACAGTGACAAATGTGAAATATGGAAGTCTAAGATTAAGAAATACATAGATATGACCGAATACAATATCAAGCCTATTGTTCCGAAATATTTATTAGGTAATTTCCATTATCAACCTGTGTTATCTGGACAAATATGATTACCGTTATGGACCCAGTTCCTGATCAGAACCCAATTCCTGATCATTTTCTTACATAAAATATTACCGTCACGGACCCAGTTCCTGATCAGTTAAGGCGCATCGTCACGTTATTTGCTGTGTCAAATCGTAAAAATGAGGTATTCATAGAAAATAACATTTCTAGTAACAAATATAACTCTTAATCTTTAATATAAAATTTTAAAAATACATAAATAATTAAAATAAAGTTCAATATAAAGCCTCAAAGGAAAAAAGCTGTGGGAGCAACTCCTGATCACTTAAGATTTGTATGGAAGTAGTTTCTGATCATATCAAAACCCAATTCCTGATCACATATATTATTGACACATTTTATATTATAAACAAAAACTTATTGAGCAATACTAATACAGTAGATATACTAAATATATAACATTTTTCGATTGTATGATTATAAATGTGAAACTTAGGCGAGGTAAAAGTGTTTGGTTATTCATGCTCTATCGACTGCACGATATAGACTCATATACGAGCATATATTAACCTATAAAGTGCGCATAGTGTTGTGATTTATTTACACGTTTTATACGACTTTTGTCTGATAAATTATTTACGTATAGATTAAAACTACTTATAGAATTGTGTTGTTATAAATATTTGTGTATTTTAAGACATTTTCTTACATAAAATATTACCGTCACGGACCCAGTTCCTGATCAGTTAAGGCGCATCGTCACGTTATTTGCTGTGTCAAATCGTAAAAATGAGGTATTCATAGAAAATAACATTTCTAGTAACAAATATAACTCTTAATCTTTAATATAAAATTTTAAAAATACATAAATAATCAAAATAAAGTTCAATATAAAGCCTCAAAGGAAAAAAGCTATGGGAGCAACTCCTGATCACTTAAGATTTGTATGGAAGTAGTTTCTGATCATATCAAAACCCAATTCCTGATCACATATATTATTGACACATTTTATATTATAAACAAAAACTTATTGAGCAATACTAATACAGTAGATATACTAAATATATAACATTTTTCGATTGTATGATTATAAATGTGAAACTTAGGCGAGGTAAAAGTGTTTGGTTATTCATGCTCTATCGACTGCACGATATAGACTCATATACGAGCATATATTAACCTATAAAGTGCGCATAGTGTTGTGATTTATTTACACGTTTTATACGACTTTTGTCTGATAAATTATTTACGTATAGATTAAAACTACTTATAGAATTGTGTTGTTATAAATATTTGTGTATTTTAAGATTTTTTAACACAATATATCATATTATTAATCCTGATCAGGAATTGGATAAACGATAAGAATATGGACCCTATTCCTAATCACACGTTTTATCAAATAAAAATAATATTTTATATGAATGTTTTTGGTGATTCATACAAATAAACTGTTAAATAACTTAATTACATAAGTTTTTCTACGATCCGTTACAAAATTTGAAAGAAATTATGTAATTTCTTTGCATGCTCACTTGTAGCCAACTAGTGTAAGAGGGTATCAATCATGACGTTGACTACAACGTCCAACTTTAATTTTTTTATCTTAAAAATGTATTTACTAGTGACTTTTAAAGTTTCTATATATGACTATGAAATAGTTTACTATTGCTAATTATTTTTTTAAAACCAATGTTGTATACATTAAAGTCAAAATAAAAATAAATGTAATCAAATGATCAGGAACTGGGTACTAATCAGGAACTGGGTCCGTGACGGTACTTTAAACTTGTTGCTGCAAAAACTTTTTTGAAGATAGCAGATATAACTATCTACTATTTAGATGTTCCTGTTCAAAGTCTAAAAAGTTTAATTGTAATTGGCTTTTATGGAAATCAGAATTGATCAGGAAATGCTCTTAGCTGATCAGGAACTGGGTCCGTGATGGTATTTATTGAATCGCTGAATACACTCAACGACAACTTATTACTCAGGAGCAGACCAAGTGACCAAAGGACCCCTCAAGGGGTGAATATATAATAATGGAGCAAGATGTAAATTTTGAATCTATTGCGATTAACGAAAATGTTTTTAGCGATTTTCAGAGTTTCAATAAAAATCTTAATGATAATAATGGTATGTTAATTCTATATGTAAATGTAAGAAGTTTAAATGCAAACTTTACTATAATATATTTATAAAATTAAGTAACACTGTTATTAACTTTCTTGATAATGTATTTCTTTAGGTATTCAGTCAAGGTACGGTACATACTTTCAATGCCTCTATTTGATTGAGGGTGATATGCTACGGAATAATACTTATCTATTCTGAATGTTTTAGCAAACTCTTCTAATAATCTATTTTGGAAAAGCGTATCTTGATCTGTGACCAGAGCTTCAGGAGGACCAAAGTAGCAAATTAATCTGTCAGTGAATGATCTCGCAACTTCTTCAGCTGTTGCTTCTTTTACAAGGATTAGAATGCAGTATTTCGTAAGTCAATCTTGTACAGCGAGTATGTACTTAATTCATTCCTCTGTATCTTGCAGAGGTCTATAGAAGTCCATCGATAGTTTCTGGAATGATCTCGACGGTGTATCTGTGATATTTAATGATAGGCGAGTTTTCACCCTGACAAGCTTATTGGTTTGATACTGAGAGCATCCCATGACGAATGAACGAACGTCCAGTCTCATGTTGCGCCAGTAATAGTCATTCGCTACCTTGCTGTAGGTTTTATTGATTTCCTGATGTTCACCTACCGTTGCATCATGATATTCCATCAGGAGTTCGTATCTATGTTCAACTGGTGGCACTGGTGAATTGTTGAGGTAAAATATAGCTACTATTTCGACATCTGCGAAGATTGAATCAAACAATTCAATGAATGTTCGATATTCATTGAACGTGAACATGGCCAAGTCCCTGATTATGGCAAAGGATGTCAGTTTCTGATTGATTACTTCTTTCCGCAGTTTTTAGATACACTTTCGCATATCTGCCTTCAGTAGTCTATCATGAATGTTGTCTTTGATAAATAGTCCCAACAACTTCATTTAATCATACGTCGACGAGTATATGTCTCCTAATTTGCGCTGCGTGCTCCGAAGCACATAAGGATTTACGTATTGTCTCTTTATTAGTGCTTCCAAGATCTCTTTATTAAATCAATTATTATGATTACAAGATATATTATCATATATATTCATAAATTTAAATTAATATATAATATTGTAGGGCTTCTAACCCTGTCTCTCGCAATAATGTTACCTAATTTTTCGGTAATTAATTCTATATTATTAATTATAATATTTCTATACGCATTTTCAATAAATCTGTCGGTTCTCTAACCATTGTTTTATATGTATATTTTTTACAGTTATTCCAAATAACGTTCTAAATTCGCATTTTCGCTGTCGATAACTCTATATCTTATATATTTCTTGTTTTGCTTATTCTGTTTAACTAAATAAATCCGTTTGTTTTTCTATATATTCAAACTAAATCTCCAAAATTATAAGAAACTTTATATTTTTGCTTTATGCATTTTTATTATGTCTCCCATCTGGTAATCCCAATCCTACTATTAAATGTTCAATATCTTTCGCTTTCTAACCGTTTTTCTTTTCTTTACTCTTTTGCGTTTTTAATTTAATAAAAAGTAATTCTACTAGTAACTAATTAAAAAAAGATTTAAACTTTATTCCGCGGAAAGAAAAATGGTTTGGGTGAGCTACCTATAAAGTGTGTCCTTCAACGTAAGTTTGTACTTGCATTTGCTTTGTACTCGTGTGCTTTTCGCTCACATTCTTCGGTATATTGTTTTGATTAGCTGCTTCGTTAATACTGACTACCCATTCTCGTCTACTTGAATTGGTTCTTTGCGTATTCTTCTGTATTGATCAGCTGCTTATTTTTTTTTCTTTTTTATATTTTCGCTGTTATTTTTTATCGCTACTATTTTTTTATGTTTTGTTATTAATTCGTATTAGATTGTTTTACCAAAAAATTTTCTGTTATTCTATCGACATTCGATTACTTTTCCTACTATTGTATTATTCCTTTGTTAATTTTTTAAAGATATCTGTTCTTGAATTTTTTCTTGTCGTATTACTCACGACTTTCTGTTGTAAATTGTACGAGTTTTATTAACTTTGTAAGGACTTTCTTATTATTTGTCAATTCATTTTTATTTTCTTTAGGCTACGTGTTTGCTTGTTGTTTTTGTGTCCTAACTTCATAAGCTTGTATTTAATATTTTTATTTAACCAATTCGGTTTCTTCTCACTTAATCTTTTCAGTCCTTTTTATCATTTTAGTATTTCTACTCCTCCTTATTATAATATCACAAAATTTCCTATACCATGAAGCAATATTTATAAATCTCCTGATTTGCTTTAATGTTCATGATTTAGGGTAAAATATTTTTAACCTTTCGGCTCTTTTGATTTAAAAAAAAAATTTTTTGAGCTAATCTTTATTTCTGTTTTTGGGCATTACCAAATATATTTTTGATATTGATGTATGACATTTTTACGCGCTAATGTCATACAGAATTTTAATTATTTATTTATGTACCATGGTATTTTATTTGGGGTTCATTTATTTTGTTTTCAATATTTTTTATACCATGAAGCCATACGTATGAATCTCCTGATTTGCTTTAATGTTCATGGTGTACGCAAATTCTTTCTTTTCCCCCATATTTCAAAGACTTTTACATGCCTCTAAGCTAATTTTTTTTATAGTTTTATTAGATTGCTGTATTAAGAGCGTACGTCTCTCTAGCAATTTATTGCTCCTACAATCTCTGTCAATATTTTAATTTTTAGGAACGCGATCATTTTATTATGCCTTGTTCTTTTTGGCTGCCGTCTTTTAGCTTATTTATGTAATGTTTGTCATCATATTTATTAACTCGACTTTTTAGAGAAAACATTGTTTTCTAAGCATTCCTGTCCTAGTATGCCGAAATTAATTCATGAGTAACAAGATTACTTTATGTATTCTATTGAATTTAGTTGTAGTAAAAATTATTTAATATGTAGGGGAATTTCTGGTAAATATTTATTACTTTTCACGCTTTATTTTCTGTTTTTAATAATAATTTTAATTTATTTCTATAAATTTTAACAAACTTTTATTTACAGATGTCTAACTACTAATCGTACACTCTAAATTTCGATTGCTTACCCTAATGACTAACAGAGTTACGGTAACCTTCTGGCGGGAGGAAGTTATTCCACAACTTACGTTAGTGCTTCTAAGATTATTTCTTAGCAACAGAATTCAGCTTATCATTTCATCAAACGATTTCAGTCTAATATAGTGTTCTATTTATATAATTATAAGTTATTTTTAAACTTACTAATTCTAATGATTTATGTTTACTATACTTAAAAAAGGTTTCCATCACAGCTAGGTTTATGGCGGGTTTTACAGCTGATCAGGCTATTAACTTTGCCTTTTACCGTGCTGTCCGCTATCGCGTTCTCGCGTTGTTTATTTAAAGACTTATAATACTAGTATTCTTAAATGAAAAAAAAATTTTTACTCATTTAATTTTTTTCAGCGATAGATCGAGCGTTCTAAATAAATCTACTGTCTGTATGATCTTACTTACATATATACTTACTTACAGTAAACAGTTAATAAAGACTTCTTCTATTATTAATGCTTCTATTATTATTCTTGAAAAATAAAAGATTCTATATTTTACTTTATAGTGTTACGGCAGCAGGACTGCTCCCGTTGATTTTCGGCTACCAAACACCTGCATCCGGCCAAGCTGCGTGTGCAGCGCTGAGACAGCGCTTTATGCCGCACGCTGCTCTATGCGCACAGGCAGAACCCTGGTGGCTTTCGAGACACACATCTCTCTCTCTCTCTCTTTCTCTCTCTCTTTCGCGCAATAAACGCCTTCACTATCGCTAATTCTTGTGTTGTTCTTTCGCCTCCCAAAAGCATCCCGTTGTATTCGGTCACAACCTCCGGTTGTTTCCGGGCGTCCCGCGAACACGACTATCCACGCACCTGAAACTGGCATCCCTGGTGGGTCCCACGAGCGAAGTTTTTTTTTCGGATTTTCGGTCAGCCTCTTCGACTCGTTACTTCAAGGCCGCGCATCTGCGCCGTGAGTCAAAGCGACCGTCGTCAACAAGTGCAAAGTAGAGAAACAGGAAGGACAGGAGGGACGGATCCGGCAACACTTCCCAGTGACTATCGCAAGCAATGTTCCTGTCAGCGCTCATTCTACTAGGGTAAGTACCTGTGCAAATAAAATTATTTTCCCACGTTGGGATAATCGCATCCGGGAGATCCACTGCCTAGCACTAGGGAAGTGCTACTAACAATTACGCGCAATTAACCCCTGCTCACGTAACATGTACTTTGACTCACTTGCGGTTATTCACTAACGTTATTGGAATCCACGGGACGACCGCACTTTACACCAATAACATATCTCGTTATATCATGTCTCTCGCCAACATTTTCGGCTTCTAAAAAACGACAAAAGCAAGCGCGCTTCATATCACTCGCCGAGCAAAACTATAGCTCGATGGATCTAAGAACCGAATCTAGCACGTTTAGCCACAGTTGTCTGCCGATGCAAAATGTCCTAGCCGCATTAGACCCGGAAACAGAGCAGCACTGCTGAATTACATGCCACTAATGCAAGCGAACGCGAGCGCGCACATCGTTGATCCCTCTGTGCACACAGTCCCCTTCCCAAACCCGTCTCAGGTGTTCACCGCGTACCCCGTTGAGTTATCCTTGGCACAGAAATTCCTGCGAGCACAAGCTCAGGGCTTCTTGCTCGGCTCGGTTGATACTAGTGTCGCCCCCGCGCAATCAGCGTACCAACAAGTCGCGAGCCCTTCTATGAATTTAGAAGCTGACAACACGGAAACCATCCCGCCAAGCTCAACGCTGACAAATGCAGTCACAAACACAGCCGCGACATCGACACAGTATCTCACAACCGCGTCGCCATCCTCCCCAGCATACAGCAACGCGGCCGGCTCCGTCGCACAACACTTCTCGCACATACCTGCGACACAGACCTTCCAGCACTGCCACACACACATTCATCACTCGGCCGATCTCGCAACCGACACACACACCGTTCTTAGATTTTTATGAGACCGATCGCCTTATAAAAGGCAAAGCGCCCATCCCTCACTCAAGCGAACCTTCCTCAGCCGCCATCCAAATCCCAGTCACCTTCCCCCACACCTCTCCTCTCTTCCCCGCTAGAAACTCCCTCACGGTCCTGTACAGAACACCCATCCCAATCCAGCCTCGACATAATCTTCTTTTAACCCTACATACCGCATGCGCCACGGATACCCTCAGTAAAATTAACCACGCAGTCAGCTCACTTGTCCAAATCCTCCCCAGTCCACCAGTCCTTCCCCAAGTCGATTGTGGGACGCCCATTTACGCATACGAAAATTCTCAGCGTCTACAAGTAGCTACCCCGCACCCCCTTAGGAGCGCACCGCTCGTCGATTTTTCAAACAGCCCGGTCGATCGACCGCAGGTGGCTGCTCACGTCCGAGCACAAGCGCCGGCCAGCGCAGCCACGCACAACATGTTTTCCGGCAGGCATCTCTCGACTTCTCAAGCACTCAGCTTACTCTCTAGTTTTGATGGAAACCCAGATTCCTTAAACCTCTTCTGCGTTTCCGTGTGACAGGTGCTCGCCATGCTAGGGCCAGTATAGGAAACGTATATACTGCTCGCGATCGCCAATAAATTATCAATCCACGCGGCCGATGGATATAAAGCGCGCGTGATAAACTACGCCTCAGTAGACAATTTACTCCCCGATTTATCTCGTCATGCAGTAAGGAAACGTAGGCATTGCGGCCGACATGCTTGCGCAAATTAAAGTAATAAATCAGCGCCCTGGAGAGAGAATTCGGGAGATTTCGGGCTCCGCATCCAAAAGCTACATAACAGACTTTTAAAGATCTATGAATGCGCCCCGGGCCTCGAGTTACACTGTAGGCTTAGCAACTTGCACAAGCGCCCGCATTCGTCGTGCAGCCTGCAAGCTTACGTTCGGCCAACATAATGATCGCTAGGGCGACGATCAAGTGCAATTACTGCGGTTTAAATGGCCACAGCGAGCAAGAGTGTATAAGAAAGGTATTTGAATTTAAAAAATGCAACTATTGCCAAAGAGCGGGCCACTTGCTAGCAGACTGTCGCAACTTGCGCCGGGACGTCAACATTGGGCGTATTCGTGCAAGTAACCTTGACGACAACGGCAACAACACGGGAAACAACGGTAATGCAGATACTAACAGCAACAACCGGGGGCAAAACTGTAACGGCGGTAACCGCATTAACAATAACTACAACAACAGCAACAACAGAGGCCGTGGCAACAACGACTACGAAAACAACAACAATAACAACATTTAGGGTAACACTGGCATCAACAACAACAGCAACAACTGGAGAGGCAGTCAGAACAATCACAACAACAATAAGTGGAGCAATAATCGCAACAATTACAACAGCAATAAAAATTGGGGAAACAACCGCGGCAACAACAATTTTTACAACAACAATCGCAATTATTATAGCGACAGCTACAACGACTATGCCGCCGACAGACGCGAAGAGGAACGCGCAAGCAATAATCGGCCTAACAACTCTGACAACAAAGAAAGCAGCGAGCATTTAAACTCGCAAGTTGCCCGCCGCAGTCCTCAGGCACCGGACATGTCGGCCTGCAACTAGAACGCGAGCTGGTCACGCCCCATGTAGTTCGTATAAAATTCCTTAAGATGGGTCGCAAGCCACCCATTGTAGTTTTTGAGAGCAGCAGTCTCAAGGACAAGATGGCCAAATTTTACGTCGATACAGGAGGAGACGTCTCCGTAATCAATGAAAGCTGCATTTACGACAGCACGCGTATAGATAAAACTCACGCATTAGCTATAATGGGTGTCTTACCGGGACAATGCTTCACTCTCGGCAAGGCAGATCTGGCCTCAAGTGCGAAGTGCACGTAGTTCTTGACAGCTTCCCTATCAATACGGACGAACTGATCGGCTGGGACACATTAACTAGTATGGCGGCAAATGAATAGAATTAAATAAGTGAACAATACCCTTCATACGTGATGAATCTTTTGATTTTCCCGCGAAAATGCGTCGAGTAATATATGCATACGTAACAAACTATGACGTAAAAGTTGGCTGGGTACCGCTGAAAAACTTAGCGCCAAGAATTCTCTTCGGCAATTTCATAGCGAAAAACCACAATGGGCTGGTCAACGCCGAATGTATCAATATCGGCGACGAACCCATAGAATTGACCACACCACGCGTGGAATTAATTGCTTGCAAAACTACAAGGGCAGACCATATCATAGACATCGGTGAGGACGACGAATTAGAAGGACCCCAATCAGGCGGCCAAGTAAACATGAGGCGCATGTTTCAAACTGATGCCAGTGGCACAAAAAAGACCATAGATGTTGCTAAAAGAATGCAGATGGTCTATAAAATAAGGAGCTGCGCGAGGAGAGGGTCAAAGAGATAATGAGCCTCATAGGCTTAGAGGGCTACGACAAAGAAGAGATTATACACACGCGCGACCTAATCAAGGAGTTTGCGGGCATTTTCGGACTCGACGGCGAGCTGCTTCCATTAACGCACTTAATCTCACACAAAATCGAGCTGAAAACTGACAAACCTCTACGCGCTAAACAGTTCAGATTCCCGACGATTTTAAAGGATCAGATAGAGGCTGAGGTAAACAAATTGCTCGAACAAGACGTAATCGAGCCCTCAAACTCGCGCTGTTCGTCCAATATGTGGGATAGTGCCAAAAAAGCCAGACGCACAGGGCAACAAAGGTGGCGCCTCGTACACGGACTTTAGGCAGCTTAACGAGATAACCGTCGACACCTCTTACCCCCTTCCTTTCACGAGCGATATCCTGGAGCACCTCACCTCACCAACGTACATCACGGTCATTCATCTCAAAAACGGATTTTATCAAATCCCCATGCACCCAGACTCAGCACCATTCACAGCCTTCTCCATCCCTATAGGACGCGGAGCGAGAAAGCACCTCCAATACAAAAGACTCGCCATGAGTTTGTAGGGTGCTACAGACACCTTCACCCGAGCCATGGAAATGACGATGGCGGGCCTTCAAGACCGCGTGGTCGAGATTTACCTAGACGACTTCATGATCCTCGCCAGCTCATTAGAGGAACACGGCGAGCGCTTTAGACGGGTCGCACAAAGATTTGTCGACGCCAATCTCACTATAGAGCCGAAGAAATGCTAATATATGAAACATGAGGCATACATGCTTGGTCACATTATCGGCAATGAAAAAATTATGACAGACGCCAAGAAATTAGATACCGTTTACAAGTATCCAGTTCCAACCAACGCCAGGAAAGTCAAGCAATTTTTAGGCATTGTTCGGAAGCGAGTTTCGTTATTTGACCTACGACAAAGCAATGCTGGCGCTGGTATTTTCGAAAGACCAAATTCGGCATTATCTGTACGGCAGAAAATTTACCGTTATCACGGATCACCAACCGCTAAAACATTATATAAGAACGAAATGCCTCGATCTGCGTTTCAATAGGCTGAAAACTGTTCGATATAATTCATAGGCCCGGCAAATCGAACAGCAATGCAGACGCCCTATCCCGCAACCCAGTCATCAACGATGGAGATGTAAATCCAGAGAGGCCGAGGGCAGATCGTTACGAGCTTGCAAGCGAATAAGAAGGAGGCGACAGCGGTCCGGACGAAATCATACCGCCAGCAACAGTGCTCATCACGCGCGCCACGAGCAGACAGCTCATACAGGGTGACGCAAAAAAGTGAGACTCGCAGACTCCAAGTTCAAAAACTCGGACATCTCCAGAGCCAAAAAAATCAGATCCATAAAGATTATCGAGCTTTCCGAATCAGAAGAAAGCGACGTTCCAGATATAACTTGGAAGAGAGGCCTACCGGCCTCTGCCGCGGGGCGCGGGGAACCGATCATAAGCCAGTCTGTGCAAGATCAGAAACTCGCATATATACGAAAAGAGCACAACATGCGCGATGGTATTTTATCTGCCAGTTCACCCGGTATCAAAGCTCCAGATAACGGACAAAGGAAGCCCCTAAAGTCCTTCACCTTAAACAGGCCTGCGCGCATTCTCGAGCAAACCTCAACTGGCCCAGGTCTTTCAGACTCGCACGGCGTTCAGATCATCAACGCTCACCCGTACCACTTGGACCCAGCCATAGTACAGGCAATCAAGGACAAACTCGAGCGCGCCAAGCAGCAGCCCAACAAGGAAGCCACAGGCACCGCGGCACCTGACAACGGCACTGCGCAGCTTCCCTCTTTTCAGCAATTCCTGCTAGGGCTGGCCAGCAAACTACACGCCAGACTACTCGTAGATCTGCAAGAGCGCGTCATCGAGGGTAAAAACGGCCTACAGGTAAACATCTCGGAAATCGATACCCCGCAAATTAGCGAGCATGAGTCTTCCCACGCGAGCACACCCGCCATACCTTCTGTCGACTGCGGCGCCCGCTAGCAATACTATCAACTGCTGCCGGACAGCGACGTCAACATGAGTATGAACTCAAAATCACGCACCGGAGAATGCAGCAAGGCCGCCGCTCCACCGCTGGTTCCGGCCCACATAGCCGCGCGACAGTCGACGCATTTCCACTCGATGAGCGACAGGAAAGCCGTCCGTCGGAAGGCAACGACAGGCCCCCGCTAACCGAGGAAGATGCCATGTGTACCAAATTTTTGAACGGAGGAAGAGGCCAAGTGTACCAAATTTTTCGATGAAGGGTCGGAACTAGCCGAAGAAATAGAAAATTTCTAGGGCATTGCTCGCAATGAACGCAGATTCCGTGTTTACGACCCTAGCGATCACTGTGCAGACCTGCACGCCGATCTACGACGCAGCGACGACATATCTCCTCTCCCCCCAGACAACTGTCTCTTTTACTCTCACATATAACTGAACCAGCTGCCTTTCTCAGTACTAGGCTTGCGGGCACGGCTCGCAGGTTCCCAGGCGCTCCAGACTTGTGGTAGCCCTGAGGATGCCTGGGAGATCCTTCTCGCCCTCATGTAATACGGCGATGTAGATTGCGTATACGTATTCGCTCACGAATTCAACCAGAATGTGTGCATACACTATTTCTCCCAGTACAGTAAATAGCACAGGCCATTATATATACACCTGCATCTAAGAGGGAACTATTTGACGCCCTACCCATTGCTTCCCGACAAGGCGCGCGAGGAGGAAGAGACGGACCTCAACAGTACCTCATCCAGTGACTGTGTATCTAGCAATGAACCGTCCGACTCACACGCATCGGGCTGTGCCCCACACAGCGATCCTGCGAATGCCGATGCAAACTCGCAGATGAGCGTCGCATCAGGGGCATCATCCACGAACAGCCCAGAATCAGGCGCAGCCCCGCTGCCCGCGACCATGCATACCGACGCACTTGTACGCTTCCTCGTCATGAACGCCAGATCGCAGCGCGGGAAGCCGCCATGGGCACTGCCAGACGGCGAAGCACCGCAGCCTCTCGGTAAAATTCTTGTGCTAAACGAGTACCCGTTCAGATACAAAGAAAATTTGGTATACATGTTGACAATGGATCACTTTTTAAGCACGGAGATCATAGAAGCGCTCATCGAACACCGCTACATCAACACGAACGAGCTCGTAAGCAAAACTTACAGCATAGGAGATACACCACCAGTAGAAGACCGATACAAGCTGATAAAAGAATATCACGAAGCATCCATAGGAGGTCATCGAGGCATCAACAAAATCTAGAGTAAAATCTCCAATGATTATTACTCGAGGTACATACCTCCGGATGTATGTTAATTTATACGCAGATGCGAGAACTACCAAACAAAACAGCTCGTCTGCGCCAAAACGCGCCTCCCGCTCGTCATCAGGGATACACCAAGCCTTTTAACAAGATCTCTATGGATTTCTATGGGCCCTTAGATGCATTAGAGGAGGGCTACCGCTACATTCTACCAGCGTAAGACTACCTAACTAAATTCTGCGTGCTTACTCCTGTCAAAGCAGCCAATGCGTAGGAAATCGCGCAGGCGCTTACGCAAAGAATCATCTGTTACTTTGGACCTCCGTCAAGGAAAAAAGAAAAAAGCAGCGTAGAGAGACAGCCAGCCTCAGCGCCCGCGCTCTCTCTCCACCTCTCTCTCTCTCTCTCTCTCTCTCTCTTAAGATTTTGTCTTCTGACGAATAAAAAGTATATCTATCTATCTATCTATCTATCTCTCTCTCTCTCTCTCTCTGCAGACACTGCTGGGGGTTCGCTGTAGGGGACTGAGAGCAGGTTTTGTCTATGTTACCTCTCTTATGGGGCACATTGGCATGATTAAACAACACCTTTCAGCTGGTCCTGCCTACCATCTCTTTGGAATTGCTGAGTCGCACCTTGACCATGCTGTTGGGAGTGATCGCATTCAGATTGACAACTATTCACTAATTAAACTTGATCGCAACAAACTAGGGGGCGGGCTGGTCCTGTACATTCATAACTCTTTCCAGGCCAATTTAATATGCAGCTCTCCAACCACACGGGAGGGCAGGCCAATCGGCCGGCGCCTTTTCCCAGTCATCATAACATCATAGAGGTCAAGATTGGGCTCGAAACTGCTGCATCCCCTGTGGCTGAATCTTTCAGCTACAGGGATTTTAAATCGATCCAGCAAGACGACCTCCTGTCTCACCTAGCTGACTGTGATTGGTCGCCGATTGATGGTCCCGCGGCGTGTATACACAGTCAATTAGAGTGCCTCAGTGTCAACCTCATGGCTGTGTTAGATAAAATTGCGCCGTTAAAAGAATTTACACCGAAAAAGAAAACGAATACACCATGGGTTGATGCTGAACTGATACATTTATACAAAAAAACGTGGCTCTGTACGACGACGCTATGCGCGGACCAAAGACGACAGACTGTGGCGGGAGTATCAGAGCCTTGCAGCAGAAGCTGAATTACGAACGAAGGAAACAAAAGAAAGATATTTGCAAAATAGATTTTTTGAAGCTATTAATAACAAGAAAGAGATCTGGAAAGAGCTGAAGGTTCTGGGCCTTCTACCAAAAACAAAAGAGGAGCTTCATGGTTTCTCGCCGGAAGAGCTCAATGCCAACTTTGCAGGGGTGTCGATCTCACAAAATGAAAGTGATGAAGAACTTGACAACGTCTTGACCACTGCCAGTGATGACGGCTTTGTTTTCCGAGAAGTCAGCTTCTCGGATGTGATCCTGGCTGTTGCCCATTTCTCGTCGCAGGCTAGAGAAGAAGACCGCATACCCCAAAGAATAGTGGCTTCCGTTTGTGGGAGATCATATCGTTAAAATCTTTAACTCGTCTCTGTCCAGTGGCATTTTTCCGGGAACTTGGAAGGGAGCTCAATTGGTGCCTTTGAAGAAGAAGCCTGTCCCATCTATGGTGTCAGATTTTTGACCAATTGCCCTACTGAGTTTCCTTTCCAAGGTCCTGGAAAAAATAGTACCCGACCAAATAACTGACTTTTTACGAGAAAACAACACTTTGGACCCTATGCAGATTGGTTTTCGACAGCATCACAGTACACAGACAGCACTACTAAAACTGACGGAAGACATATGATCAGGCATTAACAACAACAAAAAACTATTGACTATTTTGTTGATGTTTGATTTTAGGAAAGCATTCGACACCATCTCACATACTAAACTGTTGCGTAACCTGATGCGCATGGGTTTCTCCAGGAGTGTTCTCCTGTGGCTTAAGTCATATATAATGGGGAGACGACAGAAAGGCGTCACAAATACAGAAGGGGATTCAGGTTGGCTAACCACCAATCTTGGCGTTCCACAGGGCTCAGTCCTGGGACCCTTGCTTTTCAGCCTTTACATAAACGACTTACAAGACGCACTAGACTTAGATGGTGTTGAACACATACTATACGCTGACGACCTGCAAACCTACACTCAAGTTACCCTGGAAGGTCTTTGTGATGGTATCGGTCGCATGTCGGCTGTAGCACGAGCAGTGTCGAATTGTGCATCGTCTGCTGGCCTGCGCTTCAATATCGGCAAGACAAAGGCGATTATCTTTGCAAGGCATTGAGATACAGACTGACGTACACGTTCCCTTTGTCGATACAGTTACCAACCTCGGCGTGGTGATGGACGGAAGGTTAACATGGAAGCCGCAACTGAATGTGATCAGTAAGAAAGTTAATAGAGCTCTGTATAGTTTAAAATTATTCCGTTCTTGCACCACAGAGATACTGCGGAAGCTGCTAGCATGTGCACTGGTACTACCTCACTTAGACTATTGCTCAGTGGTTCTTCTTGACGTGTCAGGGGAGCTTCAGACACGACTACAACGTTTACAGGACTCATGTGTGAGATACATATGTAGTGTTAGGCGTGATGAGCATATCACCTCCTACAGGGAAAGACTGGATTGGTTGGATCTGAAGGTGAGGAGGGAGTACTTTATGGGACTGTTGCTTTACAAAGCGGTTGTCATGCCGCATCCACCATATCTTACTGCGCTCTTTGAAAAAAACCAGGCCAGGACTTCAAGTAGGGGTTGTACGAAGGAGCTCTCGGTTGCGGGGTCGCGCACCGATAAGGGCCTATTCTCGTTTAGAGTTCAAGGTGCGCACCTTTGGAATTCGCTCCCAAGCAGTGTGAGGTGCATGCCATCTTTTTGTAAATTTAAAACGGCGTTACGCACGCACCTCAAACAATTACATGGGGACGGGAATACACAGAAGTGAACTTTTCGAAAATCGGTTAATACATTATTTTGTTCATTTCTGTGTAGTCCTAATCTAACTCAGACATTTATTTATGTTATTTATTTATTTAAATTATTTATTTATTTAAATTATTTATTTATTTAATTTATTTATTTATTTAAATTTATTTATTTATTTATTTAATTTATTTATTTATGTAACTTAGTATGAATGTATTTATTAGCGTGAATTGTATGAGTGTCATATGAATGAGTGTGTTTTTATTTTTTTGACGTGATAGATTTACGTACAAAATTTCGTAAAGTGTGTGTATGTATTCCTTTTATTTTTATCGAATTATGTTATCTTTATTTTATGTATTTGACGAAGCGTGTTCTGTGATGTGCCATTTGTCTATGACTAGTTCATTATATTTAGATTTTATAAACTGACGAACTGTTACAGCGAATAATGTTATTTTTTATATAAGAAACGCAATAATTGTTAAATGTGAGATAACAAATGTATAATACTGACTGGTATTTTAACTATTATAACTATACATGTATATGCGACGTAAGAATTTTCGTCTTTGATGAATAATGAGTATCTCTATCTCTCTCTCTCTCTCTCTCTCTCTCTCTCTCTCTCTCTCTCTCTCTCTCTGGTGTTGGATAGACGCTTTGCTTCGTGAACTGTGATTTGCACTGTTTCTCCATACTCAGACAATTTTTTGAGAGCCCGAACCTTCGCAGATCGTTTTGCGTCCTGCTGGTTCTTGTTTCTGCGAGCGTTTTGGTCACGGCTCGACGTTTTGAAACCATGGAGACCGATTTTCTGTTTGCTTGGCATTGCTTGCTTGTCTCTGCCGACATCCTGCCATCTTGCTTCGAGCCAAGCCGATAGTGTGACGAGACATATGACCAGACTACAAACATTCTGCTCGGATTGTGATAGCGTGTGTGTATCATCGAAAAACTCTCGAGCAAGTACATGTTACTAAAATAAACGTTTGTGTCTATCTGCGAGTGTAATAGTAAAATATTGAAAACTATAATTTATTCTACTTGTATCTACTATGTCCGAATCTTTTAACTGTAATATATTTTCGCATGTGTATCGATGTCTACGAAAAGTGTCGTATATCAGCAAATTGAGTGATTACATTATTTTTAAATTATATTAATCATTTTATTAGAAAATCTTAGTTTTAAAACATTACAATTGTTCAGTGCATAGGTTCGGCTGTTTCAAATAAAAAATCATATTCACCCGATGATCAAGTGCAAAAAGTGTCGGCGTAAAATTGTATTTAAGCATTATATTTGCTCCGAGTGACGCAGCAAATTTCATCCTAGCTGCGCATTAGGCTACATCGAAAATAAGCCATCTGACCATTGTTGTGTTCGTACATTTCGTGATATTCTTCGTCGTAGTCGATCATCTGGTTCGAACGATACCTCGACTCCTTCATCTAGTACTGTTAGCGCGCGCTCATCTGTTTATGATAGCGTTCGGGGCCTCGGTGACGTAACTCTAGACAAAGCAACGGAAAGTTTAGACGCAGAAATCGCTACTGTAGATCCTTCGTGCGTCGACTGTCCTCTTCCCTCTGCTGTAATAAATACGCTTCCTACAAAGTCAGGTTTACCAGACGGCTGGCAAGACTTTACATCAGCTCAACAATTTTCAGCGATTTTCAATGCGGTCACGGCAAATAGTGCTAAAATCGATTCGCTATCGAATACGTTACTTGATCACTCAAATCAACTGCGTTCGCTTGAGAAAGAAACTATTCTGATGCGCAGTGAATTAAATCAGTTGAAAGAATTGCTGGTTAGTGCAGCTCCTAGTGCAGATTTAAAAATTGGCGGTATACCATACTCATGTAACGTCCCTCTTGATGAACTTACTTATCCTATTTTAACAAGTCTGAAGCTAGATCATCTATGCAATGATATTCTTGAAGTGCGTAAAATTATTGCTAAGAGGCAAGCATCGACAAATAACGAATCAGTCCTCGCTCAATCTGCAACTAATCAAAATAAGACAGGTCGAACAAAACAAACGACTTTTTCTTTTATTGTTAAGTTTAAGTCTGTAAATACTCTCTACTATGTTCTAAAAATTAAACGTGAATTTGATGTATTAAAATTTTGTGATATCGTGCCTGGTACAGACGAAAGTCTAATCAACTTATTTGAAATGCTACCTCCTAACTTACATAATCTGCGCTTGCTAGCTAAAGAAAGAGCCAGTGAATTCTAATATCAATATGTGTGGGTACGGGACGGAAATTTTTTTGTGCGCAAAAACGACAAATCTGAAAAAATATATAAACTAACGCATATATAAACTCTCGGTCATTTCTGCTTATTGCCCACATTAATGCAAACTCAATAAGAGATCATTTATTTGAAAT
Organism: Gastracanthus pulcherrimus; assembly: GCA_949152435.1. Classification (NCBI taxonomy): domain Eukaryota; kingdom Metazoa; phylum Arthropoda; class Insecta; order Hymenoptera; family Pteromalidae; genus Gastracanthus; species Gastracanthus pulcherrimus. The sequence goes on along the minus strand of OX424573.1, from coordinate 95,196,320 downwards.
TGAAGCATTTCTCTCTGACAAACAGATTGATGTTTTATTAATTTCTGAGTCATGGCTTACTCCAAAGCGCAAGGAATCCTCATACTTTATAGTGAATTTCTCACTTGTGCGCAATGACAGAAGCTTGCTATCAAAAACAGGTAAACGTGAATTTATACAAGGGGGCGGAGTTGATGCTATATTCGCAGTAGCTTACCATATACGGTTCTTCATGCACCAAAAATTAGCGATACCAATGAAACCGAATATATATTTGTTGAAGTCAGACCGCGCGCTGATCAACCTATTTTACTAAGCTCTATTTATCGCCGGCCCAAAGGGAATGTCCTAACAAATTATTTTTTAACATTTCATAAATTTGCACACCTATACAAAAATATTATTCTCACTGGTTATTTAAACTCGGATCTCCTCGATGATTCTTATTACGGTATACACCTGCGCAACCTAATATTTGAGAATGCACTTTATCTTGTCCCGTTTGGCGCCACACACCATAAGGAAAAATCTCACACGTGGCTGGATGTGATCCTCACTGACTCTGCAGATAAAATTATATCATTTCAAAAATCAACATCTCCATTCATAAACTGTCATGATTATCTAATTATTGATTACAACCTTAAAAGTTTAGTTAAGCATCATTTTGATATTACGTCGCGCGATTTTAGAAATTTCTCTGCTGAATCGTTTGCTGATGACCTACTAAAAAGTCTTGGTATTTTACGAAATAATAGCCCAAACGATGTCAATGAATTTCTAAATTTCTTCCAGGCAGTTACTATAGGTGTGCTCGATAAACACGCGCCTTTCAATACACGTCGAATTCGTAAGTGGTTGGCGCCTTGGTTTAATGCAGAACTTAAAAACAAATGTAAAACACGCGATCGTATCTATAAACTAGCTGTGCGTAGTAATAATGCGCAACTTCTCTTACAATATAAAAATCTCCGTAAACAGCTGTAAAAAGAAATTCAAATAGCACGCGATCAATACTGCTTGAAGACGCTATCTGACGGTTCCAATAAATCTAAATGTTGGGCCTTATTGAATAAATTTGGTCTCGTCAAAGAGAAAAATAAGTCACCACTTGATGTCTTCACTCCTGATGAACTAATACATCATTATTCAGCTACCTCTTGTCGGATCTCAAACTATTCTCTAGCGCGTGTTCAAAAAATCTTACTTGTTCCGTCCGATACAAATTCTCTATCTTTTTCATTCCGATGTGTTAACAGAACAGAAGTATACCAAGCTATGTTAGCGTGCTCGCAGAAAGCAAAAGGTAAAAGTTATGACGGACTCGCTCTGTCGTATTTCAAAACCGTTTTGTCCGGTATTGTGCCTTTTTTAACTGACTTATTCAATCTCTCCATCACTTCCTGCTGTTATCCAGATCTATGGAAAAAATCTTTGTGCCTCTTAGCAAAATTTCGTCTCCAGTTAGTCCCTCTGATACTAGACCTGTAGCGAATTTATCACACTTTGCTAAAGTATTCGATACGCTTATTACTCAGCAGTTAACAGATTTTCTTGAGAAAAATAAAGTCTTATCTCCTTTCCAATTCGGCTTTCGTAGCGGCTTCAGCACACAAACGACCTTATTAAAAATCTCAGAAGATATCCGCAAAGGTGTTGAATCAGGGTTAGTGACCATTTTGCTACTCTTTGATTTTAAAACAGCGTTTGATTGCATAAATCATAAACTCTTACTCATAAAGTTGAGAGAGCTCAACTTTTCCGATGAAGCTATCTTATGGATACACTCTTATTTAAGTAATCGTTATCAAGCAGTCCTCGGTCTGAACGGCAATATATCCGATTTCAAGTGAAACACTTCTGGCGTACCCCAAGGCTCAAAGCTAGGACCAATCATCTTTCTGATTTTTATTAATTCCATATTATCTGTATTAAGGCATTGTAATAAAAATTGCATGCTGTTTGCTGACGATCTACAAATATATATTTAGTGTAAATCTTCCGAATTTGCATCTACTAAAGCCAAGCTCAATGATGACGCTGCTGCTGTAGTCGCGTGGGCCCGGTCATGTGGTCTTTTACTTAATGTTGGTAAAACTAAGACTATTCTGTTAGCATCTACACAGTATATTATGCGACTAGACAAGCATAAAATACCGCCTATAATTGTTGATGGTGCTGTAATTCCCCTTCAGAATTCTGTGAAAAATTTAGGTCTGATATTCTCTGAGGATTTGTCTTGGAATGCTCATGTTGCGCAAATATGTCTTCAATAATATGTCCCACTATCTCATTGTTAAGCTACAGCGGCTCTTTAATGCAGTAGTACGTTTTATTTTTCGCTTGCGACGTGACGCAACATGAAAACCTTATTTTGATAAATTAAACTGTCTCTCGCTTGTATCACGGAGAAATTACTTTTTTGGTACTGCATATCTATACGATCTATTTCATAAAATTGATGCGAGTACACGGCGTTCTGAAAGACTAACCTTATCGTAATTTAATATTCCAACGGCCACTACTGCAACATATCGGGACACGTTTTCGATCCGAGCAATGGAATTCTGGGACTCGCTACCAGTTAATATTCGCCTTAAAGAAACAGTATTTGCATTTAAGACTGCGTTATATAAACATTTATTAGCCTTAGAGATAAATAGTTAAGTTTAATTCTGTAGAGAGAGAGAGAGAGAGACGATTTATTTGTCGTTTTTAGCAAAAATACATTACATAAAAATTGTTATTTTGTCATTACATTAAGTCTTTGATCACTATCACAGATCGTCAGTATATAAATATAAAAAAATTGTAGCACAAATTTGACATTATCTAATATCACAGTTTGTTTATATCACAGTTCCATAATAATTTCTGAAAGTTAACTCATTCTTGCATACACGTACATCCATCACGTCACAATTTAAAAACAATTATTATTCAGTCGATACATACACTCATCACACACGCAGATAAATTTACTCTTTATTAAAATATACTCTTTATATTTTGTCCATTACAACATATTTCACGACTAAGAATACAAAACACGGGAGAACGGATATATTAAAAGAAAAAATAAATAAATAAATAAATAAATAACACAAACAAACAAACAAACAAACAAACAAACAAACAAACAAACACTCAAACAAACAAACAAACAAACAAACAAACAAACAAACAAACAAACAAACAAACAAACAAACAAACAAACAAACAAACAAACAAACAAACAAACAAACAAACAAATAATCAAACAAACAAACAAACAAACAAACAAACAAACAAACAAACAAACAAACAAACAAACAAACAAACAAACAAACAAATAAATAAATAAATAACTACCCATGTATTTGAATACTCCGTCGTCATGAAGAAATGTCAACTTAATCACTGTGCAGTTCACTGAGGCACCTGCCTAACGCCGTTTTAAATTTACATAAGGACGGTAGATACCTTACACTGCAGGGGAGGGAGTTCCAGAATCGCGAGCCTTGGGCTCTAAACGAATAGAGACCCTTATTAGTCCGCGATCCCGGAACCGAGAGCTCTTTCACACCGCTCCTACTGGAAGTCCTAGCTGTGTTTTTACCAAAGAGAGCCGCAAGGTACGGAGTTTGTCCCATATTTATTGCCCTATACAATAATAACCCCGCAAAGTACGCTCTTTTTTCCTTTACTGTAAGCCAGCCAAGATATTTCCTGTGAGAAGTGATGTGCTTATCCCTTCTAACACCACATATGTATCTCACACATGAATTTTGAAGTCGTTGCAACTTCGTCTCGAGCTCATCAGACACATCAAGGTGAACCACGGAACAATAATCTAAATGTGGCACTATCAGCGCGCATGCAAGCTGCTTTCTCAACGCATGAGTTGTGCATGAACTAAAAAATCGTAGGTTGTAAAGAGGACGATTTACCTTTTTTCCAACTGCATCAACCTGCAGTTTCCACGTGAGTTTAGTGTCCATGACAACACCAAGGTTTGTGACCGAGTCAGAGAAAGGCACATGTACATCTTCCTGAAACCCAATGCTGGACAAACCAAGATCCTGCAACCGATTGATGTTGTGCTCGGAGCCGAAAATGATCGCTTTTGTTTTGCCCACATTGAGTCACAGTCCGGATGCTTCAGCCCACTTCGACACTGCCCGCGCAACAGCCGACATGCATCTGATACCCACATGAAGATCTCGCCACTTGAGTGTAAGTTTGCAAGTCGTCCGCGTATAGCAAGTCTTTAACATCACCATCAGTCAGTACGTCTTGTAAGTCATTGATATAAAAACTGAATATCAAGGGCCCCAGGACTGAATCCTGTGGCAAACCTAGATTGGTGGTTAGCCAATCAGATTCCCCGTTGTTGTCAGTTATGACTTTTTGCCTGCGACCAAAAACGTAGGATTTGATCCACAGAAGAACACTCCTGGAAAAACCCATGCGTATCAGCTTACGAAGTAATTTAGATGGTGATATAGTGTCAAACGCCTTACTAAAGTCGAACAGTAGCAGTATAGTCATTAGTTTCTCATTGTCGTTAATCCCAGTTCGTATGTCCTCGGTTAGTTTAAGTATAGCTGTCTGGGTACTGTGATGCTGTCTGAAACCGGTTTGCAGAGGATCCAAGATATTTGTGGATCTTGAGAAATCGGTAATCTGGTCGTGTACTATCTTCTCCAGCACCTTGGAGAGAAAGCTCAATAGTACTATTGGGCGAAAATCTGATAAAGTAGATGGCACTGAAACCTTTTTTAGAGGCACCAAGTGAGCCCCCCTCCACGCCTCTGGGAAGAAACCACCAGACAAAGAGGAGTTGAAGACCCTCGCTATATGATGACTTACATACGGGAGAGCCTTAGCTACAACGCTTTGGGGAATACCGTCCTCACCCCTAGCCTGCGACGAGAAATGAGCAACAGCCAGGACTACGTCCGTCACTGTAACGTCTTTGAAAACAAAGCCGTCGTCACTGGTCGAGTCCAAGATGCTACCCAAATCAACGTCACCTTCACTCTGGGAGACCGATACCCCCGCAAAGTGCGAGTTCAGCTCACCCGGCGAGAAGCCATGCAACCCCCCTCCCTGTGCCCTTGGCAGGAGCCCCAAGCTCTTTAGTTCTTTGCAAATATCCTTCTTATTTTCTAGGGCTTCAAAAATCTTATTCTGCATGTAAGTCTCCCGCGCGATTTTCATGCGTTGTTCTGCTTCGACCGCGAGAGACCGGTACTCCTGCCAAAGATTACCGTTTTTTGTGCGCTGTAGTCGTCTGCGTACGGCGTCACGTTTTTTTATTATGTGAGCCAGATCTGCGTCAATCCATGGAGGATTAGCTTTATTTTTTGGTGTAAATTGCTTCAGTGGAGCGAGTTCATCTATTGCCCCCATGAGATTGGCGCTGAGCTGTCCTAATAAATCGTCCATGTCGTTGTTGTCCAAGCAATCAAATGCCGCCCAGTCACATTTACTCAGGTAATATAGAAGATCTTCCTGTTCTATTGTTTTAAAGTCTCTGTAACTGAAAGTGTCGGTGATGGGGCTATTGTTTAATTTAAAATCTATTTCAACATTTATAATTGTGTGATTGCTGGCAAAGAGCGCCGCCTGATTGCTGTCACTCAGCACCACGTCGTTGTCATCATAACGACATCAATCCACGTGTGAGACCCCTCGAGGTGATGAGTCGCACCATGCTCTATTATTTTTAGATTTAAATCGTCGGCTAATCGCCACACAAATCTTGCATCAGCCGACGTTTTCAACAGGTTCACATTCAGATCACCCATCAAGATTTTATGGCTATAGTCCTGCGTGTATGTAGCTAGCTTATCAATTACGTCAGAATTTTGCAGGAATGGTACATGCGGTGGCCTATAAATTAGAGCAACGAATACGGGGGGTAGGTCGCCCTGTTGCACACTACACATAATATATTCAGGAATGTTCGGCGTACCATCCTGGGTGGTACGTGAGCGACTTAGTATGGTTGCCTTAAAACTATTGTATACATACAGGACTAACCCACCCCCAAATTTATTCCTATCTAATCTTAAAATTGAATAGCCCTTGATCTGAATGCGATTGTCGTCAATTTTTTGAGCAAGCTGCGTCGCAGCAATTCCAAAAAGGTGGTAGGAGGGACCAGATAGAAGGTGTTGACGGAGTGTACCAATGTGACAATCTAGAGAGGTCACATTGGTAAATCCTGCTCTCAGTCCCCTACAGTGCACCCCCTTCCATCAGTGTCTGACGATAGTCATTTATTTGCGACAGCCTCCGTTTGATTATTTGTTTGAATGTCCAACTTATCTTTTTCATTTGTATTTGCGTTTCCTGTTTTTTATGTGTATATAATGCAATTTGTGGAGTTTCATACGAGGCTGAAATTGCTTGGAGGTCTACCGCTGCTAAAAATTCGTGGGAGACATCGCCATCCCGCATCTTGACCATGAAACGTCCCCCCCCCCCCCTATGCCAGATATATTTTAATTTGAGCCCCATCGCAACTGCTTTAAGGCTTCTAAATTTATTAAATGTATCCCTTGGTAGATGTTCATTTATAAAAATTTTACTATCCAATATTGTATCACTAGTCTCCTGGTCAAGTGCCGAGATGTCGACATCTTTAGTGTGAAAACCTGTTATAAAGTTTTTTTGTCGCATGATTTTATCTCCTAATACACTGCTGGAGAGGGTAACAACCCACGGTGATCGTCTGCGCTCGTTAGTTACCTCGGCTGATGTCACCGAAAGCGACTCATCTGACCGCAGCAGTCGGGTTTTTACTATATCCGTTTTCTGTATCGATGGGAGGACACGACGCAGTATAGCATGAACCACATCAACACGCCTAGTGCTGTTACCGTTAAAAATATTCGAAATTATTAAGTCATTATTGCAATTTGTATTATTATTAGTTTGTATTGTCCTCCCACCTACCATTTTAACCCGCGTGCTTCGTGCACATGACGTCGACGCCGTATATTGCAGTGTATCGTTGCTTTCGTTATTGAAATTATTATCTATGTTATATATATATATTATTATTATTATTTACATTATTACTAAGTACACTATTTATCTTATCATTACTATCTCTATTTCTAATACTCTGCGGTGAAAAAGTTATATTTGCCTTACTGGTAGGCAGGCCAATTTGGTAATTTTCAATTTTACTTAAAAATTCTTGATGTTTATGTTGAATAATTTTCAAAGTTTTCTCTATATTATTATTATTGTTTATTGCAGTTTCATGATTGTTATTGCTTGCGGTCTCGTGTGCAATAATTTTTCTTATGTCCTTTAATATGTCGGAGTTGTCACTTTCAATTTTATTAACTTTATCAATTATTATTTTAAGGTCATTATCGTATTTCTTTGTCTCACTATTATTTTTGACTAGATTTTTCACTTCTAAATTAGACTGCTCAATGTTATCTACTCTTTCTATAATTGCATTGTAATTAACTTCGATCTTATTCAACACATTGTTTGTTATATTTTGACACGTTTCGTGTAGCTGTTTGTTTTGAATTTTTAAATCACTAATTTCATGACAAAGCTCTTGCTTTTCATTTAACATCTCCTCCAGCTGGGAGTGTTGTTTTAACATCTTATCCTCTATTTTATGCATTTTGGACCCAATTGTCAGTGCTAGAGTATGTATTGCTGGTAATGAGTCTAGCCTTTTAACAATTGCATCCAATCTGCTTTCAAGAGAGGACGAATGTCTAGTAAGTGCATTGTCTATGTTTCTAGATGTTGAATTGGCGTACTCTACCAAGCAGGAGACTGTCGTCCCTTTTTTAAAGGTAGTAGAGTCTAACAGACGTATTATCGAGGCATTAACATCATTTACGCTGTTGAAATTACTTGTTTGTACCGTGGATTTACATCTAGGAGGTAGTTCAATGTCCGTGGTAGATGTCGAAGGCATCGAAACTGCCCCGGGAAGAGCGATGTCGTCTTTAGCTGGCGTCGAAGTGTGAGAAAAAACACTGTCCGTATATGAAGAGTGGAGATTCAGCGCCTTCACGCCTGCAACCCGCTGTACAGCAGGCAGCGCAGGTGCGAGACTCCCATGGTGTTGGCCCGCGCTGGAGCTGCGCTGATCGGTAGTACTGCCTCTTAGGCTTGCGTCAGCGCTAGAGAGAGACAGAGGCAAGCGTGGTGTAGTGGGAGCAGAGAGCACACTGGTCTGCGGCTGCCGCATCAGCGTCGCTTGCGATGATAGAGGTGTGCCGGCAGCAAGCAGCGGCGTGGAACTTCTCGGCGTGGTGGGGGTAGCCTTCCCACTAGGCAGCGAGTGTTGCGGCTTCGTATGTATGCTCGCACGCACTATACCAGAAGACACACTTGCTGTTAGGCGTGACGTCACGTTATGTCCAGCCACTGCTTTATTACTGCTGCGAGATGTATTGGCAACACCTTTTGTGCATGTTTTGCACATGTACTGCTTTACTGCCGCATTAGTTTGCAGGATCATGCATCTATCATGACCTGCCTTATTACATTTAATGCAGCAGTACTTATAGGTCTTGCCCCTGCTAGGAGGCAGACCACATTCAGCACAGCTTTTAATGCTGGCCTCCATACCGTGACACACACACACACACACTCTCACGCCTCGATGATATAATCCGCACGTACCTGTCGATGTTGAGACTCGGGCATGCGCAGACTTTAGCGCTCGAGGTGAGGCAGCAGGATTATAATGTAGCTAACCTCAAACCTGAGGCACCAGTGCAAACAAGAAATTGCTGTATAAATACGGCACACGTGATGATAAATGACTGTGGTGGAGGAGTCTTGCACTGTGGCCCTACTTGAGGGTCACACTATAGCATATCCGAAGGTACGGCGGCGGCGTAAAAAAACTTTAAACGAGAGCGATGCAGATGCGTGTGTGCACGTATAGAGAGCACAGACTCTACTCAGAGAGAGAGAGAGAGAGAGATAGAGAGAGAGAGAGAGAGAGAGAGAGAGACAGAAAGAGGGAGAGAGAGAGAGAGAGAGAGAGAGAGATAGATAGATATACTTTTTATTCATCAAGAGACAAAATCTTACAATTGCATGTACATGTAGTTATAATTAAAATATCATTCGATTTTATGTATTTGTTATCTTAACGTTCACTTATTGCATTTCTTACTAAAATAATATTATTCGCTTTATCAATTCGTCAGTTTATAAAATTTAAATGTAATGAACTAGTCATAGTCAGATATCACAGAAACACGCCTCGTCAAAAAATAATACATAGAATAAAATAAATACAATAGAGATAACATATAAAAATAAAAGAATACATACACATACTTTGCTAAATTTTACGTATACTATCACGTCAAAATTTAAAACACACTCATTCATGACACTTTAACAATCACGCTAATAAATACATTCACACCTAACACTAAACATATTTAATAAATAAATAAATTAATAAATAAATAAGTCGAATAAATAAATAAACCAGATAAATCATTAAATTAAATAAATATATAAATAAATTTAAATAAATAAATAAATTAAATAAATAAATAAATAAATTGATATAAATAAATAAATTAAATAAATAAATAAATAAATTTAAATAAATAAATAAATTAAATAAATAAATTTAAATAAATAAATAAATTAAATAAATAAATAATTCAAATAAATAAATAGCTTAAATAAATATCCGAGTCACCTCTATACATTCTCTTCACCTTGTAATTGTTTAAGGTGCCTGCTAAACGCCGTTTTAAATTTACAAAAAGATGGCAGGCACCTCACACTGCTCGGGAGCGAATTCAAGAGGTGCGCACCTTGAACTCTAAATGAGAAAAGGCCCTTATCGGTGCGCGACCCCGGAACCGAGAGCTCTTTCATACCACCCCTACTTGAAGTCCTGGCCTCGTTTTTTTCAAAGAGGGCAGTAAGATATAGTGGCTGCCGTATGACAACCGCTTTGTAAAGCAGCAGCCCCATAAAATACTCCCTCCTCACCTTCAGATCTATCCAGTCCAGTTTTTTCTTGTAGGCGGTGATATGCTCATCTCGCCTAACACCACATATGTATCTCACACATGCATTCTGTAGACGTTGTAGTCGTGTCTGGAGCTCCCCTGACACGTCAAGAAGAACCACTGAGCAATAGTCTAAGTGAGGTAGTACCAGTGCACATGCCAGATGCTTCCTCTGTATCTCTGTGGTGCTTGAACGGAAAAGTTTTAAGCTATACAGAGCTCTATTTACTTTTCTACTGACCGCATTCAGTTGCGGCTTCCATGTCAACCTTCCGTCCATCACCACGCCGAGGTTGGTGACTGTATCGACAAAGAGAACGTGTACGGCGGTCTGTATCTCAATGCCTTACAAGTCAAGGTTCTGAACCTGTTTGATGTTGTAATCAGATCCAAAAATGATCGCCTTTGTCTTGCCGACATTGAGGCGCAGGCCAGCTGACGTTGCCCAGTTTGACACTGCTTGTGCTACAGCCGACATGCGACTGATACCATCACGAAGACCCTTCAGGGTCACTTGTGTGTAGGTTTGCAAGTCGTCAGCGTAAAGTATGTGTTCAACACCATCTAAGTCGAGTGCGTCTTGTAAGTCGTTTATGTACAGGCTGAAAAGCAGGGGTCCCAGGACTGAGCCCTGTGGAACGCCAAGATTGGTGGTTAGCCAACCTGAATCCCCGATTGTGATTGTGACGACTTTCTGGAGAATCCCATGCGCATCAGCTTACGCAGCAGTTTAGTGTGTGAGATGGTGTCGAATGCTTTGCTAAAATCAAACATTAACAAAATAGTCAATAGTTTTTTGTTGTTGTTAATGCCTGATCTTATGTCTTCCGTCAGTTTTAGTAGTGCTGTCTGTGTACTGTGATTATTTTCTCGTAAAAAGTCAGTTATTTGATCGTGTACTATTTTTTCAAGGACCTTAGAAAGGAAACTCAGTAGGGCAATTGGTCGGAAATCTGACACCGTAGATGGGACAGGCTTCTTCTTCAAAGGCACCAACTGAGCTCCCTTCCAAGTTCCCGGAAAAATGTCACTGGACAGAGAGGAGTTAAAGATCTTATCAATATGATCTCCCACAAACGGAAGATCCTTAGCCACTATACTTTGGGGAATGCCGTCTTCCCCTCTGGCTTGTGATGAGAAGTGGGCAACAGCCAGTACCACGTCCGAGAAGCTGACTTCTCGGAAAACAAAGCCGTCATCACTGGCAGTGGTCAGGACATTGTCAAGTTTTTCATCACCCTCATTTTGGGAGATCGACACCCCTACAAAGTGGGCATTGAGCTCTTCCGGTGAGAAACCATGAAGCTCCTCTCTTGTCTTTGGCAGAAGGCCCAGAGCCTTGAGCTCTTTCCAGATATCTTTCTTATTATCAATCGCTTCAGAAATTTTATTTTATAAAAATCTTTCCCTTGTTTCCTTCGTTCGTAATTCAGCTTAGGCTGCAACGCCCTGATACTTCCGCCACAGTCTGTCGTCATTGGTCCGCGCATAGCGTCTTCGTACGGAGTCAGGTTTTTTGTAAAGATGTATTAGTTCAGCATCAACCCATGGTGGATTTGTTTTCTTTTTCGGCGTGAATTCTTTTAACGGTGCAATTTTATCTATCACAGCCATAAGGTTGACACTGAGGCACTCTAATTGACTGTCAACACGCGCCGCGGGACCATCGATCCGCGACCAATCACAGTCAGCTAGGTGAGACAGGAGGTCGTCTTGCTGGATCGATTTAAAATCCCTGTAGCTGAAAGATTCAACCACAGGGATGCAGCAGTTTCGACCCCAATCTCGACCTCTATGATGTTATGATGACTGGAAAAAGGCGCCGGCCGATTGTCCCTGCTCATTACAACGTCATTATTATCTGTCAAGATCACATCAATCCACGTGTGAGAATCCGTGAGATGATGAGTCGCACCATGATCAATTATTTGAAGGTTAAGATCATCAACCAACCGCCTAACAAATTTTGCATCGGCTGACGTTCAGAGTAGGTTCGCATTCAGATCTTCCATAATAATTTTGTGACTAAAGTCTTGAGTATGTATCGTTAGTTTGTCTATTAAGTCAGAGCCCTGTAAAAACGGTACGTGTGGTGGTCTGTATATTAAAGCAACAAAGACGGGGAAGGCTGCCCTGCTGAACACTGCACATTAAATATTCAGGTATAAATGGCCTGCCCTCCTGTGTTGTTGGAGAGCTGCATAGTAAATTGGCCTTGAAAGTGTTATGAATGTACAGGACTAGCCCGCCCCCTAGTTTGTTGCGATCAAGTCTAAGTAGTGAGTAGTCATCTATCTGAATGAGATCACTCCCAACATCAGGGTCAAGGTGCGACTCAGCAACCCCAAAGAGATGGTAGGCAGGACGAGCTGAAAGGTGTTGTTTAATCATGCCAATGTGCCCCATCAGTGAGGTAACATTGACAAAACCTGTCCTCAGTCCCTTACAGCGAACCCCCCCCCCCAGCAGTGTCTGCGGATAGTCAATTTTTTGCAGCAGTTGACGGAATTACATTTTTATCAATTACGATTTCATTATCAACGGTTTTTTTTACAGTATTTACAGTTTGAGATGGTTCATTAATGGCATATGATGCCACTATTGTTTGTAAATCAGCCGCAGATGAAAATTCATGAGAGACGTTGCCATCGCGCCTCTTCACCAGGAAACGGCCCCCTCTATGCCAAACATATTTAAAATTAAGTCTCATCGCAAGGGCCTTGAGACTTCTATATTTAATAAAACATTCTTTTGTTAACAATTCATTTATAAAAATTTTCTCATTTATAATCCCATCCCTTGTGTCCTGGTCAAGAGCTGCAATGTCGACATCTCTAGCATGAAAGCCAGTGATAAGCTTTTTGGCTCGCATTATTTTCTCGCCTAACGCACTGCTGGAAAGGGTAACAACCCATGGTGACTGTCTACGTTCGCTATTTGTATCTGCTAATGCCGCAGCCGTCGATTCTTCTGACCGAAGCAGGCGTGTGCCTATTATATCAATTTTTCGTGTTGATGGTAGGACACGGCACAGTATCGCGTGTGCGACGTCAACACGCTTAGAGACATCACCGTCGAAAATGTTTGAAATAATGAGCTCCGTATTACCGCTTTTAATGTTTTTACTGTACATTGTCCCCTCATCAATCGTTTGCACCCGCGTACTTCGTGCAGGTGATGCTGCAGCATCAGCATTGTCGATATTATACTTATTCAAACGACTAAATGTTTTATTTCTACTATTTACAATTTGGATAAACCGGTCATTATTGATTTTACAATTGTCAATTGTGTCGCTTATATCACTATAATTGTCGAGTAAGGTACTATTTGTAGCAGACGCATTATTAACATTATTACATTTTTTTGTACTTATTAGAGAAACGGTATTGTTTTGTGTACTGGGGAGTACTGCGATTTTTTGGAATTCAATTTTATTTAATATGAGTTGGTTATCTTTTTGGATGTTCTCAACATTTCTTTCAATTTTCTCGATAGTAGTAGTATATACAGAGGTAAAATCTTCTTTTGTTATTATTTTTTCTATTTTTGTTATTATTTCCTTGTTGTCACATTCAACTCTATTGATTTTATTTGTTAAATTTAGGAAATCGTTTTCAAAAGTGTTTAATATAAAATTATCAATTTTAGTCTGTGACTCAAGATTTGTCTGCTCTAGATTATCGATTTTTTCAATTAACATGTTATAATTTACCTCTGTATTGGTCAACAAAATGTTCGTTTCGACGTTATTATCATGTAATTTTTTATTTTTTGTTTAGGTCATCTATTTCTTGACAAAGCACTTGCTTCTCCTTTTTCCTGGAGTGTTGTTTCGACAGTTTTTCCTCAATTTTTTGCAGCTTGGATTCAATTGAAAGTGCCAAAGTATGTACTGCTGGTAACGTATTTAGCCTATTTACAATTGCCTCCAATCTGCCTTCAATAGAGGTGCAATGTCTAGCAAGTGCATTGTCAATGTTTCTTGAAGTAGAATTCGCGTACTCCACCAGGCAAGAGACCGTTGTTCCCTTTTTTAACGCGGTTCTATCTAGCATACGGATGACGGACGCATTTATGTCATTAATACTGCTGTTATTTTTGGAGAAGGAGGACTGCGAAGTATTATTAGCTCGGTCCGCACTCTTGGCCGTGACGTCATTCGGGGATTCCCCGCTGTGCTCTGCTCCCGTGCTGAAAATGGGCGGGCCTAGTGACGTCACAGGAGACTGCGCGGCCAACCGGAGTAGGCTGCTGGTGGGGGCGGGGCCTAGCCCCTGCAACGGAGAGAGTGAGGAGTTGGTGGGTGCGGCTTTGCTCGCCTGATTGGTGCGAGCAGCTGTTGCAGGCCTTTTATTGGCCGGAGTGGACGCGGGTAGCTCCTTCTCTTTCCCACTCATGTTGTTGCTGGCGTTCGTCGCGCGCGTAAATGCCGACTCGAACATCGACCACTTCGAGTCGATGCATGCCTGGCACACTACCGCTTTAATCTGTAGCTGTAGTGCACATGTTTGTACGCGGGTAAGCACTGCAAGAGGCTTGCACGCCGTATGGTATGTAATATTGCATATGCAGCACTTACGTAGCGAGTTGCTGCTCCTAGGAACCTCCCCGCAGATGGCGCAGTTGTCGACCATGGTGTTAGTGGCGACAAAGATGAGTCGTGGAAGGTAATGATGGTGTGTCTAGGATGCAGCAGGTGTCGCCTCGGTAGTCACGTAGTTGCAATTCGAGTCGGCAGATGGCGCCTTGATAGTACGGCGCTGCGTGCTGTGTGTCCAGAATGAAGTGGTACCTCTGGATTATTTATGCTTCGTGCTTGGCTCCCGCCACTCTGCCGTATTCACCTCACTTAACCTCAAAAAACACCTGGCCGGGTGTTGTTGCGTGGATGTTGAAAGCCGTGCCGATGGACCAGTGGAAGCTGTGATTTATTATCACAGCTATAGTTAGAATGTTCCACTGTGCAGGCACCACAACAGACCGGCTCACAGACGCAGGAGGCAGCAGAGTGCGATGTAAATGCAGGAGCCAAAACACGAGCAGGTGAACCCAGCAGACGCGCGCGACAAGAGAGAGAGAGAGAGAGAGAGAGAGAGAGAGAGAGAGAGAAGGAAAATCGTGGAAGAAAGAGAAAGTAGCTTCCATACACACTATAAATAGTTATATACGTGTCTTGAAACAAATATCGGAGGTCGTTATTGTAATAAATAATAATAATAATAATAATGATAATATAATCATAAGAATAATAATAATAATATAATAATAATTCTAATGATGGTTATACGATCATTTACACTAACAATGATTATAATAAATAGTAAATTTAAACATAGGTATTTTATGCTAAACGTTAACATAATAAAGTAATGTTTAATAATATTAATAATGAAATATGATAAGGTTCTCATAAGTAAATAGTAGCAAAAATTATAATTTTAACTGAAATGTAAGATATAAAACGTAAAAAGATTCTTAAAAACATATTTCATAAACGAAATAAATGGACAAAATAATCAAATATTGAAACTACATTAAAAATAATATCCCATGCACAAAACCATAGATCGTCGCATGTGTGCATCTTGGGAATTCGAGCATAGAGGGTCCAAAAGTCTGGCTTATCTCACAGCGGGGCTTACAGTCGCTCTGATTATTTGCTTAGCTTAGGGAAAAATCCTCAGCTGGCTTGTAGCAGTAAAACTCTCCCAGAGCCGAAATTATATATGCGCGTATACGAACGGAGGGAAAGAGAGAGTGGAAAAGAAAAAAACAACTATCAAAGTGAGGCTTTAATATTTGTCACTGATTTGATTGTTAGTGAATATACGGGGACGTAACACCCCCATCCTTACACGGTTACTAGTAGGTAGTTAAAAAAAAAAAAACGACGAATAGTAAACGTATCCCTGCGCTCGAAGAAAATATAATACATTGATTTTTATACTTAAATTTTATTCAAATTGGAATTATTTTTGGAATCTTTGAGAATAATGTATTTCTTGGACTATTTTTGTAGGCTCTTTTTTAGAATCATATTAAAATTCATAATAGTTTTTATAACAGTAATTTGATATAACATGTAAGAAATCTAACGAGGTATATGGACATTTGCATAAATTCACTTTATAATACTTGATAAAATTTCAGTAAAATATTAAATCTTTTCAAAAAGATTCTTTGTTAGTGTTCTTATTAGTAGATACATTGTATTTAAGTCTTATGGGTTATGGAAATAAATGTTTATTAGCGAAATTACACGTATCTTAGAACACATGCACATTCTGAAACTATTGTTCACTTTATTTCAGCTTGGTTGCGGATATGTTGTGGTTTAAAACCATTTGAACTCTCATTGTTATAAACTGACAACTTATTGTTCAGTACGAAGCCTTTCAATGAGATGTCAGTAAAGTGTAGTTCAGAGTATTATAATCAATTATATAGGTCTTGGCGAAAATATGTGTCACTTTGTGCAAGTTCTTAGATTACATGTAATCTAGAATATTGATAGTTTTTCTTTATTTCATTATTTCTTTAACTCAATTCAGCATAACCAAAAATAAAAACCATAACCGCGAAACTTTTGCTTGCAAGAGTTAATGTTATTAAATTTACTGAAAAATATTTAACGGATCAAATATAATTTAATTTTACCTGTTTGTTTCCTTCTGAAGCGTTAGATTTCTTTTTCTAATAATTCTATGCCCCTTTCTTTATATTTATATTTTATTTGTTACACACATAAACTTTTAAAAATAAGATAGGAGTTAACAATCACTATCACTACGCATATTATACTAAATTATAAATACGGTCTAATTATAACAACATATTGTATTCTTAATACGCAAATCGCAACTAACAAAAACTTAATATAACATTATTTATGTTTGAATCGCTACAAATTTACCTATTTTACTTTATAGTTTTTATAAAATATAAAACGGATAATTTTTACTAAAGGCATAACACTTAATTATTATTTAACTAATGTATTCTTTTATAAACGCAAAAATATTAATAACTATATGAAATTTTAACTTATATATTATTATTTATACATAAATTTTGGATTTGAATGTACTTTGCACATAAGTTACAAGAATTGTAACTATTTAAAGATATGACTGATTCGATTACATGTAAATATTTATAAGATTATGTTTTTCAAGTAACAGATTTAAAAGTTAACAATAAAGAAATTTTATAATTTTTCATTTCAAATACTATTAACATAAGATTTTATCAGGATATAAAGGTTCTGAAATTTTCTATCTATTTTGCTAGAAAATTTAACATTAGAGAATCTCGCATATTTCTTTACATAAAATAAATATTTGTAAAGTATAATAGATATATATTGAAACAAATTATAAAAATCTTAAGCATGACAATTTAATTACTATTATTTGTTGTAAAATAACTTTAGATTTGAAGGTACGTAAAGAATAAGTCACAGAACTTAAAAAATTGTTGTTGTTTAATATCATTGATTTGATTATAGATAAATTTTGTAAATAGTAAGTTTAGTTCAAGTGACAGAATTATTGGTTAACATTAAGAAATTTTACTAGTTCTAATTGATAATGTTTTACATATAATGATTAATAAATGTATAAATGCAAAAGTTATACAATTAAGATTTTTTTTTACTAGAAATTTAAAAATTATGAAATTTTAGAACTTTGGATGTGAAATAAATGTTTACAAAATCTTCAAGACAGATATTGGTATCTGAAACAGAAATTGAATTAGTATTTGCTTATATAGTCAAAGAGTTCTACACATAGGATATTTTGTTAAAGAATTATATTTTGGAGTATTAAAATATGATTTGTACTCTAATATTAATATTGTAAGCAGACTGCTTTAATTAACAAATTTGTAGCAAGTGTATAAAGTAAACATTTTTATATTCAACCTTTTAAATTTGTAATAAATAAATGAAAATTTATCAAACTGATTGTTGTTGAAGTATTGTTAATTTATTAATATAATCAGATTACTACATTATTATACATTGCAACTAGAAACAAAACTGACATATTTCATTTAATTTTGTTTCAAAAATGTTTGATATTCTTTTAATAACTCTATGGGTTAATCTGATTGAACTTTATAAATTAGAAGGTATACGGAGCATGATTGTTTATTATGTTTTACTTATATAAAAATAGTACAAGGTTAATTATTTTCTACTAATTACGTATCATAATGTACATTATTTTTTTATTCATTATTATTTTTTTTTGTGTAGAATAATATTCCAACTTTAAAACCTAGTTAGACTACAAAAAATCTATTATATACAAACGTATCGTTATATATTAACTAGACATAAGATTCAAAACTTAATTTATTTGCAAATTTGAAAAATGTTGTGAATGATTCTGTAAACCATTTGCAATGTTATAATCTAATAGCCTGTCTTTTCATTTGCATAAAGCTCGCGCTTTTTATTTGTATTGGATGGTTTTCTAGTATCTTTCTTGTGTAAATATTTGAAGTCAATGTCTAATGTCGAATTCTTGAATTCTGATGTTCTACTGTGAATATTAGCATACTTTCGGGCGTTTATTTTATTGTATATACTAGATCTCGAATTTGAGTTTAAAATATTAGTGACTATATTATGCCTTAATTTAAAATTCTGAAATTTCCTTTTCTAGATATCATATTAACTTTAATGGAAACAGTTTTGTACTGTTTAATATATTTACATTTTTTTAGTTTATTTATGTTAGTTCTATTAATCTTAATCTGCTTTAAAAATATTTTCGAATCATTAATTACTTTTGGACCACTCTACGAGTTTTCCACTTCACTTGAACATTGATATGTATTTACTATATTGCAGCGGCCCTATTATATTTTATATTTTCGTACGCACTGTGTTTCTCTCTCCTGCAAGATCTGAAATGCTCGCTCGCATGATTTCTTGCGAGAAAGGACACAGGTGCGCGCTTTCTCCCACTCTTCTTCCTTTCTCATTTCAGCGAAGCCAGAGCAAAAACTAATTGTTCTTGCTGAGCTAGCTCTCTTCCGACTTGACCGCGACTAATGCAAGTTCGAAACCTTTACGCGCATCGCGGCGTCTGTTTTCACGACCGCGTGTAAAGTCTACTTTCTTTAATTTACACTAACAGTTACACTTTAATACAACCTGTATATAGTTACTTTTATGAGCAATAACTGCTCACTTTATTTTGTGATATTTTACATTAAAATCAGGGTAAATCCTAAACTTATTTTCCCTCAGAGTTCGCATCCTCTCAACCACCACACGTGTCCCGGGCTATCGTAAAGTGCCCTTAGCTGTACTTTCGCACGACGCTATTACCGCGATCGGCAGGTTTCAAACCGAAAATTAACTTCTTGTGTTTTGGCCGGTTAGCGCGCGAACGAGTACAGCGGAACTGAGTCTCGCGTGTACTTTAACTTTAAGCACAGTGCAGTGACTCTTAAAGTGATTTTAAGTGTAAAAAAAACCGAATACGGACTCGTATTCCGCGCCGATAGACAGGCGGTACTTCGCGGAGAAAAGTGACTATTTCTCGGGTTTTATAGTGCCTGTGCGTGAGTGCATTAAATAAGGTGCACGAACAGTCTGCAGCATTGTGCAAGCATATTGAGGTCGAAATTCGTTCGAAATTTCAAAATTTGAATTTCGATTCGACCTTGACCTTGTGATGTCACGATCACGCTATCGTGACGCACGTTCGACCCACGTTTGAGCCGTTGGTGCTGGAGAAGGAGAAAGCTTTCTCGCTCTCTCACTCTCTCGAGCGACATGCTGCGCTGTACTCTGCAGTTACCGACCGAGCGTTACGCATATCTACGGAGCGAGCATATGGCCTATGCTTCGCTCACCGTCGCTCAACGCTGCGCGCGGCGCGCTGCCCTCAGTTGCAGTCACGCTGTTTGCCGCACGGCCGGTGGGGCAACATAATGTCGCCGTCAAAACACAGTGAGGTGCTTCTGAAGCTGCTGCCTCCCAATACTGTCGACCTGGATGGACTTCGAAGCGAGCAATCTTCGAGCAACTGCACTCAGAGACTAACAAGGGGAGCCGAGCTCTGCGGAACACGGATTCTGTCCAGACTTTTTGAGGGTGCTTCTA
The DNA here is from genome assembly GCA_949152435.1 of Gastracanthus pulcherrimus. Lineage (NCBI taxonomy): Eukaryota > Metazoa > Arthropoda > Insecta > Hymenoptera > Pteromalidae > Gastracanthus > Gastracanthus pulcherrimus. The sequence continues at coordinate 95,176,196 of OX424573.1, read as the reverse complement.
CCATAAAAAAAATTAGCTCTGTACAGTATTACAATCCCATGGGGCTTCTAAGCTAAGTTGTGGAATATTAAAGTTTAGCAAATTAAGCTATTTTTAATAATTTCACTATTTTAGCATTGAATTCTTAATGTACCGATTAAGAACTATTTATGTACCTTAAGTACATCAGGTATCATAAGAGAAGGATATATACGTATATTCTTGCTCATAATATTAATAATTTAATATTTTTTAAATGTTTAACATCGTACAAACAAATTCAATTTCAAAATAATTTATAATACGTACAGCTCCTTCAGCATCAATTGTAGTACCATAAAACTTTGATTCTATTTTGATTAACAGCGTTCAATCAAAAATTGTAAATATAATCTTTAATGTCGCTAAACCCTATTAAAAATATTTACATAAAATTTGATGTAAAATTTGATGTAAATATTTTCAACAGGGTTTAGCGGCATTAAAGGTTATATTCCCTGATTGAAATTAGAAAACGTATAAATAAGTAAGTAACAGTTATATACGTTTATGTATGTTTTTAACACACACACACACACACACATATATATATATATATATATATATATATATATATATATATATATATATATATATATATATATATATATGTAATGAAATGTATAAAAATGTATATACAGTAATTATAAAAATTCGAACCATATATAAATATATATATATATATATATATATATATATATATATATATATATATATATATATATATATATATTTACATTTATATATGGTTCGAATTTTTATAATTACTGTATATACATTTTTATACATTTCATTACTTTTGCTTATAGATATATACATACAGATATACATCATCACACATTTTCTTACATTTTTCTACAGATTTTTACATTAATATAAAAATAATATCATTTGTAATAATCCAATTTTGATAATGTATATAAACGTAGAAAATTGTATAAAAATGTATATACGTTTTTGTACGATCAAAAATAAAATAAGTTTTTTAATTGAGATATTAAAATAATTATTCACTAAGGGAATATTATCCTTAAATTGATTCTTAGTGAATATTTATTTTAACACCTCTATTAAAAAAATTTTATTGGAAAAGGATTATAGAGTCATATTTAAATGAAATAATTTTATTAAAAATATTATTTTAGAAACATAATTTTGTCGTTTATTGATTAAAGAAATTTTTTAGATATGTGGAAAAATTTGAAACCCCAAAAGTTGTGTTTGCTATGTCTGATTGAAAATTATCAAATATCTGGTCTAATGTATTTTATATTAGTGTTTGTTTATTGTTGAATAATAACTTTACAGTTTGAAAAAGCATTCTTAGCGTAGTGCAAGTGCTGAGAGTTATATGAAATAATAAAAGCGACATAGGATCAATTGGCGGTTATATGTATCAAGCTTTTATTCGCATAATGTTTATATTTCTTTAATATTTTTATAGTCCCTAATACAAAACTGTTTATTTGTCATCTGAATGTTTATCTTTAGTAAAAATATTATTTGTTGAAAGATGTAGTTAATAATTGTAGTTTAATAATTATATGACATACGGATATTACAGTATTTTTAATGGATTTTTTAAAATTGAATTTGTTTGTACGATGTTAAACATTTAAAAAATATTAAATTATTAATATTATGAGCAAGAATATACGTATATATCCTTCTCTTATGATACCTGATGTACTTAAGGTACATAAATAGTTCTTAATCGGTACATTAAGAATTCAATGCTAAAATAGTGAAATTATTAAAAATAGCTTAATTTGCTAAACTTTAATATTCCACAACTTAGCTTAGAAGCCCCATGGGATTGTAATACTGTACAGAGCTAATTTTTTTGATGGTAGAAGCACCCTCAAAAAGTCTGGACAGGATCCGTGTTCCGCAGAGCTCGGTCCTCCCTTGTAAGTAGCATCTAATCTCTTTAATTATGTACATACGAGGTCTGTCCCAAAAGTATCCGACCTACCTCGATTTCTCGGCGCTTGATTTATTTTTCGTCATTCGGGGGGTGGCATCCTTCAAATTAGTCCCCATTTGATTGAACAAGACGCTCATATCGATGTTTCCACTTATTAAAGCACTCTTGAAAGTCAGACTTCGGAATCGCCTTTAGTGCATTCGTCGCATTAGTTTCAGCAGTCTGTTTATTGTTGAATCGATGTCCTTTAAGCGGCATTTTCAATCGAGGAAACAGCCAAAAGTCGCAGGGAGCTATATCAGGACTGCATGGAGGCTGGCGGAGCTGCGCAACACTGTGTTTCAATAAATACTGCTGCACAAGGTTTGATGCGTGCGCTGGAGCATTGTCGTGATGAAGAAGCCAGTCACCGGTTTCCCAAAGTTGCGGTCGTTTTCTCCTGATTACATTACGTAATCTTTTCAAAACTTCAACGTAGTACTCATTATTGATTGTCTGGCCTGTAGGGGCATATTCGTGGTGCACAACGCCCTCACAATCGAAAAAAACAATCAACATTGACTTGATGAACGAGGATCACTGTCAACAGATGTGCGGCCACTTTTGAACCGCCTATACCACTCTTTTATTTCTGTTTTGCCCATACACTCATCTTTAAAGGCCTTTTGGAACATTTCAATAGTTTCCGCACAACTTTTACCGAGATTAAAGCAAAATTTTATGCAAATTCGCTGTTCGGTTCGTTCTGCCATTTTTAGCAATAAGCAAATTGCGACGAACGCAAAAAAATCGTTGTAAACAAATACACGCTGTGCGGGAACTAAGGCGTTTCATCGGTATCTCAGGCTACTGACGAGAAGGTTAGGAGTTGCTGGTGACGTTCGTACCCTCCAGAGGTCGCCTGAATCTCTCCGCGCGAAGATATGAACGTAGGTCGGATACTTTTGGGACAGACCTCGTATATCACCGTGACAGTGTGTACTATCACTGCTTCTTATGCCAGATACATCACTTGCCTTGTGTCTCAGACAGTTATCTGGCTGTATAAATTGCACATAGCCATCACTCCAAATGTCTTGCTATGATCATCAAAGAGCAATCTGCCAAGCTTTTACTTTTAACTTTAAGTTATTTACTAAATATAATTATTTTTAAGGTAAAGCTGTGTGCAAGTAGTTACTCTTTGAAGAACAGTCAAAAAGTAATCCAGAAGTGGCACGAGCATCAGCCCCATTTACTGTATCTACACTACTGCACTACTGCTCTAGATCTCGAGGCCAGACTTCAGGAGCACGCTGCGCTAGGTCCTGCAACGGCTGCGCACGAACAGTCTACACTGCTTAGTTATTCGACAAGCATTCAAGAGAGCCTGCTTCGACCACTTCGATTCATAGTGGCTACTTGGGATAAGCTTTGCTAAGGTCTGCCCCAGCTACATCTACGAGACGCGTTCTAGACTGGCTTGTCTGAGAAGCTCCTGGCCCGTTAACGTGCTTCTTCGACCACAGGCTCCAGTCGACCTCCAGACAGGCTTGTCTGCGCAACTCCTGCCCCGTCAACTACCTTCAGAGCTTCCGAGGCAAGGACGTACTCTACTTAAACAAGTCGAGCTACAGACTGGCTGGTCTGCATAGCTCCTGGTCTACGTGTAGCACCCTTGCTATACCAAGGGAACTCTTCACCATCTACAAAGCAAACCTGTCCTCGAGGACAGCGATACAGCTAGTCGAGCCCTGGGTTTACGATACATAGCTGCTGCTGGTCTGTTAGAATACCCACTACTGCCAAAATCATTTTTGAGTGCATATGCGCAAGAGAGCATTTTGCAGTGTAAAAGGTGCAGTATTATAGTGAGGTTTTAAATCATGGTGTTTGCTCCTAGACTGTTGGTCGCACTCTCACTCTATGAGAGCTTTTCTCGAACCATAAGTGGGCACATAATAGCCAATCATATCAGCCGCCATACATAGCAGCACTCTAAGATGCGCTATTATATTTAGTGCTATTTCACAAATATTTATGAAGATTATGCAAACTGCTAATAATAATTTGTGTACACTTTCAGCAACTTTCAACTGCGGAGTGAATTTACGTGGACTACACATCAACGCAGCCTGTCACTAACAGCAGTGACTCTGCCACATGTCTGTGAGTCACCTTGCAGAGGAGAGTCTGCCATCATAGGCCCTTTGAGGCGGAGCAGCTTTGGTTCTACGAGCCCAGCCTCGCTACCACCAACACCTGCCATCGAGCATCTACCTAATAAAAGGCAGTCTATGCTCAGCTGCAGGGCTTCGCCATCAAGCTGCGAAGTAAATATTGAAGCTCACCTACCTCCAATATATGCCAAGCTGCTTGACTTAGGACATCAGTCTAACCTCAAACAGTCTGCACCCGTAAGAAGATATCGCTGAGGACCAGACTATCTACTTGAGTAAGCTTCGGATAAGCTACTCCGAGCAGTTCCTAGCTCTGCTCTTCCACCGATCAGTATATCAAGAGTTTCAAACTGTTTGTTTTTTAATGAGTCTTGTGCTTTACCAATTATTTTAGATTGTATTACGTTTAGTATTATTGATTCCAATTCTAAATCATTGATCAAATTAGATAATTCATCGCATTTCTCTACGAAGTTCTTTAAATCGGTATGGCATTTAATTGTTGAAAATAAATAAATAAAATCGTCGATAAGTTGCAATTTTTCAAAATCAATATTAAATGTTGTGATAATAAAATTAGGTATAAACTTTAAACTTTCATCTAACTGTTTTTCTATTTCAATAGCACTTTTTATCAAATCGTTAATGTTATTTATAACATGTAATTTATTTTTTATTTCGAGTTTCAATCCCGTTCGAAATTGTATTATCATGGAGCCAGTAATAAATGAATGTGCTAGTGGATAAGAAGATTCATTTAAAAGCGTTGTTTTATACGCGTCGAAATAATCCTGTCCTATATCTTGCAATTTTTTTCCAAAAAGTATAACTTTTTCATCGTTCAACTGCACTTGCTTATCAAGATTATTCAAAAAAGAACTTTCCCATGCCTTTATTCGATCAATATTTACTGCCATTTTTTAAAAGAGAAATGATAAATGTAATTGACGAAATCTCTTTAGCTTTTCACATATACTTCATATTATACTAGACTTCATTGGCTTTATATATAGTGAATTTACTGAAGAAATATACATAACAAGAATAAACGATAAATTTTACTTTCAAAAGTACTATAAAAGATTATATATACACTTAATTATTTTCTTTATGTAAATATATACATGCTTTTAACTTGATTAGCTTGAAAAACTTAAGTTAGATAGTAAACAGTTTTCTAGTCCTCTTTTACAGATTTAGACTTTATAGCTTTTAGATTTATAAAGGTTTTGCGGTTATAGAGAAAAATAAAATTCAACTTTCATAGTAATTTAAAAATAAGTGATTTTATCAGAAAAACAAAATTGTAATTCAATAAAAATAATGTATAATGAAAATTGAACCGGAATTGAAAAATAAACAAATTTTGTTGTGTAAGTAAATAAACCAAAGTAACTCAAAAATTAGCAAGAATGTTTAAAGTTAAAATAATCTTTATTACAACAAGAGCAAGTTCTAATTAACCAGATATTCGTGAAGCTACGACCAGTCGAACTCAAAAAAGCAGGTAAGGTGACAAGGAGTATGAACACTATGATTATGTTAATTAAAATTGAACTGGTGTAATTTATATTACAATGCCTTAAAAACAAAATTCTAAATGAACATTAATTTCTAAAAAGTTATATATTTCTATTTATTTTTAATTTTTTTTTAAATAACAAATTTGTTAAAGCATCAATTGATTACGTCAATATTCCTGAATTAATGAACGTTGAACTATTTTGTAAAAATAAAAATGTTTCAAGAGATTACAATAAAAATTGGAAAAAAACTAATGTGTGGATATAATATAAATATTAAGTTATAAGAGAGTAAACCTTAAAATTATCTTTAATACAAGAATTTCTTTACTAAAACCTATTTTAAGTAATTAGTTTAAATATTTTTATAAAATTTTTAGTTTGTAAATGAATCAGGAATTAACTTATTACCCTTTCAATGTATATTCAATATTCAATATGATGTTTTATAACTTATTTTCGATTCCAGCGAGTACTGAAAACACAATAAGGATTTTGACTGATTTTAGATTACGATGAATTATTAAGTCTGACGTATAAGCCTATTATATATATATATATATTACAGAATAAATTGATTTTCGAAACTTGTATAGGTTGCAAATATAATTGAAACTATTACTCAATTAAATCCAATTCGAAATTTTGTAAATGTATATTGATTGAAGAATACAACAAAAAAAATTGTATATACTATTTAACGCATTTTGACAGATTTCGTAATAAATTGCTTAACAGAATCAAGCTGGTTTAGAAAAATATTTATTTATTGTTATAACAAGTTCATATGTGGAGATAATGGACTTATTATTCACTGGAAAGCATCAAATTTACGCTGATTTAATTAGTATAAAATTGCCTTTGCTTCGAATTTAGGCAGATTTGGTATTAATAGTTAAAAAAAATAGCACAAGATTTAGTAAAATTTCGAGATTTAATAAATGCAATTTGACAGCTTTCATTTGATATAATTGGTTTAAGAACTTTTATTTGTCCTAAAACAACAACTTTTCACGGGTTTCGAGATATAGTAGTTCTTAATATATTCGAGAGATATTTTTTTTATTAATGCGGATTTAAACTGGCTTGGTTTTTTTTTAACAGAATAATATTTTCTATATACCTTTTCAGGCTGATAAAATATACTGCGAAGAATAACTTGTTGAATAACTGATTTAGTATTAGTTCACGGAGTTAAGCAGATTTTGAATTATATATTTCACAATAAAACCCATTTACCGTTTAGCAAGATTAATGGTTTAGTAATGAAATAAGAAGATTTAGGCGTATTTTGTAGTAACAGATTTAGTGCGTTTTTCGCAGATTTAGCACATACGGGTTTTGATTGACAGATATAGTTTTCACGGATTTTTAGTACAGCTTTTTGATACACTGATTTAGTACAAATTTTTGTTACACTGATTTAGTACAACTTTTTAATATTCGGATTTAGTACAAATTTTTGATACACTTATTTAGTAACAACCCTTTTAGTACACGGATTTAGTAACAACTTTTTTAAAACACTGATTTAGTAGCAACTTTTTTAATACACTGATTCAGTAGCAACCTTTTTAATACACGGTTTTAATAGCAACTTATTTAATACACGGACTTAGTTACAACCTTTTAATACGCGGATTTAATAGCAACCTTTGTAATTCATTGATAAAAGAAAAGAATAGATAGAATAGATTTCTATTAGAAGAAAAAAAAATATATATATTTCCTATAGTTAGTTAATTACCACGTATCCGGAACGAGCCTACATAAAATGTGACGTCTCCGTGAGGCGGAAACGTCTTTTTATTTAAATATATTTATTTTTACGCCTACACTTTTCTGCAATAGCGTGGGACGGTAATTAACCAACTTCCTAGGGGAATAGACTGTGAAATGGAAGGATAGTTACCCTGCACTGTATATTCAGAGCATCGGTACCTTTAAGGACAGGCGGGAGGGTTTAAACACGCATACCGTATGGCGGAGCGTCGTGTTCGTGGAGGATTTTTATAATAATAATAAATAAAGAGATAGTGAGAGGGAAAGAAACAAAAAAGATTTATTCAATTAAAAGAGTAAATAGCAGGACTCTGTCTCTTACTCTCTTTCTTCTCTCTCTCTCTCTCTCTCTCTTTCTGTAAATGTACCTCTACACGTGCACACGCACACCTGCATCGCTCTCGTGCGGATTATATTATCACGGCGTGTCTGTGAGAGTGTGCGCGTGTGCGGCACGGCATGGAGGCCAGCATTAAAAGTTGTGCTAAATGTGGTCCGCCTCCTAGCAGGGGCAAGACCTATAAGTACTACTGCATTAAATGTAATAATGCACGTCATGTTAGATGCATGATCCTGCAAACTAATGCGGCAGTAAAGCAGTTTATGTGCAAAACATGCACAAAAACTATTGCTAATACATCGCGCAGCATTAATAAGTCAGCGGCTGGACACAACGTGACGTCACGCCTAACAGCAAGTATTCCTTCTGGTATAGTACGTTTGAGCATACATATAAAGCCGGAGCGCTCACTGCCTAGTGGGAAGGCTGCCCCCACCACGCCGAGAAGTTCCTCGCCGCTGCTCGCTGCCGGCACACCTCTATCATTACAAACGACGCTGATGCGGCAGCCGCAGACCAGCGTGCTTTCTGCCCCCACTACTCCGCGCTTGCCTCTGTCTCTCTCTAGGGCTGACGCAAGCCTAAGAGGCATTACTGCAGATCAGCTCAGCTCCTGCGTGGGCCAACACCATGGGAGTCTCGCACCTGCGCTGCCTGCTGTACAGCGGGTTGCAGGCGTGAAGGCGCTGAATCTCCACTCTTCATACACGGGCAGTGTTATTTCTCATACTTCGACGCCAGCTAAAGACGACATCGCTCTCCCCGGGGCAGATTCGACGCTCTCGACGCTTGCGACGCTTACTATGAGTGACGCGCCGACCACCAGCATGCAGGCTGTGAATTCGTCTCCGCTTCAAGAGGTATCGCATACACTAAGTACGGAAATTAGTATTAATAACGCTGCGAACATCTCCGCGTTAAAACAACTTAACGAATCTGTATTAAGAAAAGGAACCATGATGTCTTTCGTGACTGAGTTTGCCAATAATACGTCGAAACATGTTTACAGTGATCTGGACAGGCATAACGCTTCGCTTGAGTCTAGGTTGGATGATATTACTAACAGGCTAAAGTCTTTATCAGCAATACAGGGATTAGTCGGTAGAATAGAATCTAAGGTAGAAAAAATCGAATCGCGATTGTCTGAGCAAAACTTCCAGCTGATGACCAACTTTTTATAAATTAATTAAGCATTTAGTAGATATTAGTAATGAAAAGTTATCGTTAAAATTAAAATTGACTGAGTTCGAAGAAAAACTAACAGATAAAATTAAAAATCAGTGTAGTAAAATTATGAGCGAACTCAATAATATTAAAAATAAAATAATAGACACCAGTGATACTATACTAAATGAAATTAACACTGTAAATATTGGCACACTCAGAAATGAAGAAACTCGTCATACTAGTTTAAGTTATAATAATAATGACGGGAACAATGACGAAAGTGCAACAATTGCGAATATTGACAACGATCTAAACGATCATGCTATTAATATTATAAACAATTGTGCAGCCTCTCCGTCAGAGGCAACTTCCAAGAACAACAAGTGGGAAAAAGTAACTTGTCCGACCCGTAGTAAGCGGGTTCCCTTATCAAATGAGAAAGTATTCAATATAATTAAAAATGACAAACTAATAATCTCTAGTGTATTTGAGGGAGACGTGAGCAAACATGATGCCATTGCACATGCGATATTAGTTAAGGTACTACTATCACTAAAACGAGAGGATATGGTAGGCACCCGCTTGCTCCGGTCAGATAACATGCGACCTAATACACCGGCAGCAGACAAAAGCGTACGTAGACGGTCACCGTGGGTTGTTACCCTCTCTCGAGCCGACTTGGTGGACAAGATAATGCGTGCTAAACGCTCTATCACTAGTTTTCATATGGGGGTTATTGACGTCACGTATCTTGACCAGGAGACTAAGGACCAATTATCAACGGGAAAAATATTTATTAATGAAATGCTAGACAGCTTCACTTTTCTTAGCTATCAGAGCCTAAGAATACAAGCAAAAGCTCTCGGTTTCAAGTACGTTTGGCACAGGGGAGGTCGTTTCCTTGTCAAGATGCGGGACGGGGGTATCTCTCATGTTTTTACGAATGCTGCGGAACTACAAGCTATCTGTTTACTATATACTAATAAACCAACTCGCTCAGACAATCAACGGAATTGTAATAGAGCATTATCGGAGCAGAATATCGCTCCACCGGAAACACAAAATCAGCCAAAAAATATCGGCGCAGACAAGACATGACTAAGTGAACGCAGTGCGAGAGGGGGTCATCGTAGGGGACTGAGAGTAGGATTTATCAATGTTACCTCACTTGGAGGTTACATTGACATAATCCGTTAACACCGTTTGACTGATTCCTCCTACTACCTATTTGGGGTGGCTGAGACGCACCTCTCACCTGATGTCAAGGACACTCGCGTTCAGATCAAAGGTTACTCAATAATTATTGAGTATATTATGCGAATCTAAGACTACACAAACAGGCAAACCAGGCATTCCTGAATACATTATGTGCAGTGTTCAATCACGCGACCATCCCCCACTCTTTGTAGCACTAATTTACAGGCAGACGCACATTCCTTTCCTACAAAACTCCGATTTCATTCAAAATCTAGCATTATACAGTCAGGATTTTAATCATAAAATTATCATGGGTTATCTGAACGCGAATCCCCTTAAGACATCAGAGGATGCTAAATTTGTCAGGCGAGTAGCAACTGATCTCAACTTAAAAATAATAAACAATTGCTTAAGAAATGTGACGCTGTACGGAGACGTTACGCACGGACCAAGGACGAAACCTTTAGGCATGAGAACCACGCTTTTGCCACAAGGGTGGAGCAGTGCTTCAAGTCTCAGCGCGAAGCCTATATACAAAGTAGAATATCTGACGCCCTTGATAACAAAATGGATATATGGAAAGAGTTGAAGGGCCTGGGTCTCCTGCCAAAATCGCAAGACGAGCTTCACGGTTGCACGCCGGACGAGCTAAACTCACACTTTGCGGATGTATCGATTTCCCGAACTGAAAGTAGCGTAGATATGGGCGGCATCTTGTACTCCGCCAGTGATGATGGCTTTAAGTTTGAACCTGTGACAATGTTAGATGTACTCCTGGCGGTTGCTCATTTCACGTCACAAGCAAGAGGTGAGGACGGTATCCCCGAAAGTATGATAGTCAAGGCTCTACCTTTCATAGGCAATCACATCTTACTCATTTTTAACTCCTCCTTGTCTACGGGGGTCTTCCCATCAACTTGGAGGGGGGCTCATCTAGTGCCGCTCAAGAAGATCTCTGTGCCATCATCGGCCTCGGACTTCCGCCCGATAGCATTGTTGAGCTTCCTCTCCAAGGTGCTGGAGAAGATAGCCCATCAGCCGATCAAGGAGTTCATTCATAGAAAGAAGATCCTTGACCCACTACAGACAGGTTTCCGACAGTATCACAGCACAGAAACAGCATTAATGCGTAACACCACTCTAGCGATCCGAAAAAATGTCTAATTTGTACGATTTTTACAAGAGTAGTAGAGAGGGTATCAGCCGCATGTCGGCTGTAGCGCGGGCAGTGTCAGGGTGGACCAACGTGTCCGGACTGAGACTGAATGTGGGCAAAACTAAAGCGATAGTTTTTGGTTCTGAGTATAATATAAATCAGCTGCAAGATCTTGATTTGCCCGGCATTGAGTTTAAGGATGGCGTGCATGTCCCCTGCGCAGGCACTGTCACAAACCTCGGTGTTGTCATGGACTCCAAACTCACTTGGAAAATGCAGATAGAAGCGGTAGGAAAAAAGGTTAACCGTGCCCACTATAGCTTGCGATTGTTCCGTCCATGCACTACCGAGGCTCTGCGAAAGCAGCTTGCTTGTGCGCTGGTAATCTCGCATCTAGACTACTGCTCCGTGGCTTATCTTGATATGTCAAAGGAGCTTGAGCCAAATTGCAAAGGTTACAAAATACATGTGTGAGATACATATGGGGTGTTAGGTGGGATGAGCACATCACTCCTCACAGGAAATACTTTGGCTGGTTTAGTATAAAGGGAAGACGAGCGTACTTTGCGGCGTTGTTTTCGAGAAAAACACGGCCAGGACTTCCAGTAGGAATGGTGTAAAAGAGCTCTCAGTTCCGGGATCGCGCACTGACACTGGCCTATACTCGTTTAGAGCCCAGGGTTCGCGATTCTGGAACAACCTCCCGTGCAATGTGAGATATCTTCCATCCCTACGTAAATTCAAAACAGCGTTGATTAGATATCTCAGATAGCAGAGCGGTGACCAACAGAATTAAAATTAAGTGTTGAATGTATGTGTTGCTTTATGTCAAATTTTCTATGTAATGTACCTGTCTTAATTTATCTATTTTTTTTATTTATTTGCTTGCTTGCTTGCTTGCTTGCTTGCTTGCTTGCTTGCTTCCTTGCTTGCTCGCTCGCTCACTCATTCACTCACTCATTGAATCACTCATTAACTCACTCACTCACTCACTCACTCACTCACTTACTTACTTACTTACTTATTTATTTATTTATTTTGATATTTATTTATTTATTTATTTGTTTGTTTGTTTGTTTGTTTGTTTGTTTGTTTGTTTGTTTGTTTGTTTGTTTGTTTGTTTGTTTGTTTGTTTGTTTATTTGTTTATTTATCCACCATCGCTGTCTTCATTTCCAATTAATTGATAAGCTTTTCTCTTTCTTCTTGGTCTTGACTCGATGATGCAGAGAGAGAGAAAGAAGCAGTAGCGTGAGGGAAAGAGAGAGTAGCTTCCATACACACTATATATAGTTATATACGTGTCTTAATCGTGTCTCAACGACAACGACAGCGACAACGACAACGACAACGACAACGACAACGACAACAACAACAACAACAACAACAACAACAACAACAACAACAACAACAACAACAATAATAATAATATTTTTTTTTTCTTTTCGGATGTCAGAGGGTGGGCTAGCCTCTGAGTGGCCCTAATGAAACTGCATAACGGCCGTCTGGGAACTTTGCGCTTATGAATACTTCCAGACGGCCGCTTTATTTCTTCGCCCGCCTTCAGGGCGCCGACCTTTGTATCATCTCCCTACGTCTCCCGCTTGGGAAGTTCGGGAGATGTCTCGCGCATTCGTCTAGGGTGTGCCTAATCCCCTCGATGTTTTTCGTGCTTCTATACTTGTATGGATGGGAATGGTTCCCGACACCACGAAAGCCGCTGAAAAACCTAGCAAACCTTAAAAACCTGGCAAACCTGAGATACCTAGCAGACCTGAAAAACCAAGCAAACCCGAAAAATTTAGCAAACCTGAAAAACCTAGTAAACTTGAAAAACCAAGCAAACCCGAAAAACTTAGCAAACCTGAAAAACCTAGCAAACCTGAAAAACCTAGCAAACTTGAAAAACCTAGCAAACCTGAAAAACCTAGCAAACCTGAAAAGCCTAGCAAACCTGAAAAGCCTAGAAAACCTGAAAAACCTAAAAAACCCGAGTACATCATGTGTGAGATACAGCATGGAGACCAGGAGCCTCTATTTGTCGCGGTTGTTTACAGACGTCCCGCCATGGCCTTTCTCAAGTATTGGGATCATTTGGGTCGACAAGTTGAGAGAATATTGTGACTTATATATTCACAAAATTATAATGGGAGATTTGAATGCGGATCTGTTGATAGACAGTGACGATGCGAAGTTTGTTCGCTAACTTGTAGCTGAACTGACACTTCAGATTGTTCAGCACGGAGTGACCCATCACACCGACACTTCGCATACATGGATTGACACTATACTTGTTGACAGTAACGACATCGTAACGGATCATGACAACTACGAACCTACCTGGCCCAGCAAACACAACATCCTTAATGTAGCCACAAAAGTGCGGGCACCCATCCGTGTTGTCGATCCATTCGCATATAGTGATTATAAAAACATAGAACCGGAAAAACTACAATCCTTTTTGTCGGAATATAAGTGGTCTATCCTGGAGGAATGTCACGTCAACTTTGACACAGCGCTGGACTGCCTTAACTCTAACTTACTGGATGAAATTAAAACCTTGGCACCATTAAAGCGAGTTAAGAAAACGTGACGCAACTTACAGACGGTACAAAAGAACTGGTGATGCAAGGAACCATAACAAGTTCCTAGAGGTGCGGAGTAAATCCTTAACCAAAACAGAACAAGCTCGCATCGCCTATTATCAAAGTAGACTGCTGGGTAAGCAGCAGAGCGATATTTGGAAGGAATTGCGCAACCTAGGACTCCTTCCCAAAGCTAGAGGAGGGTTGCATGGATTCACGACGGAGGAACTCAATACTCACTTCGCGGGAGTATCCATTTCAAACGAAGAAAATCCCGTTGAGATCGAAAATCGAGCCGCGGATGTCGTGCTCCCGGTCGCGCACTTTTCCTCTCAAGCTAGAGGTGAATATGATATCCCACAGAATTTAGTTGCGAAGGCACTGTCAGTCATTGGGCAGTACATTGTGAATCTATTCAACTCCTCTCGATTGGGGCATATTCCCGGACCTATGGAAGACAGCACGAATGGTGCCGCTGAACAAGTGTACTACACCATCGTCAGCGTCGGACTTTTGTCCAATAGCACTGCTGTGCTTTCTTTCAAAGGTTTTGGAAAAAATTGTGCATGACCAGATAATAGCGTACTTGACCAATACGAAACAGCTCGACCCTAAGCAGTATGGCTACAAGCAAAATAATTCAACTCAAACTGCTCTACTCAGACTGACAGAAGACGTAAGGACAGGAATTAACAACAGATTACTAACACTGCTTTTACTGTTCGACTACAGCAAGGCTTTTAACACTATCTCGCCAGCCAAGCTTTTAGCAAAGCTGCGAGCTCTGGGATTCTCTAGGCATGCTTTATTTTAGATAAAATCATATGTATTAGGTAGGAAACAAGCCGTCGTAATGCGCTGGGGCACTAAGTCATCTTGGTTGTTAACTAACCTCGGAGTGCCCCAGGGGTCTGTAAACTGTTTACATAAACGACATTAAAGAAATTTTCATCGATCTGAATAAAGACCTAGATAATGACGACTCAAGACGCATCAAACATCTACTATACGCAGAGGACCTACAGATTTATCTTCAAATAGAACCCGAAAACATCGCGGAGGGTGTGGAGATCTTATCACGTGCCGCGCGAGCAATTGCTAATTGGGCCGAGAGCGTTGCCCTCAGACTGAATAAGACTAAGACTAAAGCTATTGTTTTCGGTTCATGTAGAAAATTGCTGGAAATCAGTCTAGGAGATGGCGTCTTTGTCCCATTTTGGCAAACCGTTACGAACTTGGGTGATATTCTTGATTCTAAGCTCACGTGGAAGCCACACGTGGTCATGGTCGCAAAAAGGTTAATAGAGTGGGGATCTGCGCAAGCACCTGGCAATGGCTCTAGTTTTTCCGTACCTTAACTATTGTTCTGTAGTTTACCTTGACGTGTCACTAGAATTACGTAGCCGACTGCAGAGACTCAAAAATTCATGTGTGCAATA
Organism: Gastracanthus pulcherrimus; assembly: GCA_949152435.1. NCBI lineage: Eukaryota > Metazoa > Arthropoda > Insecta > Hymenoptera > Pteromalidae > Gastracanthus > Gastracanthus pulcherrimus. Next base: position 95,160,904 of record OX424573.1, on the reverse strand, counting down.
TGTACTAGGTGCTAGGAAAGATTAGCATGTCACCCCTTACAGGGAAAGATTAGGATAGACAAGAATAGACTCGAGAAACGCGGTAATCATGGCGATCACCGTCTACAAAACAATTAACTTAAAAGAACCAGTTTATTTGAGATCTCTTTTTAAGAAGAATAAGTCTAAGTGCCCTGTAAGAGGCGAGGTAAAAGAACTCTGTGTTACACACATGCACACTGAGACAGGACGAAGATCTCTCCAAATACAAGGTGCGCATTACTGGAACTCACTCCCTTTTGTCATTCGTACTTTACAATCATTAATGGCTTTTAAGGCGGCGGTTAGAATATACTTCGCAAACTTGGATTAATGTTGTGGTCAGTCTTATTTATTTACTTTATTTATTTAATTTATTTATTTATTCTAACCTATTTATTCACCGATTTATGTAATTTATTTATTTCTCGTTCGTTTGTCTTTTATTTATTTGTCTGTTAATTACTTATTTATTATTTATCTATTTATTTATTTATTCATTTATTTATTTATTTGTTTTATTGATTGACAAGGACAACAGTTTTTAAAAAAGTATGCAAGTATTTATTAGTATAATTAAAGTAAGAAATTGTTAAATGTATGTATGTAATTTTAATTGTATGACTAATGGATTTACTTAGAAGATTAATAATTATGTTTACATTTCTTACGATTGAGTGCAACACTTTATGTCGACCTCACTTCGAGTGCGTGAAATCTTATTTAATGTTTATTAACGATGTGATATTTTTATGTAATCTAACGATGTGATATTTTTATGTAATCTAACGATATGATATTTTCATGTAAATTATATGTGATATTATTTTATACTAAGAATTAAAGTCTTAGCGCCCGCGCTGTCTCTCTCCCTCTCTCCCTCTCCGCCCCACCACAGCCTGCGCTTAGCACATGGCCGTGCGTAGAGAACCGCAGCCGGCCTCAGCGCTCGCGCGCTCTAGCTCTCCCATCTCTCTCTCTCTCTGTCATTGTTTTAAGGCTACCATACTTAGCCGCTCACGTACGACCCAGGATGGTACGCCGAACATTCCTGAATATATTATGTGTAGTGTGCAACAGGGCGACCTTCCCCCCGTATTCGTTGCTCTAATTTATAGGCCACCGCATGTACCATTCCTGCAAAATTCTGACCTAATTGATAAGCTAGCTACATACATTCAGGACTATAGCCATAAAATCTTGATGGGTGATCTGAATGCGAACCTGTTGAAGACGTCGGCTGATGCAAGATTCGTTAGGCTATTAGCCGACGATTTAAATCTAAAAATAATAGATCATGCTGCGACTCATCACCTCGAGGGGTCTCACACATGGATTGATGTCGTTATGACAGATTACAACGACGTGGTTCTGAATGCCAGCAATCAGGGGTGCCCTTTGCCAGCAATCACACACTTATAGATGTTGAAATAGATTTTAAATTAAACAATAGCCCCATCACCGACACTTTCAGAACAGAGACTTTAAAACAATAGAACAGGAAGATCTTCTATATTACCTGAGTAAATATGACTCGGCGGCGTTTGATTGCTTAGACAACAACGATATGGACGATTTAATAGGACAGCTCAGCGCCAATCTCATGGGGGCAATAGATGAACTCGCTCCACTGAAGCAATTTATACCAAAAAATAAAGCTAATGGATTGACACATATCTGGCTGACATAATAAAAAAACGTGACGCCGTACGCAGACGACTTCAGCGCACAAAAGACGGTAATCTTTGGCAGGAGTACCGGTCTCTCGCGGTCGAAGCAGAACAACGCATGAAAATCGCGCGGGAGACTTATATGCAGAATAAGATTTTTTAAGTCCTAGAAAATAAGAAGGATATTTGGAAAGAACTAAAGGGCTCGGGGCTCCTGCCAAGGGCACGGGGATGGGGTTGCGTGGCTTCTCGCCGGGTGAGCTGAACTCGCACTTTTGCGGGGGTATCGGTCTCCCAGAGTGAAGGTGACGTTGATTTGGGTAGCGTCTTGGACTCGGACAGTGACGACGGCTTTGTTTTCAAAGATGTTACAGTGACGGACGTAGTCCTGGCTGTTGCTCATTTCGCGTCGCAGGCTAGGAGTGAGGACGGTATTCCCCAAAGCATTGTAGCTAAGGCTCTCCCGTATGTAAGTCATCATATAGCGAGGGTCTTCAACTCCTCTTTGTCTGGTGGTGTCTTCCCTGGGGCTTGGAGGGGGGGTCACTTTGTGCCTCTAAAAAAGATTTCAGGGCCATCTACTCTATCAGATTTTCGCCCAATAGCACTATAGAGCTTTCTCTCCCAGGTGCTGGAGAAGATAGTACACGACCAGATTACCGATTTCTTAAGATCCAAAAAGATCCTGGATCCTCTGCAAACTGGTTTCAGACAGCATCACAGCACCCAGACATCTCTACTAAAACTAACCGAGGACATACGAATTGGAATTAACGACAATAAGAAACTAATGACTATACTGCTACTGTTCGACTTTAGTAAGGCGTTTGACACTATATCACCATCTAAATTACTTCGTAAGCTGATACGCATGGGTTTTTCCAGGAGTGTTCTTCTGTGGATCAAATCATACATTTTTGGTCGCAGGCAAAAAGTCATAACTGACAACAACGGGGGATCTGATTGGTTAACCACCAATCTAGGTGTGCCACAGGGTTCAGTCCTGAGGCCCTTGCTATTCAGTCTTTATATCAATGACTTACAAGACGTACTGACTGGTGGTGATGTTAAACACTTGCTATACGCGGACGACTTGCAAACTTACACTCAAGTGATATGGCGAGATGTTCATGTGGCTATCAGATGCATGTCGGCTGTTGCGGGGGCAGTTTCGGAGTGGGCCGAAGCATCCGGACTGCGACTGAATGTCGGCAAAACAGAAGCGATCATTTTCGGCTCCGAGCACAACATCAATCGGTTGCAGGATCTTGGTTTGCCCGGCATTGGGTTTCAGGAAGGTGTACATGTGCCTTTCTCTGACTCGGTCACAAACCTTGGTGTTGCCATGGACTCTAAACTCACGTGGAAACTACAGGTTGATGCAGTTGGAAAAAAGGTAAATCGTGCTCTTTACAGCCTACGATTTTTTAGTTCATGCACAACTCAGGCGTTGAGAAAGCAGCTTGCATGCGCGCTGGTAGTGCCACATTTAGATTATTGTTCCGTGGTTCACCTTGATGTGTCTGATGAGCTCGAGATGAAGTCTCAACGACTTCAAAATTCATGTGTGAGATACATATGTGGTATTAGAAGGGATGAGCACATCACTCCTCACAGGAAATATCTTGGCTGGCTTACAGTAAAGGAAAGAAGAGCGTACTTTGCGGGGTTATTATTGTATAGGGCAATAAATATGGGACAACCTCCGTACCTTGCGGCTCTTTTTGGTAAAAATACAGCTAGGACTTCCAGTAGGAGCGGTGTGAAAGAGCTCTCGGTTCCGGGATCGCGGACTGATAAGGGTCTCTATTCGTTTAGAGCCCAAGGTTCGCGATTCTGGAACTCCCTCCCCTTCAGTGTGAGGTATCTGCCGTCCTTATGTAAATGTAAAACGGCGTTAGGCAGGCACCTCAGTCAACTGCACGGTGATTAAGTTGACATTTTTTCATTATGACGGAGAATTCATATACATGGGTAGTTATTTATTTATTTATTGACTTATTTATTTGTTTATTTATTTATTTATTTAATTATTTAATTATTCATTTATTTATTTATTTAATTAATTAATTAATTAATTAATTAATTAATCAATTGTTTGTTTGTTTGTTTGTTTGTTTGTTTGTTTGTTTGTTTACTTACTTACTTACTTACTTACTTACTTACTTACTTACTTACTTACCTACCTACCTACCTACCTACCTACCTACCTACCTACCTACCTACCTACCTACCTCCACGAGGGGGAGGCTGTACCCCCATGTGGCGCGTCCTCGGGTGGCGGATTGAGGAGTGCTCGCTGTAGGCACATAATACTACATACGTAGTACTGCCTGCAGAGGGTAGGAGAAAAATAAAATATCTCCCGCGGACCAAAAGCCAAACGAAGATCTGTTTAAAATCACCACAAGAAACGAGGATGGATCTTCAAAGCATGGCTGACCAGACGCTCGCTGGTTGCCGCAGCGCGACTTAACTTCGACTGTTGAGGGTGGAGGATGTGAGATAAACTGGGCTCTGACACTCCCAGGCTGCCGGTAAGTACAGGAGCCCGGGGCGGTTTAGCCGACATGCCCTAGCTGCTCTATCAACCGGCGAAAATCCTGATGGCTATGGTGGTGCCGGGTGGCGCCCGGACAGGGCCCCGTCATGGTCAGAAGGGGGGCCCCGCTACCCCCCTCCGGATACTTTACGAGGACGGCTTGCGCTGGGGCACGAGGCCAGAATACACGTCTACGAAGCCAGAATTGCGAGTGAAATCTAAGTGGAAAGTAGGTGAGAGAAGAGAGAAGGGAAAAAAAAAAAAAAAAAAAAAAAAGAAATATGATACGTACACCAGCAAGGACAAACGTAGGGACTTCGGATACCCTAAAAAGTGTCATTGAAACTGGGTTCCCTACCCAGAAACCAGGCAGCAACAACAGCCTGGTAAACGAGCAGGGAGTGAAACTAGTCAGTAACAACTGCCTGGAAAGCACTTCAGACGGAGAGTTGATAACACCTCTGTCCCCCATTGTCCATGTGACGGAGTATGGAAGTGGAGGTATAGAGGACAGAATAAGGGAAGACCAAGAAAAGGAGCAGGATAAAGAGACTCGGTCGTTCAAGCTCCTCAAAGAGCAAGTCGAAGCTCTGGTGGCGTTTATCTTGGGTAAGAAAAACATACACACAGAGTTGAAGACTATGGCGAAGGCTACTAGCAGAGCGCTACAGGACTTTACGAAGGCCAAAGCAGGTACTCAGTCGAAGGATAGAAGTAGCAAGGATCGAGAGAGCCAACCCTCTCCCTCCTTCGTTCAGAAACAGATGGACCAGACTCCGAACAAGCATCGGAGAACATCACCGCAGCAGGTCACGGCGGCCAGGAAGAAGGCACAAAGGACGACAACATCGCAGTCCCCACCACCGCCCTCCACAGTCAGAGAGACACCTTGGCAGGTAAAAGAAACGAGGAAGATAAAGAAAAAGAAGAAAAAAGAAGACGGGATGAGTGACACTGGTGTCTTAAGCCAAAAAGGCACTAAAAAATCTAAAACGACACGGGCAAGACCAACCCGACCGGAGGCCCTTATTATAAAGGCCGCCGAAGGGACCTCTTACGCTGATATCTTGAGAAAGATGAAGGCGGAACCCAAATTGACGGCACTCGGCGAATGCGTAAATAGGGTACGCAGGACTGCGGCTGGGGACCTGCTTTTGGAACTCCAACGCACAGCGGAAGGGAAGGCTACGGAACTCCGGCAAGCGGTGCAAGAAGTGCTAGATGGGGGTACCAAAATAAGGACCCTACAAGACGTAGTGGCCTTTGAAATAAAGGATCTCGACGTACTAACTAGCAAGGAGGACATTATAGAGGCGCTACGCAGGGAGTCCCAAAGTAGCGACGCGTCCACATTGGACGAGATTGTAGTAAAATCATTGCGTAAGGCATACGGTGACACGCAGACCGCGGTCACCCAAATGCCAGCAAAAATGGCTCAACAGATGATAGCTAAGCGCAAAATCAAGATAGGCTGGGTAGTCTGCCGAATACGGCAGATGGAAAGGAACATACGTCCACTTAGATGTTATAAGTGTCTAGGATTTGGACATATCGCCAAAAGTTGCAAGGTAGCACAGGACCGAAGTAACCTCTGCTACAAATGTGGAAATATAGACCATAAAGCAAGAGAGTGTAAGAATCAACCAAATTGCGTACTCTGCTGTGAAAGGAGCGCAGGAGGAAAAACTGATCATGCAGCCGGTAGCTACACATGTCCTATCTACAGAGCTGCATTAGAAGAATTAAAAGAAAAAACAAAAAAAAAATGAAGATAGTGCAGTTAAACCTAAATCACTGCGAGACAGCACAGGACCTACTTAACCAGTACGTTCGAGAGACGAAGGTTGATGTGGCCATCATATGTGAACAATACAGAGATCTGGACCAGCCATCATGGGACACGGACGACACTGGCAAAGCAGCGATCTGGACATGTGGCGACGTAGCTTTCCAGGAAAAAATGATGACTCGTGAGGAAGGATTTGTACGGGCGAAGGTAGCAGGTATATACGTATACAGCTGCTATGCCCCGCCTAATGCGCCAATTGAACAGTTCGAAAGACTGTTAGATCGACTCGTACTGGATATGGCGGGAAGAAAGCCAGTAATAATAGCAGGCGATTTTAACGCATGGGCCGTAGAGTGGGGCAGCCAAAGGACTAATCAAAGAGGACGGGTGCTGCTGGAAACATTCGCACTCCTAGATTTGGTACTAGTTAATCAGGGTTGTACCAACACTTTTAGAAGAGGGGACACAGGATCTATAGTAGATCTGACATATGTTAGCAGCTGTTTAATTGACTCAGTCGACACGTGGATCGTGAGTGAACACTACACCAATAGTGATCACCAGGCCATAATTATGGAGATAGGAAGATCAAAGCAGGGTTCCAGCGCGAGTACAAGGACCAATAGAATCGGTTGGAAAGTGAAAGACTATGATAAGGAGATGTTTCTGTTGGCACTGGAGGAAATACAACTGTTTGGGACAGCGGACAGCAAGGCTAAACAGGTGATGAAAAATATCACCCGAGCCTGCGACGCAGCTATGCCAAGAAGACTGCCCAACCAAAGACGACCACCAGTATACTGGTGGAATAGTGAGGCGGATAGCGCTCGTAGCGAGTGCCATCGGACTAGGAGACAGGAGCAGCGGGCAAGAAAGAAATACTATAAAACTGGAAGAGGCCAGGAATTAGTAGATGCCTACCACCAGGAAATGAAGGACGCTAAGCGAAAGCTTAAGAAGACAATCCGTACCAATAAGCGACGGTGCCTGAAGGAATTACAGGACGAGGTTAATAAAGACCCCTGGGGTAGACCTTATAAAATAGTAATGAAGAAGATCAAAGGAAGCTACGCACCCCCTCCCAAGTGCCCCCAAATATTATATCGAGTAGTGACTAAACTGTTCCCCACACAACGGGACGAACCGTGTGTTATAGAATCAGAGGCAAACGAAGAAGCTATTCCTCCAGTCACAATGGAGGAACTGCTAAGCGCTTGCAAGAGGGTTGGAAACAACAAGGCTCCAGGCCTGGATGGCATTCCCAATATAGCATTGAAACATGCTATATTCGCCCAACCAGAGATCTTCATAGACTTGTACAACACATGTCTAAAAGAGGGAATATTTCCCGCCGACTGGAAGAGGCAACGACTTGTGCTACTACCAAAGGGAAAGAAGCCACCTGAGGACGCTTCATCATACAGACCGCTCTGCATGCTGGACACCTCAGGCAAGATTCTGGAACGCATAATTTGCGTCAGAATGGATCAGGCAATAGAAGAAAAAGGGGGACTTGCGGAACACCAATACGGCTTTCGGAGGAAACGATCAACTCTAGACGCAGTGAACATAGTGATTGACACTGCGCGCGCAGCGATAGAGGGAAAGAGATGGAAAGGAGGAGCAAAGGAGAATTGCGCTGTCGTCACTCTGGACGTCAAAAATGCATTCAACTCGGCCAAATGGACCAAAATACACGAGGCATTTCGTAAACAAGAAGTGCCTTTATATATAAGAAGGATGATGTCCGACTACTTGAAGGACAGAATCTTATTATATGACACTGACAATGGCACCAAGACCTATGAAGTAACAGGAGGAGTACCCCAGGGATCAGTGCTTGGTTCACCGACTTGGAACAGCTTGTACGATGGGGTACTAAGGCTACAGTTACCCAAAGGGGCGACAGTGATAGGATTCGCTGACGACATAGCACTAGTCGTGGTAGCGAAAAGCATAGAAGATATAACAGAGATAGCTGACGAGGCTATTCGTATAATACGCGAATGGCTGACAGAGACAGGACTGGAATTGGCCAGTCATAAAACCGAAGTTCTTCTTATTTCTAGTAGGAAGAAAATGGAGAAAATAACGCTAATGGTGGATGGACACCAGATTGTTTCTCAACCAACCATTAAGTACCTGGGCATTACCATTGATGCAAGACTTACATTTAAGCAGCATCTTGAAACAGTGAGTGATAAAGCAGCAAAAGTTGGCGCTGCTTTATCTCGATTGATGCCAAATGTAGGAGGGCCAACGCAAGGTAGAAGGTTGCTCTTAGTCAGTGTAATCACATCGATTATGTTGTATGGGGCTCCTATATGGGCAGATGCCATGTTAGTGAAAACGTACGCAAACAAGCTGTCGACTGTTTACAGACGAAGTGCACTTAGGGTCGCGTCTGCTTATCGTACGGTATCAGATGAGGCTGCCTGTATTATAGCAGGCATGCCGCCTATGGACCTCCTAGCAATGGAGAGAAAGAATGTCTTCGAGACAAAGCGACAACAAAATGACAACACTCAGAAGGACATCTGGGATTCCGCGAAGAAGCAGACACTGACTGAGTGGCAAAAAAGATGGGACTCCAGTGGCAAGGGGCGATGGACACATCGCCTCATACCAAGGATAGAGGGCTGGACCGAAAGAAGACATGGGGAAGTAAATTACTACCTCACACAGTTTTTGACCGGGCACGGATGCTTCCGGGCGTACCTGCACCGATTCAAATTAGAATACCGTCCAAACTGCCCAGTGTGTATGGACGCTGACGAGGATGCGGAGCATGTCTTCTGTGACTGCTCACGATACCAACAGGAAAGAGAAGAACTTGAGAGCTATCTCCAGACCAGAGTAACACCTGAGTCGATTATGGAGGCTATGCTGACTTCGGAGGATGGATGGTGCACAGTAAACAACTATGCAGCAGATATACTTAAGAAGGTCAGAAAAGACGAAGAAGGAAGAAGAAAAAGACGAGAGATGCTGAATGAAGCTGGCGACCGGACGATGCGGTAAGAAGTAGAAGGCACACAACACGGAAGACTACTAATGACGGTAATGGGAGAACCAGTGATGCCGACCACATTCACAGAAGAGGGCAGGAGCCCAATGACCCCCGCGAAGCATTGCTTGGCGGTAGTACCGCGGGGAGGTCAACTCAGAAGAAAGGGCATGGTTCACTTTACTAAGGGTCAAAAAGTGAACGGAGGGGATCCGGTTGCGGTGGGGCGTAAAAACCCTGGCGTATACTGGAAGGTTTAGTGAGTGCGAGTCTCACACACGGTGGTACTTCACTATATCATGTCATGGTCCATAATGGATTTGCCTTAAACCTATCTCTCTATAAGAAAAAAAAAAAAAAAAAAAACCTACCTACCTACCTACCTACCTACCTACCTACCTACCTACCTACCTACCTACCTACCTACCTACCTACCTACCTCCACGAGGGGGAGGCTGTACCCCCATGTGGCGCGTCCTCGGGTGGCGGATTGAGGAGTGCTCGCTGTAGGCACATAATACTACATACGTAGTACTGCCTGCAGAGGGTAGGAGAAAAATAAAATATCTCCCGCGGACCAAAAGCCAAACGAAGATCTGTTTAAAATCACCACAAGAAACGAGGATGGATCTTCAAAGCATGGCTGACCAGACGCTCGCTGGTTGCCGCAGCACGACTTAACTTCGACTGTTGAGGGTGGAGGATGTGAGATAAACTGGGCTCTGACACTCCCAGGCTGCCGGTAAGTACAGGAGCCCGGGGCGGTTTAGCCGACATGCCCTAGCTGCTCTATCAACCGGCGAAAATCCTGATGGCTATGGTGGTGCCGGGTGGCGCCCGGACAGGGCCCCGTCATGGTCAGAAGGGGGCCCCGCTACCCCCCTCCGGATACTTTACGACGACGACTTGCGCTGGGGCACGAGGCCAGAATACACGTCTACGAAGCCAGAATTGAGAGTGAAATCTAAGTGGAAAGTAGGTGAGAGAAGAGAGAAGGGAAAAAAAAAAAAAAAAAAAGAAATATGATACGTACACCAGCAAGGACAAACGTAGGGACTTCGGATACCCTAAAAAGTGTCATTGAAACTGGGTTCCCTACCCAGAAACCAGGCAGCAACAACAGCCTGGTAAACGAGCAGGGAGTGAAACTAGTCAGTAACAACTGCCTGGAAAGCACTTCAGACGGAGAGTTGATAACACCTCTGTCCCCCATTGTCCATGTGACGGAGTATGGAAGTGGAGGTATAGAGGACAGAATAAGAGAAGATCAAGAAAAGGAGCAGGATAAAGAGACTCGATCGTTCAAGCTCCTCAAAGAGCAAGTCGAAGCTCTGGTGGCGTTTATCTTGGGTAAGAAAAACATACACACAGAGTTGAAGACTATGGCGAAGGCTACTAGCAGAGCGCTACAGGACTTTACGAAGGCCAAAGCAGGTACTCAGTCGAAGGATAGAAGTAGCAAGGATCGAGAGAGCCAAACCTCTCCCTCCTTCGTTCAGAAACAGATGGACCAGACTCCGAACAAGCATCGGAGAACATCACCGCAGCAGGTCACGGCGGCCAGGAAGAAGGCACAAAGGACGACAACATCGCAGTCCCCACCACCGCCCTCCACAGTCAGAGAGACACCTTGGCAGGTAAAAGAAACGAGGAAGATAAAGAAAAAGAAGAAAAAAGAAGACGGGATGAGTGACACTGGTGTCTTAAGCCAAAAAGGCACTAAAAAATCTAAAACGACACGGGCAAGACCAACCCGACCGGAGGCCCTTATTATAAAGGCCGCCGAAGGGACCTCTTACGCTGATATCTTGAGAAAGATGAAGGCGGAACCCAAATTGACGGCACTCGGCGAATGCGTAAATAGGGTACGCAGGACTGCGGCTGGGGACCTGCTTTTGGAACTCCAACGCACAGCGGAAGGGAAGGCTACGGAACTCCGGCAAGCGGTGCAAGAAGTGCTAGATGGGGGTACCAAAATAAGGACCATACAAGACGTAGTGGCCTTTGAAATAAAGGATCTCGACGTACTAACTAGCAAGGAGGACATTATAGAGGCGCTACGCAGGGAGTCCCAAAGTAGCGACGCGTCCACATTGGACGAGATTGTAGTAAAATCATTGCGTAAGGCATACGGTGACACGCAGACCGCGGTCACCCAAATGCCAGCAAAAATGGCTCAACAGATGATAGCTAAGCGCAAAATCAAGATAGGCTGGGTAGTCTGCCGAATACGGCAGATGGAAAGGAACATACGTCCACTTAGATGTTATAAGTGTCTAGGATTTGGACATATCGCCAAAAGTTGCAAGGTAGCACAGGACCGAAGTAACCTCTGCTACAAATGTGGAAATATAGACCATAAAGCAAGAGAGTGTAAGAATCAACCAAATTGCGTACTCTGCTGTGAAAGGAGCGCAGGAGGAAAAACTGATCATGCAGCCGGTAGCTACACATGTCCTATCTACAGAGCTGCATTAGAAGAATTAAAAGAAAAAACAAAAAAAAAATGAAGATAGTGCAGTTAAACCTAAATCACTGCGAGACAGCACAGGACCTACTTAACCAGTACGTTCGAGAGACGAAGGTTGATGTGGCCATCATATGTGAACAATACAGAGATCTGGACCAGCCATCATGGGACACGGACGACACTGGCAAAGCAGCGATCTGGACATGTGGCGACGTAGCTTTCCAGGAAAAAATGATGACTCGTGAGGAAGGATTTGTACGGGCGAAGGTAGCAGGTATATACGTATACAGCTGCTATGCCCCGCCTAATGCGCCAATTGAACAGTTCGAAAGACTGTTAGATCGACTCGTACTGGATATGGCGGGAAGAAAGCCAGTAATAATAGCAGGCGATTTTAACGCATGGGCCGTAGAGTGGGGCAGCCAAAGGACTAATCAAAGAGGACGGGTGCTGCTGGAAACATTCGCACTCCTAGATTTGGTACTAGTTAATCAGGGTTGTACCAACACTTTTAGAAGAGGGGACACAGGATCTATAGTAGATCTGACATATGTTAGCAGCTGTTTAATTGACTCAGTCGACACGTGGATCGTGAGTGAACACTACACCAATAGTGATCACCAGGCCATAATTATGGAGATAGGAAGATCAAAGCAGGGTTCCAGCGCGAGTACAAGGACCAATAGAATCGGTTGGAAAGTGAAAGACTATGATAAGGAGATGTTTCTGTTGGCACTGGAGGAAATACAACTGTTTGGGACAGCGGACAGCAAGGCTAAACAGGTGATGAAAAATATCACCCGAGCCTGCGACGCAGCTATGCCAAGAAGAGTGCCCAACCAAAGACGACCACCAGTATACTGGTGGAATAGTGAGGCGGATAGCGCTCGTAGCGAGTGCCATCGGACTAGGAGACAGGAGCAGCGGGCAAGAAAGAAATACTATAAAACTGGAAGAGGCCAGGAATTAGTAGATGCCTACCACCAGGAAATGAAGGACGCTAAGCGAAAGCTTAAGAAGACAATCAGTACCAATAAGCGACGGTGCCTGAAGGAATTACAGGACGAGGTTAATAAAGACCCCTGGGGTAGACCTTATAAAATAGTAATGAAGAAGATCAAAGGAAGCTACGCACCCCCTCCCAAGTGCCCCCAAATATTATATCGAGTAGTGACTAAACTGTTCCCCACACAACGGGACGAACCGTGTGTTATAGAATCAGAGGCAAACGAAGAAGCTATTCCTCCAGTCACAATGGAGGAACTGCTAAGCGCTTGCAAGAGGGTTGGAAACAACAAGGCTCCAGGCCTGGATGGCATTCCCAATATAGCATTGAAACATGCTATATTCGCCCAACCAGAGATCTTCATAGACTTGTACAACACATGTCTAAAAGAGGGAATATTTCCCGCCGACTGGAAGAGGCAACGACTTGTGCTACTACCAAAGGGAAAGAAGCCACCTGAGGACGCTTCATCATACAGACCGCTCTGCATGCTGGACACCTCAGGCAAGATTCTGGAACGCATAATTTGCGTCAGAATGGATCAGGCAATAGAAGAAAAAGGGGGACTTGCGGAACACCAATACGGCTTTCGGAGGAAACGATCAACTCTAGACGCAGTGAACATAGTGATTGACACTGCGCGCGCAGCGATAGAGGGAAAGAGATGGAAAGGAGGAGCAAAGGAGAATTGCGCTGTCGTCACTCTGGACGTCAAAAATGCATTCAACTCGGCCAAATGGACCAAAATACACGAGGCATTTCGTAAACAAGAAGTGCCTTTATATATAAGAAGGATGATGTCCGACTACTTGAAGGACAAAATCTTATTATATGACACTGACAATGGCACCAAGACCTATGAAGTAACAGGAGGAGTACCCCAGGGATCAGTGCTTGGTTCACCGACTTGGAACAGCTTGTACGATGGGGTACTAAGGCTACAGTTACCCAAAGGGGCGACAGTGATAGGATTCGCTGACGACATAGCACTAGTCGTGGTAGCGAAAAGCATAGAAGATATAACAGAGATAGCTGACGAGGCTATTCGTATAATACGCGAATGGCTGACAGAGACAGGACTGGAATTGGCCAGTCATAAAACCGAAGTTCTTCTTATTTCTAGTAGGAAGAAAATGGAGAAAATAACGCTAATGGTGGATGGACACCAGATTGTTTCTCAACCAACCATTAAGTACCTGGGCATTACCATTGATGCAAGACTTACATTTAAGCAGCATCTTGAAACAGTGAGTGATAAAGCAGCAAAAGTTGGCGCTGCTTTATCTCGATTGATGCCAAATGTAGGAGGGCCAACGCAAGGTAGAAGGTTGCTCTTAGTCAGTGTAATCACATCGATTATGTTGTATGGGGCTCCTATATGGGCAGATGCCATGTTAGTGAAAACGTACGCAAACAAGCTGTCGACTGTTTACAGACGAAGTGCACTTAGGGTCGCGTCTGCTTATCGTACGGTATCAGATGAGGCTGCCTGTATTATAGCAGGCATGCCGCCTATGGACCTCCTAGCAATGGAGAGAAAGAATGTCTTCGAGACAAAGCGACAACAAAATGACAACACTCAGAAGGACATCTGGGATTCCGCGAAGAAGCAGACACTGACTGAGTGGCAAAAAAGATGGGACTCCAGTGGCAAGGGGCGATGGACACATCGCCTCATACCAAGGATAGAGGGCTGGACCGAAAGAAGACATGGGGAAGTAAATTACTACCTCACACAGTTTTTGACCGGGCACGGATGCTTCCGGGCGTACCTGCACCGATTCAAATTAGAATACCGTCCAAACTGCCCAGTGTGTATGGACGCTGACGAGGATGCGGAGCATGTCTTCTGTGACTGCTCACGATACCAACAGGAAAGAGAAGAACTTGAGAGCTATCTCCAGACCAGAGTAACACCTGAGTCGATTATGGAGGCTATGCTGACTTCGGAGGATGGATGGTGCACAGTAAACAACTATGCAGCAGATATACTTAAGAAGGTCAGAAAAGACGAAGAAGGAAGAAGAAAAAGACGAGAGATGCTGAATGAAGCTGGCGACCGGACGATGCGGTAAGAAGTAGAAGGCACACAACACGGAAGACTACTAATGACGGTAATGGGAGAACCAGTGATGCCGACCACATTCACAGAAGAGGGCAGGAGCCCAATGACCCCCGCGAAGCATTGCTTGGCGGTAGTACCGCGGGGAGGTCAACTCAGAAGAAAGGGCATGGTTCACTTTACTAAGGGTCAAAAAGTGAACGGAGGGGATCCGGTTGCGGTGGGGCGTAAAAACCCTGGCGTATACTGGAAGGTTTAGTGAGTGCGAGTCTCACACACGGTGGTACTTCACTATATCATGTCATGGTCCATAATGGATTTGCCTTAAACCTATCTCTCTATAAGAAAAAAAAAAAAAAAAAAAACCTACCTACCTACCTACCTACCTACCTACCTACCTACCTACCTACCTACCTACCTACCTACCTACCTACCTACCTCCACGAGGGGGAGGCTGTACCCCCATGTGGCGCGTCCTCGGGTGGCGGATTGAGGAGTGCTCGCTGTAGGCACATAATACTACATACGTAGTACTGCCTGCAGAGGGTAGGAGAAAAATAAAATATCTCCCGCGGACCAAAAGCCAAACGAAGATCTGTTTAAAATCACCACAAGAAACGAGGATGGATCTTCAAAGCATGGCTGACCAGACGCTCGCTGGTTGCCGCAGCACGACTTAACTTCGACTGTTGAGGGTGGAGGATGTGAGATAAACTGGGCTCTGACACTCCCAGGCTGCCGGTAAGTACAGGAGCCCGGGGCGGTTTAGCCGACATGCCCTAGCTGCTCTATCAACCGGCGAAAATCCTGATGGCTATGGTGGTGCCGGGTGGCGCCCGGACAGGGCCCCGTCATGGTCAGAAGGGGGCCCCGCTACCCCCCTCCGGATACTTTACGACGACGACTTGCGCTGGGGCACGAGGCCAGAATACACGTCTACGAAGCCAGAATTGAGAGTGAAATCTAAGTGGAAAGTAGGTGAGAGAAGAGAGAAGGGAAAAAAAAAAAAAAAAAAAGAAATATGATACGTACACCAGCAAGGACAAACGTAGGGACTTCGGATACCCTAAAAAGTGTCATTGAAACTGGGTTCCCTACCCAGAAACCAGGCAGCAACAACAGCCTGGTAAACGAGCAGGGAGTGAAACTAGTCAGTAACAACTGCCTGGAAAGCACTTCAGACGGAGAGTTGATAACACCTCTGTCCCCCATTGTCCATGTGACGGAGTATGGAAGTGGAGGTATAGAGGACAGAATAAGAGAAGATCAAGAAAAGGAGCAGGATAAAGAGACTCGATCGTTCAAGCTCCTCAAAGAGCAAGTCGAAGCTCTGGTGGCGTTTATCTTGGGTAAGAAAAACATACACACAGAGTTGAAGACTATGGCGAAGGCTACTAGCAGAGCGCTACAGGACTTTACGAAGGCCAAAGCAGGTACTCAGTCGAAGGATAGAAGTAGCAAGGATCGAGAGAGCCAAACCTCTCCCTCCTTCGTTCAGAAACAGATGGACCAGACTCCGAACAAGCATCGGAGAACATCACCGCAGCAGGTCACGGCGGCCAGGAAGAAGGCACAAAGGACGACAACATCGCAGTCCCCACCACCGCCCTCCACAGTCAGAGAGACACCTTGGCAGGTAAAAGAAACGAGGAAGATAAAGAAAAAGAAGAAAAAAGAAGACGGGATGAGTGACACTGGTGTCTTAAGCCAAAAAGGCACTAAAAAATCTAAAACGACACGGGCAAGACCAACCCGACCGGAGGCCCTTATTATAAAGGCCGCCGAAGGGACCTCTTACGCTGATATCTTGAGAAAGATGAAGGCGGAACCCAAATTGACGGCACTCGGCGAATGCGTAAATAGGGTACGCAGGACTGCGGCTGGGGACCTGCTTTTGGAACTCCAACGCACAGCGGAAGGGAAGGCTACGGAACTCCGGCAAGCGGTGCAAGAAGTGCTAGATGGGGGTACCAAAATAAGGACCCTACAAGACGTAGTGGCCTTTGAAATAAAGGATCTCGACGTACTAACTAGCAAGGAGGACATTCTAGAGGCGCTATGCAGGGAGTTCCAAAGTAGCGACGCGTCCACATTGGACGAGATTGTAGTAAAATCATTGCGTAAGGCATACGGTGACACGCAGACCGCGGTCACCCAAATGCCAGCAAAAATGGCTCAACAGATGATAGCTAAGCGCAAAATCAAGATAGGCTGGGTAGTCTGCCGAATACGGCAGATGGAAAGGAACATACGTCCACTTAGATGTTATAAGTGTCTAGGATTTGGACATATCGCCAAAAGTTGCAAGGTAGCACAGGACCGAAGTAACCTCTGCTACAAATGTGGAAATATAGACCATAAAGCAAGAGAGTGTAAGAATCAACCAAATTGCGTACTCTGCTGTGAAAGGAGCGCAGGAGGAAAAACTGATCATGCAGCCGGTAGCTACACATGTCCTATCTACAGAGCTGCATTAGAAGAGTTAAAAGAAAAAAAAAAAAGATAATGAAGATAGTGCAGTTAAACCTAAATCACTGCGAGACAGCACAGGACCTACTTAACCAGTACGTTCGAGAGACGAAGGTTGATGTGGCCATCATATGTGAACAATACAGAGATCTGGACCAGCCATCATGGGACACGGACGACACTGGCAAAGCAGCGATCTGGACATGTGGCGACGTAGCTTTCCAGGAAAAAATGATGACTCGTGAGGAAGGATTTGTACGGGCGAAGGTAGCAGGTATATACGTATACAGCTGCTATGCCCCGCCTAATGCGCCAATTGAACAGTTCGAAAGACTGTTAGATCGACTCGTACAGGATATGGCGGGAAAAAAGCCAGTAATAATAGCAGGCGATTTTAACGCATGGGCCGTAGAGTGGGGCAGCCAAAGGACTAATCAAAGAGGACGGGTGCTGCTGGAAACATTCGCACTCCTAGATTTGGTACTAGTTAATCAGGGTTGTACCAACACTTTTAGAAGAGGGGACACAGGATCTATAATAGATCTGACATATGTTAGCAGCTGTTTAATTGACTCAGTCGACACGTGGATCGTGAGTGAACACTACACCAATAGTGATCACCAGGCCATAATTATGGAGATAGGAAGATCAAAGCAGGGTTCCAGCGCGAGTACAAGGACCAATAGAATCGGTTGGAAAGTGAAAGACTATGATAAGGAGATGTTTCTGTTGGCACTGGAGGAAATACAACTGTTTGGGACAGCGGACAACAAGGCTAAACAGGTGATGAAAAATATCACCCGAGCCTGCGACGCAGCTATGCCAAGAAGAGTGCCCAACCAAAGACGACCACCAGTATACTGGTGGAATAGTGAGGCGGATAGCGCTCGTAGCGAGTGCCATCGGACTAGGAGACAGGAGCAGCGGGCAAGAAAGAAATACTATAAAACTGGAAGAGGCCAGGAATTAGTAGATGCCTACCACCAGGAAATGAAGGACGCTAAGCGAAAGCTTAAGAAGACAATCCGTACCAATAAGCGACGGTGCCTGAAGGAATTACAGGACGAGGTTAATAAAGACCCCTGGGGTAGACCTTATAAAATAGTAATGAAGAAGATCAAAGGAAGCTACGCACCCCCTCCCAAGTGCCCACAATTATTAGATCGAGTAGTGACTAAACTGTTCCCCACACAACGGGACGAACCGTGTGTTATAGAATCAGAGGCAAACGAAGAAGCTATTCCTCCAGTCACAATGGAGGAACTGCTAAGCGCTTGCAAGAGGGTTGGAAACAACAAGGCTCCAGGCCTGGATGGCATTCCCAATATAGCATTGAAACATGCTATATTCGCCCAACCAGAGATCTTCATAGACTTGTACAACACATGTCTAAAAGAGGGAATATTTCCCGCCGACTGGAAGAGACAACGACTTGTGCTACTACCAAAGGGAAAGAAGCCACCTGAGGACGCTTCATCATACAGACCGCTCTGCATGCTGGACACCTCAGGCAAGATTCTGGAACGCATAATTTGCGTCAGAATGGATCAGGCAATAGAAGAAAAAGGGGGCTTGCGGAACACCAATACGGCTTTCGGAGGAAACGATCAACTCTAGACGCAGTGAACATAGTGATTGACACTGCGCGCGCAGCGATAGAGGGAAAGAGATGGAAAGGAGGAGCAAAGGAGTATTGCGCTGTCGTCACTCTGGACGTCAAAAATGCATTCAACTCGGCCAAATAGACCAAAATACACGAGGCATTTCGTAAACAAGAAGTGCCTTTATATGTACGAAGGATGATGTCCGACTACTTGAAGGACAGAATCTTATTATATGACACTGACAATGGCACCAAGACCTATGAAGTAACAGGAGGAGTACCCCAGGGATCAGTGCTTGGTTCACCGACTTGGAACAGCTTGTACGATGGGGTACTAAGGCTACAGTTACCCAAAGGGGCGACAGTGATAGGATTCGCTGATGACATAGCACTAGTCGTGGTAGCGAAAAGCATAGAAGATATAACAGAGATAGCTGACGAGGCTATTCGTATAATACGCGAATGGCTGACAGAGACAGGACTGGAATTGGCCAGTCATAAAACCGAAGTTCTTCTTATTTCTAGTAGGAAGAAAATGGAGAAAATAACGCTAATAGTGGATGGACACAAGATTGTTTCTCAACCAACCATTAAGTACCTGGGCATTACCATTGATGCAAGACTTACATTTAAGCAGCATCTTGAAACAGTGAGTGATAAAGCAGCAAAAGTTGGCGCTGCTTTATCTCGATTGATGCCAAATGTAGGAGGGCCAACGCAAGGTAGAAGGTTGCTCTTAGTCAGTGTAATCACATCGATTATGTTGTACGGGGCTCCTATATGGGCAGATGCCATGTTAGTGAAAACGTACGCAAACAAGCTGTCGACTGTATACAGACGAAGTGCACTTAGGGTCGCGTCTGCTTATCGTACGGTATCAGATGAGGCTGCCTGTATTATAGCAGGCATGCCGCCTATTGACCTCCTAGCAATGGAGAGAAAGAATGTCTTCGAGACAAAGCGACAACAAAATGACAACACTCAGAAGGACATCTGGGATTCCGCGAAGAAGCAGACACTGACTGAGTGGCAAAAAAGATGGGACTCCAGTGGCAAGGGGCGATGGACACATCGCCTCATACCAAGGATAGAGGGCTGGACCGAAAGAAGACATGGGGAAGTAAATTACTACCTCACACAGTTTTTGACCGGGCACGGATGCTTCCGGGCGTACCTGCACCGATTCAAATTAGAAGACCGTCCAAACTGCCCAGTGTGTATGGACGCTGACGAGGATGCGGAGCATGTCTTCTGTGACTGCTCACGATACCAACAGGAAAGAGAAGAACTTGAGAGCTATCTCCAGACCAGAGTAACACCTGAGTCGATTATGGAGGCTATGCTGACTTCGGAGGATGGATGGTGCACAGTAAACAACTATGCAGCAGATATACTTAAGAAGGTCAGAAAAGACGAAGAAGGATGAAGAAAAAGACGAGAGATGCTGAATGAAGCTGGCGACCGGACGATGCGGTAAGAAGTAGAAGGCACACAACACGGAAGACTACTAATGACGGTAATGGGAGAACCAGTGATGCCGACCACATTCACAGAAGAGGGCAGGAGCCCAATGACCCCCGCGAAGCATTGCTTGGCCGTAGTACCGCGGGGAGGTCAACTCAGAAGAAAGGGCACGGTTCACTTTACTAAGGGTCAAAAAGTGAACGGAGGGGATCCGGTTGCGGTGGGGCGTAAAAACCCTGGCGTATACTGGAAGGTTTAGTGAGTGCGAGTCTCACACACGGTGGTACTTCACTATATCATGTCATGGTCCATAATGGATTTGCCTTAAACCTCTCTCTCTATAAGAAAAAAAAAAAAAAAAAAAACCTACCTACCTACCTACCTACCTACCTACCTACCTACCTACCTACCTACCTACCTACCTACCTACCTACCTACCTACCTACCTACCTACCTACCTACCTACCTACCTACCTACCTACCTACCTACCTACCTACCTACCTACCTACCTACCTACCTACCTACCTACCTACCTACCTACCTACCTACCTACCTACCTACCTACCTACCTACCTACCTACCTACCTACCTACCTACCTACCTACCTACCTACCTACCTACCTACCTACCTACCTACCTACCTACCTACCTACCTACCTACCTACCTACCTACCTACCTACCTACCTACCTACCTACCTACCTACCTACCTACCTACCTACCTACCTACCTACCTACCTACCTACCTACCTACCTACCTACCTACCTACCTACCTACCTACCTACCTACCTACCTACCTACCTACCTACCTACCTACCTACCTACCTACCTACCTACCTACCTACCTACCTACCTACCTACCTACCTACCTACCTACCTACCTACCTACCTACCTACCTACCTACCTACCTACCTACCTACCTACCTACCTACCTACCTACCTACCTACCTACCTACCTACCTACCTACCTACCTACCTACCTACCTACCTACCTACCTACCTACCTACCTACCTACCTACCTACCTACCTACCTACCTACCTACCTACCTACCTACCTACCTACCTACCTACCTACCTACCTACCTACCTACCTACCTACCTACCTACCTACCTACCTACCTACCTACCTACCTACCTACCTACCTACCTACCTACCTACCTACCTACCTACCTACCTACCTACCTACCTACCTACCTACCTACCTACCTACCTACCTACCTACCTACCTACCTACCTACCTACCTACCTACCTACCTACCTACCTACCTACCTACCTACCTACCTACCTACCTACCTACCTACCTACCTACCTACCTACCTACCTACCTACCTACCTACCTACCTACCTACCTACCTACCTACCTACCTACCTACCTACCTACCTACCTACCTACCTACCTACCTACCTACCTACCTACCTACCTACCTACCTACCTACCTACCTACCTACCTACCTACCTACCTACCTACCTACCTACCTACCTACCTACCTACCTACCTACCTACCTACCTACCTACCTACCTACCTACCTACCTACCTACCTACCTACCTACCTACCTACCTACCTACCTACCTACCTACCTACCTACCTACCTACCTACCTACCTACCTACCTACCTACCTACCTACCTACCTACCTACCTACCTACCTACCTACCTACCTACCTACCTACCTACCTACCTACCTACCTACCTACCTACCTACCTACCTACCTACCTACCTACCTACCTACCTACCTACCTACCTACCTACCTACCTACCTACCTACCTACCTACCTACCTACCTACCTACCTACCTACCTACCTACCTACCTACCTACCTACCTACCTACCTACCTACCTACCTACCTACCTACCTACCTACCTACCTACCTACCTACCTACCTACCTACCTACCTACCTACCTACCTACCTACCTACCTACCTACCTACCTACCTACCTACCTACCTACCTACCTACCTACCTACCTACCTACCTACCTACCTACCTACCTACCTACCTACCTACCTACCTACCTACCTACCTACCTACCTACCTACCTACCTACCTACCTACCTACCTACCTACCTACCTACCTACCTACCTACCTACCTACCTACCTACCTACCTACCTACCTACCTACCTACCTACCTACCTACCTACCTACCTACCTACCTACCTACCTACCTACCTACCTACCTACCTACCTACCTACCTACCTACCTACCTACCTACCTACCTACCTACCTACCTACCTACCTACCTACCTACCTACCTACCTACCTACCTACCTACCTACCTACCTACCTACCTACCTACCTACCTACCTACCTACCTACCTACCTACCTACCTACCTACCTACCTACCTACCTACCTACCTACCTACCTACCTACCTACCTACCTACCTACCTACCTACCTACCTACCTACCTACCTACCTACCTACCTACCTACCTACCTACCTACCTACCTACCTACCTACCTACCTACCTACCTACCTACCTACCTACCTACCTACCTACCTACCTACCTACCTACCTACCTACCTACCTACCTACCTACCTACCTACCTACCTACCTACCTACCTACCTACCTACCTACCTACCTACCTACCTACCTACCTACCTACCTACCTACCTACCTACCTACCTACCTACCTACCTACCTACCTACCTACCTACCTACCTACCTACCTACCTACCTACCTACCTACCTACCTACCTACCTACCTACCTACCTACCTACCTACCTACCTACCTACCTACCTACCTACCTACCTACCTACCTACCTACCTACCTACCTACCTACCTACCTACCTACCTACCTACCTACCTACCTACCTACCTACCTACCTACCTACCTACCTACCTACCTACCTACCTACCTACCTACCTACCTACCTACCTACCTACCTACCTACCTACCTACCTACCTACCTACCTACCTACCTACCTACCTACCTACCTACCTACCTACCTACCTACCTACCTACCTACCTACCTACCTACCTACCTACCTACCTACCTACCTACCTACCTACCTACCTACCTACCTACCTACCTACCTACCTACCTACCTACCTACCTACCTACCTACCTACCTACCTACCTACCTACCTACCTACCTACCTACCTACCTACCTACCTACCTACCTACCTACCTACCTACCTACCTACCTACCTACCTACCTACCTACCTACCTACCTACCTACCTACCTACCTACCTACCTACCTACCTACCTACCTACCTACCTACCTACCTACCTACCTACCTACCTACCTACCTACCTACCTACCTACCTACCTACCTACCTACCTACCTACCTACCTACCTACCTACCTACCTACCTACCTACCTACCTACCTACCTACCTACCTACCTACCTACCTACCTACCTACCTACCTACCTACCTACCTACCTACCTACCTACCTACCTACCTACCTACCTACCTACCTACCTACCTACCTACCTACCTACCTACCTACCTACCTACCTACCTACCTACCTACCTACCTACCTACCTACCTACCTACCTACCTACCTACCTACCTACCTACCTACCTACCTACCTACCTACCTACCTACCTACCTACCTACCTACCTACCTACCTACCTACCTACCTACCTACCTACCTACCTACCTACCTACCTACCTACCTACCTACCTACCTACCTACCTACCTACCTACCTACCTACCTACCTACCTACCTACCTACCTACCTACCTACCTACCTACCTACCTACCTACCTACCTACCTACCTACCTACCTACCTACCTACCTACCTACCTACCTACCTACCTACCTACCTACCTACCTACCTACCTACCTACCTACCTACCTACCTACCTACCTACCTACCTACCTACCTACCTACCTACCTACCTACCTACCTACCTACCTACCTACCTACCTACCTACCTACCTACCTACCTACCTACCTACCTACCTACCTACCTACCTACCTACCTACCTACCTACCTACCTACCTACCTACCTACCTACCTACCTACCTACCTACCTACCTACCTACCTACCTACCTACCTACCTACCTACCTACCTACCTACCTACCTACCTACCTACCTACCTACCTACCTACCTACCTACCTACCTACCTACCTACCTACCTACCTACCTACCTACCTACCTACCTACCTACCTACCTACCTACCTACCTACCTACCTACCTACCTACCTACCTACCTACCTACCTACCTACCTACCTACCTACCTACCTACCTACCTACCTACCTACCTACCTACCTACCTACCTACCTACCTACCTACCTACCTACCTACCTACCTACCTACCTACCTACCTACCTACCTACCTACCTACCTACCTACCTACCTACCTACCTACCTACCTACCTACCTACCTACCTACCTACCTACCTACCTACCTACCTACCTACCTACCTACCTACCTACCTACCTACCTACCTACCTACCTACCTACCTACCTACCTACCTACCTACCTACCTACCTACCTACCTACCTACCTACCTACCTACCTACCTACCTACCTACCTACCTACCTACCTACCTACCTACCTACCTACCTACCTACCTACCTACCTACCTACCTACCTACCTACCTACCTACCTACCTACCTACCTACCTACCTACCTACCTACCTACCTACCTACCTACCTACCTACCTACCTACCTACCTACCTACCTACCTACCTACCTACCTACCTACCTACCTACCTACCTACCTACCTACCTACCTACCTACCTACCTACCTACCTACCTACCTACCTACCTACCTACCTACCTACCTACCTACCTCCACGAGGGGGAGGCTGTACCCCCATGTGGCGCGTCCTCGGGTGGCGGATTGAGGAGTGCTCGCTATAGGCACATAATACTACATACGTAGTACTGCCTGCAGAGGGTAGGAGAAAAATAAAATATCTCCCGCGGACCAAAAGCCAAACGAAGATCTGTTTAAAATCACCACAAGAAACGAGGATGGATCTTCAAAGCATGGCTGACCAGACGCTCGCTGGTTGCCGCAGCGCGACTTAACTTCGACTGTTGAGGGTGGAGGATGTGAGATAAACTGGGCTCTGACACTCCCAGGCTGCCGGTAAGTACAGGAGCCCGGGGCGGTTTAGCCGACATGCCCTAGCTGCTCTATCAACCGGCGAAAATCCTGATGGCTATGGTGGTGCCGGGTGGCGCCCGGACAGGGCCCCGTCATGGTCAGAAGGGGGGCCCCGCTACCCCCCTCCGGATACTTTACGAGGACGACTTGCGCTGGGGCACGAGGCCAGAATACACGTCTACGAAGCCAGAATTGAGAGTGAAATCTAAGTGGAAAGTAGGTGAGAGAAGAGAGAAGGGGAAAAAAAAAAAAAAAAAAAAAAAGAAATATGATACGTACACCAGCAAGGACAAACGTAGGGACTTCGGATACCCTAAAAAGTGTCATTGAAACTGGGTTCCCTACCCAGAAACCAGGCAGCAACAACAGCCTGGTAAACGAGCAGGGAGTGAAACTAGTCAGTAACAACTGCCTGGAAAGCACTTCAGACGGAGAGTTGATAACACCTCTGTCCCCCATTGTCCATGTGACGGAGTATGGAAGTGGAGGTATAGAGGACAGAATAAGAGAAGATCAAGAAAAGGAGCAGGATAAAGAGACTCGATCGTTCAAGCTCCTCAAAGAGCAAGTCGAAGCTCTGGTGGCGTTTATCTTGGGTAAGAAAAACATACACACAGAGTTGAAGACTATGGCGAAGGCTACTAGCAGAGCGCTACAGGACTTTACGAAGGCCAAAGCAGGTACTCAGTCGAAGGATAGAAGTAGCAAGGATCGAGAGAGCCAAACCTCTCCCACCTTCGTTCAGAAACAGATGGACCAGACTCCGAACAAGCATCGGAGAACATCACCGCAGCAGGTCACGGCGGCCAGGAAGAAGGCACAAAGGACGACAACATCGCAGTCCCCACCACCGCCCTCCACAGTCAGAGAGACACCTTGGCAGGTAAAGGAAACGAGGAAGATAAAGAAAAAGAAGAAAAAAGAAGACGGGATGAGTGACACTGGTGTCTTAAGCCAAAAAGGCACTAAAAAATCTAAAACGACACGGGCAAGACCAACCCGACCGGAGGCCCTTATTATAAAGGCCGCCGAAGGGACCTCTTACGCTGATATCTTGAGAAAGATGAAGGCGGAACCCAAATTGACGGCACTCGGCGAATGCGTAAACAGGGTACGCAGGACTGCGGCTGGGGACCTGCTTTTGGAACTCCAACGCACAGCGGAAGGGAAGGCTACGGAACTCCGGCAAGCGGTGCAAGAAGTGCTAGATGGGGGTACCAAAATAAGGACCCTACAAGACGTAGTGGCCTTTGAAATAAAGGATCTCGACGTACTAACTAGCAAGGAGGACATTCTAGAGGCGCTACGCAGGGAGTTCCAAAGTAGCGACGCGTCCACATTGGACGAGATTGTAGTAAAATCATTGCGTAAGGCATACGGTGACACGCAGACCGCGGTCACCCAAATGCCAGCAAAAATGGCTCAACAGATGATAGCTAAGCGCAAAATCAAGATAGGCTGGGTAGTCTGCCGAATACGGCAGATGGAAAGGAATATACGTCCACTTAGATGTTATAAGTGTCTAGGATTTGGACATATCGCCAAAAGTTGCAAGGTAGCACAGGACCGAAGTAACCTCTGCTACAAATGTGGAAATATAGACCATAAAGCAAGAGAGTGTAAGAATCAACCAAATTGCGTACTCTGCTGTGAAAGGAGCGCAGGAGGAAAAACTGATCATGCAGCCGGTAGCTACACATGTCCTATCTACAGAGCTGCATTAGAAGAGTTAAAAGAAAAAAAAAAAAGATAATGAAGATAGTGCAGTTAAACCTAAATCACTGCGAGACAGCACAGGACCTACTTAACCAGTACGTTCGAGAGACGAAGGTTGATGTGGCCATCATATGTGAACAATACAGAGATCTGGACCAGCCATCATGGGACACGGACGACACTGGCAAAGCAGCGATCTGGACATGTGGCGACGTAGCTTTCCAGGAAAAAATGATGACTCGTGAGGAAGGATTTGTACGGGCGAAGGTAGCAGGTATATACGTATACAGCTGCTATGCCCCGCCTAATGCGCCAATTGAACAGTTCGAAAGACTGTTAGATCGACTCGTACAGGATATGGCGGGAAGAAAGCCAGTAATAATAGCAGGCGATTTTAACGCATGGGCCGTAGAGTGGGGCAGCCAAAGGACTAATCAAAGAGGACGGGTGCTGCTGGAAACATTCGCACTCCTAGATTTGGTACTAGTTAATCAGGGTTGTACCAACACTTTTAGAAGAGGGGACACAGGATCTATAGTAGATCTGACATATGTTAGCAGCTGTTTAATTGACTCAGTCGACACGTGGATCGTGAGTGAACACTACACCAATAGTGATCACCAGGCCATAATTATGGAGATAGGAAGATCAAAGCAGGGTTCCAGCGCGAGTACAAGGACCAATAGAATCGGTTGGAAAGTGAAAGACTATGATAAGGAGATGTTTCTGTTGGCACTGGAGGAAATACAACTGTTTGGGACAGCGGACAGCAAGGCTAAACAGGTGATGAAAAATATCACCCGAGCCTGCGACGCAGCTATGCCAAGAAGAGTGCCCAACCAAAGACGACCACCAGTATACTGGTGGAATAGTGAGGCGGATAGCGCTCGTAGCGAGTGCCATCGGACTAGGAGACAGGAGCAGCGGGCAAGAAAGAAATACTATAAAACTGGAAGAGGCCAGGAATTAGTAGATGCCTACCACCAGGAAATGAAGGACGCTAAGCGAAAGCTTAAGAAGACAATCCGTACCAATAAGCGACGGTGCCTGAAGGAATTACAGGACGAGGTTAATAAAGACCCCTGGGGTAGACCTTATAAAATAGTAATGAAGAAGATCAAAGGAAGCTACGCACCCCCTCCCAAGTGCCCCCAAATATTATATCGAGTAGTGACTAAACTGTTCCCCACACAACGGGACGAACCGTGTGTTATAGAATCAGAGGCAAACGAAGAAGCTATTCCTCCAGTCACAATGGAGGAACTGCTAAGCGCTTGCAAGAGGGTTGGAAACAACAAGGCTCCAGGCCTGGATGGCATTCCCAATATAGCATTGAAACATGCTATATTCGCCCAACCAGAGATCTTCATAGACTTGTACAACACATGTCTAAAAGAGGGAATATTTCCCGCCGACTGGAAGAGACAACGACTTGTGCTACTACCAAAGGGAAAGAAGCCACCTGAGGACGCTTCATCATACAGACCGCTCTGCATGCTGGACACCTCAGGCAAGATTCTGGAACGCATAATTTGCGTCAGAATGGATCAGGCAATAGAAGAAAAAGGGGGACTTGCGGAACACCAATACGGCTTTCGGAGGAAACGATCAACTCTAGACGCAGTGAACATAGTGATTGACACTGCGCGCGCAGCGATAGAGGGAAAGAGATGGAAAGGAGGAGCAAAGGAGTATTGCGCTGTCGTCACTCTGGACGTCAAAAATGCATTCAACTCGGCCAAATGGACCAAAATACACGAGGCATTTCGTAAACAAGAAGTGCCTTTATATATAAGAAGGATGATGTCCGACTACTTGAAGGACAGAATCTTATTATATGACACTGACAATGGCACCAAGACCTATGAAGTAACAGGAGGAGTACCCCAGGGATCAGTGCTTGGTTCACCGACTTGGAACAGCTTGTACGATGGGGTACTAAGGCTACAGTTACCCAAAGGGGCGACAGTGATAGGATTCGCTGATGACATAGCACTAGTCGTGGTAGCGAAAAGCATAGAAGATATAACAGAGATAGCTGACGAGGCTATTCGTATAATACGCGAATGGCTGACAGAGACAGGACTGGAATTGGCCAGTCATAAAACCGAAGTTCTTCTTATTTCTAGTAGGAAGAAAATGGAGAAAATAACGCTAATAGTGGATGGACACAAGATTGTTTCTCAACCAACCATTAAGTACCTGGGCATTACCATTGATGCAAGACTTACATTTAAGCAGCATCTTGAAACAGTGAGTGATAAAGCAGCAAAAGTTGGCGCTGCTTTATCTCGATTGATGCCAAATGTAGGAGGGCCAACGCAAGGTAGAAGGTTGCTCTTAGTCAGTGTAATCACATCGATTATGTTGTACGGGGCTCCTATATGGGCAGATGCCATGTTAGTGAAAACGTACGCAAACAAGCTGTCGACTGTATACAGACGAAGTGCACTTAGGGTCGCGTCTGCTTATCGTACGGTATCAGATGAGGCTGCCTGTATTATAGCAGGCATGCCGCCTATTGACCTCCTAGCAATGGAGAGAAAGAATGTCTTCGAGACAAAGCGACAACAAAATGACAACACTCAGAAGGACATCTGGGATTCCGCGAAGAAGCAGACACTGACTGAGTGGCAAAAAAGATGGGACTCCAGTGGCAAGGGGCGATGGACACATCGCCTCATACCAAGGATAGAGGGCTGGACCGAAAGAAGACATGGGGAAGTAAATTACTACCTCACACAGTTTTTGACCGGGCACGGATGCTTCCGGGCGTACCTGCACCGATTCAAATTAGAAGACCGTCCAAACTGCCCAGTGTGTATGGACGCTGACGAGGATGCGGAGCATGTCTTCTGTGACTGCTCACGATACCAACAGGAAAGAGAAGAACTTGAGAGCTATCTCCAGACCAGAGTAACACCTGAGTCGATTATGGAGGCTATGCTGACTTCGGAGGATGGATGGTGCACAGTAAACAACTATGCAGCAGATATACTTAAGAAGGTCAGAAAAGACGAAGAAGGAAGAAGAAAAAGACGAGAGATGCTGAATGAAGCTGGCGACCGGACGATGCGGTAAGAAGTAGAAGGCACACAACACGGAAGACTACTAATGACGGTAATGGGAGAACCAGTGATGCCGACCACATTCACAGAAGAGGGCAGGAGCCCAATGACCCCCGCGAAGCATTGCTTGGCGGTAGTACCGCGGGGAGGTCAACTCAGAAGAAAGGGCACGGTTCACTTTACTAAGGGTCAAAAAGTGAACGGAGGGGATCCGGTTGCGGTGGGGCGTAAAAACCCTGCCGTATACTGGAAGGTTTAGTGAGTGCGAGTCTCACACACGGTGGTACTTCACTATATCATGTCATGGTCCATAATGGATTTGCCTTAAACCTCTCTCTCTATAAGAAAAAAAAAAAAAAAAAAAACCTACCTACCTACCTACCTACCTGCGTAAGGCATCATTGCGTAAGGCATACGGTGACACGCAGACCGCGGTCACCCAAATGCCAGCAAAAATGGCTCAACAGATGATAGCTAAGCGCAAAATCAAGATAGGCTGGGTAGTCTGCCGAATACGGCAGATGGAAAGGAATATACGTCCACTTAGATGTTATAAGTGTCTAGGATTTGGACATATCGCCAAAAGTTGCAAGGTAGCACAGGACCGAAGTAACCTCTGCTACAAATGTGGAAATATAGACCATAAAGCAATAGAGTGTAAGAATCAACCAAATTGCGTACTCTGCTGTGAAAGGAGCGCAGGAGGAAAAACTGATCATGCAGCCGGTAGCTACACATGTCCTATCTACAGAGCTGCATTAGAAGAGTTAAAAGAAAAAAAAAAAAGATAATGAAGATAGTGCAGTTAAACCTAAATCACTGCGAGACAGCACAGGACCTACTTAACCAGTACGTTCGAGAGACGAAGGTTGATGTGGCCATCATATGTGAACAATACAGAGATCTGGACCAGCCATCATGGGACACGGACGACACTGGCAAAGCAGCGATCTGGACATGTGGCGACGTAGCTTTCCAGGAAAAAATGATGACTCGTGAGGAAGGATTTGTACGGGCGAAGGTAGCAGGTATATACGTATACAGCTGCTATGCCCCGCCTAATGCGCCAATTGAACAGTTCGAAAGACTGTTAGATCGACTCGTACAGGATATGGCGGGAAGAAAGCCAGTAATAATAGCAGGCGATTTTAACGCATGGGCCGTAGAGTGGGGCAGCCAAAGGACTAATCAAAGAGGACAGGTGCTGCTGGAAACATTCGCACTCCTAGATTTGGTACTAGTTAATCAGGGTTGTACCAACACTTTTAGAAGAGGGGACACAGGATCTATAGTAGATCTGACATATGTTAGCAGCTGTTTAATTGACTCAGTCGACACGTGGATCGTGAGTGAACACTACACCAATAGTGATCACCAGGCCATAATTATGGAGATAGGAAGATCAAAGCAGGGTTCCAGCGCGAGTACAAGGACCAATAGAATCGGTTGGAAAGTGAAAGACTATGATAAGGAGATGTTTCTGTTGGCACTGGAGGAAATACAACTGTTTGGGACAGCGGACAGCAAGGCTAAACAGGTGATGAAAAATATCACCCGAGCCTGCGACGCAGCTATGCCAAGAAGAGTGCCCAACCAAAGACGACCACCAGTATACTGGTGGAATAGTGAGGCGGATAGCGCTCGTAGCGAGTGCCATCGGACTAGGAGACAGGAGCAGCGGGCAAGAAAGAAATACTATAAAACTGGAAGAGGCCAGGAATTAGTAGATGCCTACCACCAGGAAATGAAGGACGCTAAGCGAAAGCTTAAGAAGACAATCCGTACCAATAAGCGACGGTGCCTGAAGGAATTACAGGACGAGGTTAATAAAGACCCCTGGGGTAGACCTTATAAAATAGTAATGAAGAAGATCAAAGGAAGCTACGCACCCCCTCCCAAGTGCCCACAATTATTAGATCGAGTAGTGACTAAACTGTTCCCCACACAACGGGACGAACCGTGTGTTATAGAATCAGAGGCAAACGAAGAAGCTATTCCTCCAGTCACAATGGAGGAACTGCTAAGCGCTTGCAAGAGGGTTGGAAACAACAAGGCTCCAGGCCTGGATGGCATTCCCAATATAGCATTGAAACATGCTATATTCGCCCAACCAGAGATCTTCATAGACTTGTACAACACATGTCTAAAAGAGGGAATATTTCCCGCCGACTGGAAGAGACAACGACTTGTGCTACTACCAAAGGGAAAGAAGCCACCTGAGGACGCTTCATCATACAGACCGCTCTGCATGCTGGACACCTCAGGCAAGATTCTGGAACGCATAATTTGCGTCAGAATGGATCAGGCAATAGAAGAAAAAGGGGGACTTGCGGAACACCAATACGGCTTTCGGAGGAAACGATCAACTCTAGACGCAGTGAACATAGTGATTGACACTGCGCGCGCAGCGATAGAGGGAAAGAGATGGAAAGGAGGAGCAAAGGAGTATTGCGCTGTCGTCACTCTGGACGTCAAAAATGCATTCAACTCGGCCAAATGGACCAAAATACACGAGGCATTTCGTAAACAAGAAGTGCCTTTATATATAAGAAGGATGATGTCCGACTACTTGAAGGACAGAATCTTATTATATGACACTGACAATGGCACCAAGACCTATGAAGTAACAGGAGGAGTACCCCAGGGATCAGTGCTTGGTTCACCGACTTGGAACAGCTTGTACGATGGGGTACTAAGGCTACAGTTACCCAAAGGGGCGACAGTGATAGGATTCGCTGATGACATAGCACTAGTCGTGGTAGCGAAAAGCATAGAAGATATAACAGAGATAGCTGACGAGGCTATTCGTATAATACGCGAATGGCTGACAGAGACAGGACTGGAATTGGCCAGTCATAAAACCGAAGTTCTTCTTATTTCTAGTAGGAAGAAAATGGAGAAAATAACGCTAATAGTGGATGGACACAAGATTGTTTCTCAACCAACCATTAAGTACCTGGGCATTACCATTGATGCAAGACTTACATTTAAGCAGCATCTTGAAACAGTGAGTGATAAAGCAGCAAAAGTTGGCGCTGCTTTATCTCGATTGATGCCAAATGTAGGAGGGCCAACGCAAGGTAGAAGGTTGCTCTTAGTCAGTGTAATCACATCGATTATGTTGTACGGGGCTCCTATATGGGCAGATGCCATGTTAGTGAAAACGTACGCAAACAAGCTGTCGACTGTATACAGACGAAGTGCACTTAGGGTCGCGTCTGCTTATCGTACGGTATCAGATGAGGCTGCCTGTATTATAGCAGGCATGCCGCCTATTGACCTCCTAGCAATGGAGAGAAAGAATGTCTTCGAGACAAAGCGACAACAAAATGACAACACTCAGAAGGACATCTGGGATTCCGCGAAGAAGCAGACACTGACTGAGTGGCAAAAAAGATGGGACTCCAGTGGCAAGGGGCGATGGACACATCGCCTCATACCAAGGATAGAGGGCTGGACCGAAAGAAGACATGGGGAAGTAAATTACTACCTCACACAGTTTTTGACCGGGCACGGATGCTTCCGGGCGTACCTGCACCGATTCAAATTAGAAGACCGTCCAAACTGCCCAGTGTGTATGGACGCTGACGAGGATGCGGAGCATGTCTTCTGTGACTGCTCACGATACCAACAGGAAAGAGAAGAACTTGAGAGCTATCTCCAGACCAGAGTAACACCTGAGTCGATTATGGAGGCTATGCTGACTTCGGAGGATGGATGGTGCACAGTAAACAACTATGCAGCAGATATACTTAAGAAGGTCAGAAAAGACGAAGAAGGAAGAAGAAAAAGACGAGAGATGCTGAATGAAGCTGGCGACCGGACGATGCGGTAAGAAGTAGAAGGCACACAACACGGAAGACTACTAATGACGGTAATGGGAGAACCAGTGATGCCGACCACATTCACAGAAGAGGGCAGGAGCCCAATGACCCCCGCGAAGCATTGCTTGGCGGTAGTACCGCGGGGAGGTCAACTCAGAAGAAAGGGCACGGTTCACTTTACTAAGGGTCAAAAAGTGAACGGAGGGGATCCGGTTGCGGTGGGGCGTAAAAACCCTGCCGTATACTGGAAGGTTTAGTGAGTGCGAGTCTCACACACGGTGGTACTTCACTATATCATGTCATGGTCCATAATGGATTTGCCTTAAACCTCTCTCTCTATAAGAAAAAAAAAAAAAAAAAAAAACCTACCTACCTACTTACTTACTTACTTACTTACTTACTTACTTACTTCCGTACTTACTTACTTCCGTAGTTACTTACATCCGTACTTACTTACTTCCGTACTTACTTACTTTCTTACTTACTTACTTACTTACTTACTTACTTACTTACTTACTTACTTATTTACTTACTTATTTATTTATTTATTTATTTATTTATTTATTTATTTATTTATTTATTTATTTATTTATTTATTTATTTATTTATTTATTTATTTATTTATTTATTTATTTATTTATTTATTTATTTATTTATTTATTTATTTATTTATTTATTTATTTATTTATTTATTTATTTATTTATTTATTTATTTATTTATTTATTTATTTATTTATTTATTTATTTATTTATTTATTTATTTATTTATTTATTTATTTATTTATTTATTTATTTATTTATTTATTTATTTATTTATTTATTTATTTATTTATTTATTTATTTATTTATTTATTTATTTATTTATTTATTTATTTATTTATTTATTTATTTATTTATTTATTTATTTATTTATTTATTTATTTATTTATTTATTTATTTATTTATTTATTTATTTATTTATTTATTTATTTATTTATTTATTTATTTATTTATTTATTTATTTATTTATTTATTTATTTATTTATTTATTTATTTATTTATTTATTTATTTATTTATTTATTTATTTATTTATTTATTTATTTATTTATTTATTTATTTATTTATTTATTTATTTATTTATTTATTTATTTATTTATTTATTTATTTATTTATTTATTTATTTATTTATTTATTTATTTATTTATTTATTTATTTATTTATTTATTTATTTATTTATTTATTTATTTATTTATTTATTTATTTATTTATTTATTTATTTATTTATTTATTTATTTATTTATTTATTTATTTATTTATTTATTTATTTATTTATTTATTTATTTATTTATTTATTTATTTATTTATTTATTTATTTATTTATTTATTTATTTATTTATTTATTTATTTATTTATTTATTTATTTATTTATTTATTTATTTATTTATTTATTTATTTATTTATTTATTTATTTATTTATTTATTTATTTATTTATTTATTTATTTATTTATTTATTTATTTATTTATTTATTTATTTATTTATTTATTTATTTATTTATTTATTTATTTATTTATTTATTTATTTATTTATTTATTTATTTATTTATTTATTTATTTATTTATTTATTTATTTATTTATTTATTTATTTATTTATTTATTTATTTATTTATTTATTTATTTATTTATTTATTTATTTATTTATTTATTTATTTATTTATTTATTTATTTATTTATTTATTTATTTATTTATTTATTTATTTATTTATTTATTTATTTATTTATTTATTTATTTATTTATTTATTTATTTATTTATTTATTTATTTATTTATTTATTTATTTATTTATTTATTTATTTATTTATTTATTTATTTATTTATTTATTTATTTATTTATTTATTTATTTATTTATTTATTTATTTATTTATTTATTTATTTATTTATTTATTTATTTATTTATTTATTTATTTATTTATTTATTTATTTATTTATTTATTTATTTATTTATTTATTTATTTATTTATTTATTTATTTATTTATTTATTTATTTATTTATTTATTTATTTATTTATTTATTTATTTATTTATTTATTTATTTATTTATTTATTTATTTATTTATTTATTTATTTATTTATTTATTTATCTGTTCTCCCGTGTTTTGTATTCTTAGTCCTGAAATATGTTGTAATGTACAAAATATAAATAGTATATTTTAATAAAGAGTAAATTTATCTGCGTGTGTGATGAGTGTATGTATCGGCTAAATTGTAATTGTTTTTAAATTGTGACGTGATGGATGTACGTGTATGCAAGAATGAGTAGACTTTCAGAAATTGTTATGGAACTGTGATATAAACAAACTGTGATATTAGATAATGACAAATTTGTGCAACAATTTTTTATATTTATACACTGACGAACTGTGATAGTGATCAAAGACTTAATGTAATGACAAAATAACAATTTTTATGTAATGTATTTTTGCCAAAATTGACAAATAAATCGTATATCTATCTATCTATCTATCTATCTATCTATCTATCTATATCTATCTATCTCTCTCTCTCTCTCTCTCTTTCGCGCAATAAACGCTTGCACTACCCCTAATGCCTGTGTTGTTCTTTCGCGTCCCAAAAGCTTCCCGTTATGTTCGGTCACAACCTCCGGTTGTTTCCGGGCGTTCCGCGAGCATGACTACCGACGCAATAATGGTATGACGGTTACATTTATGGATCTAAATTATTTACGGTTCCTTATCGATATGCGTTCTTTGCGGCTTTGCGCATTTATTAATTGCTTTATAGGTCTTAAGTTTATTGAAATAATTCCCTAAAAAAACTGTGAATTCTGCGTTCGGGTCCAGCCGGTGTAATCCGAGGCGTCACCTTGTAAGTTTAGAAAATGTATTATTATATTCATTTAAACAATAATAAGTGCTTTGCCCGTAGTTGTTTATTTTTATTTTTTATTTTTCTTTACGATTAACGTATGTATTCAAATGGTTAGTTGCATTTAAGCTTCCATTGCACTTTTATCTTTTTATGTCCGTACTCGTGCGGTTTGTTATGTGTTATCGTTTGAATAAACATTGTTTGGATAATGTTACGTATCGATAATTATTTCATATTTTCAGTTTTTATTGGACGCTAAATTTATGCACTTACGCCAATGATATACCCGATACGTACCTATGGCCGTCAGTTGTATCGCGTATCCCACCTCGCTTTCTTTCCGTGCCTGTTCTTCATACAGTGTTTAGCGGACCTTTACCTCGCGCACGCTCGCAGAAATTTTTCAATTCGACGCCTATACTTGCTCGTGCGGTACACTCGAGCTTTCGTCAACAGACTCGCTTACGCATGTTCGCCCTCTAAAATTCTCGCCACGCGCTGCTCACTTTTTTTCGATTTTTTTCCAGTTAATTATCCGTTCACCGCTGCTTTAATTGGATTTTTTCTGACTATTTATTTTCTAAGTCATACCTATAAGGTTCGGCGCCTTACTGTATTTGTTAATAGTGCTACGTATATTGTTAATTTCGAAGAAGAATTTGTCTTATTCATGGTTGCGTTATACTACCTTTTTTTAATATTTCCCGTTAATATTATATTAATTTGATTATTCATTTTATTTATTTTGTCCATTTATCTTTCGTTACTCGTTTATACTTTCATTAAAATTTTGTTTTCGGTATTTATTATTTTGGGTTTCGCTATTTTTGCTCCCCCAATGCACTTTAATTTTGTCATATTTTACGTATTTATTTAAAATCGTACGGAGGTAAACTCTACGCCCCGCGGACTCGCACCTTTTCATCCCCCATATATAACGGTTGCTACTTGTACTAAGTCTTAGGACCTTCGACGTCGCTTCATGTTACTATGCTTTATTTCTGACGTCGTGCTATATTATATTACCCTTTATATTAACAAAAATCTTCAGTCTTTCTGCTGGATCTATCTTTATTTTAATCTTGAGAATAATTCTTGGAATTTCGCGCGTGTTCATTAATTATATCAGGTCTTTCTGTTCGCCTTTGTATTGTACAATTTCAAGTCTGCATATATCCCTGTACAATAATGAGATTGCGCTATTTTCTTATATGTTTTCTCGATGCCTGCGTGCTCCGCGGTTGGCTCGTCATACATTTCGAAAAATTTTTTTGCGCGGTTCACTTTCGGTAAACACTTTCAGCTCCTTTAATTTGCTAATTTTTTTCGCTTTTACTTCAACTTTTAATTTTATTTTTTCTGGTCTTAATTGATTTATTACATTACATTTAAATTCATCCTTTTAATACTGTTATTTCAAATTAAAATCATTGCTATTGAAAGTTTACAGTTAGGTGGGTTGGGAGGGTTTTTGTTTTATTGCAAATTTCATAATATTGAATTTTCATAATTTTTTTGCAGAAAAATATAATTGTTACTGTTTAGATTTTGATTATTTATTAATTTTAAATTTTCACTATTAAATTAGTATATAAGTTACACATTTATTATTAATTTATTATTTTATATAAGTCGCACAAAATTAGAAAAATCTTATTCAATACCAAACCTACACAATTTTGAAAGTCTTATTTAATTTCTTATATATTTAGTTATTATTCGTCTATATTAAACTACTTTTCACTTATTGAATTACTGATTTTATGTAGTGTAATTATTCTAAACTTGATTTTAATGTTAGATGTTTACATGTCGATCTGGGCTTCCTTAGTATTTATTTACTTTTGAAAATAATTCCGCACGCGCGTGAAATAATTTGAGTTTAGGAATTTTCCATCTGTTGATCTACTCGATTTATATTAATTCATAACTACTTCCCGTATATTTGTATCATTTTCTAAATATATTCTAATTGACTATTCAAGCTTGTATATTATTTTTGTTTACTAAATTTAACATCTTTTTCCATATTTTATAATTACTTATATAACAACTCTAAACAAACACATGTACGAAAATGAGAAAAAAAATTATTTTCGCTTATAATTTTTCATTGATTTTACTATTTATAATGTTTACAGTTTTTTAAGAATGAATTCAACAATCACTTTTGATAATTTTCAAAAAGTTGATTTTCTTTCTATCAACTGATACAAAAGTTTTGGTCGAACAACGTATTGACTCTTTTTATATTTTAATACGTTTTTCGTATCTGTCTTGATTTAATTAATTTGACTTGTGCTCCTAGACAAATATTTTTATTAATCTTTCGCCTGTTATCCGCATATATCTTGGCACGGCTTGACAAGTAATAATGGTCTATGTAACGCAACAACTTACTAGTTCTGTCGCACAATATACGCATTTACTTCATTTCATGGAAACGTACCAGTGTTCCATCTAAAATTATTTAATTCGCTCATTGCCATGCTCTACAGCTATGTTATTTACTTGCTGTTTTCAGCTTGGTACCTTTCTATAGAATCTGTTTGTTTACCTTTTCGCGCGCTTGCTTGCGGACTTTACATCTCTTTCTTGTCGTGTTGCGTATTCGACTCGTTGCCGAAATAATATTTCGTTTGGTTTTAATTATTCTCACTTTGAATATTCGTTTATCAATATATTTTCTTATTATGCATAGCTTTTTTTCCATTAAACAAAAAATTTTCAATTTTAAAAAATTTATTAAATTTATAACTACTTTTTAAATTTTATTCAATTTTTATTCAGGGCTCGCTTTTCGTGTATCAAAATATTCATATAATTCCTGTATTAGCTAGCGTGATACTCTACATAAACTAGTATTTTACCATTTTATTTTATAAATATTCACAATTTTCGAGCAATCTATTTGAATGTTTTTGGACATTTAAATAAACTATTTTTTTAAAATAATTAATACCTGTTAACGATGGGTGTCACTGTAACGGCTCGGCTGCTCCTCAAGTACCTATTTAACTAATCTACTGTTTTCTTTTTCAAAATTATTAATTTATTTTCTTTAACATTCAACTAGATTATTTGTCTTATCATTTATGCCTATTAACATTGGGATTTTATACTATGATTTCTTTTTCTTTCAACATTTAAATAGATATTTTCCTAATTATTTATACCTATCAATGTTGGGTGCCACTATAACGGCCAGTCCACAAATTTAAATTTTGCTAATATATCGTGTACTTTTCCAAATCTACCAGAGAAATTTTTTTTCTTAAAAATGTTTAGCGACAATATAATTTTTCAAGTATTTTTCCAAATATCGTAATTTTTTTCTACCCTCTATATATAATGTTTTTCATATAATTTAAGCCTTTTCAATGTTGGGCGCCACTATAACCACGTGGCTGCCCCTCAAGTACACATTTAACTAATATAATTGTACTGATTTATTGTTTTATTTATCACGTTGGCCCCACTATAACCGCGAGATTTGATACGTCTCAAATTATTCATTACTAATTTCACTTTCTTTGGTAGTCTCGGCCCCTAGAGACGAGAACACATTAGACCGCGCCATAGAAAAGTATTGCTCCGATTCGCTCAGATAAAACTTAGCTTTACTCCGTTAAGCGGGGTAAAGCTGGCTGCGGAGATGGTGGGTTCGCATATGATCTTAGGGCAATTGAACAGGACCATGCAGGACAGCAAAAGGTCGATAAATGATAATATTTGTCATTAGATAATTAATGATTAATTAGTGTGATTAAACGTTGTTAAGTTTTTAAATGATGTGGATTTCTTAACTCGATTTAAAATTAATTTTAAAAAGAACCTATTCACTATCTTTAGATAGCGTTTTATCCAATTTTAGTGCGGTTATTAAAACTGTAGTATTTAGGTATATTTACGTATTAAATTGTTCTAGCAAATGAGTCTCTTTTATTTAATTCGAACCATGACGTTAAAGTAGTTTTCTAATTTAATAATGCTTGTGATTCATTATTTTCTTCGAAAATTATTTTTTGTTGATTTTCAGTATGAATAGCTAAACGATCCACCGAGTGACTTCTACAGCATAAAGGGAATTCTTGCAATCATAAAGCTGCTTCCATTGGACTTAAATATCTAACATCCAAAAACTGTGTTATTTCATCATTAATATCATTTTATCCTTATCATTATTCGCTTTTTTTAATTTACGAAAAGCCTTACCACCACCTTTGTGTAAATAATCGAAAATATATTTTAAAACTTTGGATGGTAGTACAATATTCAATATTAAAATGACGTTTATATTTTTTTAATAAAAACCTATTACATGGGAGTACCATCAAATTATCTACATGAATTTCACTATTCTTATATGTATGATCATCAGTTTTATTGTTTTTTCTTTTGTATTGTGGATAACCATTATTTTGAAATGTTTTTTCTTATTATAAAAGTTTAAGAAACTTTTGTTTACATATATTTTTATTTTGAATATAACTCGGATAGTTTATTGTACGTGGTGCATGCAGCATATATTGTATTACTAATTTTGTAATTCTTTATCAGTAGATGGTATTTCAGCAGATATATATTTATTAATAGCCTCTGGTGTCATTAATTTATTATTTGGATGTAATGTTAAAATAATGTGCGTATAAGGTATTCCTTTTTTTGAAATTCAATTGTATATACGTAAGCCAAAATCGCACGAAAATTTTATTTTTTATTATGTCGTTAATAATACTTTTTAATTCAGGAAAAAATAATTAGGAGTTGTTCCCGTAGGCAATTTAAAAAAAATGATAATAATTATTTCCATTTTGGATGGCAAGTTACCGTGATAAACATGTCTGGTCTTCTGCCTATTTCTCTTATGATTGCCACTGAAGCTTAATAATATTGTTGCATATACCGTGGACTACCGATGTAAGTAGCTGGCAGTATAAAGAGGTTTCTTAATTTTTCCTTTTTCTATTTCAAAATTTTATTAAACATTTGATGCGCTAGAAATGACATGAATAATATTGCATATTGCAGTATTGTTAACATTACATCGTTTTTAGTATTATGTCTTTTACAATAACCAATGCTCCATCCTAAATCTCCTGACGGAAACATTACGAAAAAAAACCATTGGATTAATATGATGTGATAATTTATTTAAATAAGTATGGGTTTTTTCAGTTTCATTTTGATCGTTTTTTGGGGATATACAAACATCGCAATTCTCAGGAATTCCAGATTTTGAAATAATTATAGCTCCGCGATGTTAATGGTTTATTATAACGGTGTTTTTGTTCATTATTTTTGCGTATAAAATATCATTTATAATTAGAAATTTTTCGCATATATGATAAGTGATATAAACATTTATAATAATTTAGCATATGGATTATTACTTCAGACTTCAGTTAAAATTTTTAAATATTCTTTAACTAGTTTTGCATGTACTTTTAATCTGTATTCAATTGCAGAATTATTATCATATATGTAGTATTGTCCAAATGAAGGTTCATTATTAATTGGTGTTAAACTATTAGGTGTTATGTGACACACTTGACGCAAAGAGTCGCGACAAAACCACCCCGATGGAATCTGGCCAGACAGAACACGGAAAAACTAGTCGAGGTACTGCTCGAAGGACAGGGAAATTTACCAGCGACGAACGCCGCCAAAGACAGAGACGGAGTGGAGGCCCTCGTGAGGGAGACTATGGGTCTCATTCACCGAGCCTGCAACGCATCCATGCTGCGCAAGGGATCGCGACATGGAAAACGCCCTACTTACTGGTGGTCAAACGAAATAGCGCAACTGAGAGCA
This sequence comes from Gastracanthus pulcherrimus, assembly GCA_949152435.1. NCBI lineage: Eukaryota > Metazoa > Arthropoda > Insecta > Hymenoptera > Pteromalidae > Gastracanthus > Gastracanthus pulcherrimus. Next base: position 95,118,402 of record OX424573.1, on the reverse strand, counting down.
GAAGTGAAACGCCTCAGAATAAGGGTGCAAAGAACGAGATACGAAATGGAGGCAGCACTGTTGTCGGCGCAGCACAAAGTAGCGCGCAAGCGGCTCCGATGCGAGATCAATCGGAGGAAGGCACAGTGCTGGAAGAACCTATAAAATCGGGACATTTGAGGCTTAGGCTAGAAGATCGTGACCAAGAAACTCTGCGTTATCCTAAATCACCCTTTCGATGAGAATACTGTGGCTCGAATCGTGGGCACTCTGTTCCGAACACATTCACCAAGGCAAGACCAGGAGGAAGCCGCTGAAGTAGATGAGATTCCCCTATTATTCACCGAGGAGTTGCGGATCGCCGCCAAAATGATGCGGAGCGGAAAGGCATCTGGGCCCGACGAGATTCCAGATGAGATATTGAAGATCATCGCGGTGATCGCACCTTCTTTATTGCTGACAATTCACGCCTGAGAACATCCTGGGCGAAATGCTGTTCGCCGAGAATAAGTTGGCCGCCATGGCAAAATTAGCCGAGACGGTCCTACTACAAAAGAAGCGGTACCTAGACAGGTCAAGCGGCGAAGGTATGAATGAAGGGCTGGGAGACGCTACGATACCCCAACATAACCTAGGCACGTCGGACGACTACATGGAAATGGACGTGGAGGGAGAAGATGGCACGCTTTCTTAACCGGGAGACGCTCAATTTCTCTCATTTTATGAATATCGCAGGGAAGGACAGGGATATTTTTCCTTTCCGTACGGAAATGAATGCGCCGATTCGAATACGCCTATAAATGAGACGGGTTAGATCTGACGTCCGGATTTAAAATTATGTATTTTTAAACTTATTTCAGGTCAAGGCAGCAGCAATTGTCGAGATGCTACTAGAATGGCACTACCCTGAGGTAATGTGATAAACGGTACCAGGGTGGGTTCCGCCAGAAGAAGGAAGGGTGGTACGTTTTAGTGGGTCGGTTTGCGATGCAACGGCTGTGTAGCTTTTTTTCACGTTGCTGTTTATTTTATTTTTCGCCCTATATTATACACACGGCGGATGCATCCCCAACCAGCCACACACTATCCGGCTGTGCGGACCCAGTCGGGTGTACTTTAGGTGACATTTCCTACATACCCTCGAAAAAAAATATGACACTCTTGACCTTGAATTTTTAAATTATAAATTGCTTTTCTTTTTTCATGTAAAACATTAGCACTAAATATTACGAATGAATAAAGATTATTATAATATCGAATTAAAAGTCTATAATTACTGTCATGTAATAACAATTAATTTAGTTTTTCATTATATTTACAAAATCGTGATAAAAAATCTAAACTAAAAAAATTTGACTTTTTTGTTTGTTCCTTGCAATATACAGCAGAACAATATTGACATACATAATCCATTTCACCAAAACAAGATACTGTACTTAATTTATTGGATTTATATGTTTGATATATTACTTTTATTCTTCGACCGATATTTTCATTGACGGGCGACCTTTCGCGTCGTCTGCCCCGGCCTGCTGTTGCGCGTATGTTTCACTAGCGCTTTATCTCTCTTTCTCTCTATTATTTTAGAAAAAAGAGCAGGACCAGCTCTTTCGTCCTCCAGCATTCGCTGTTCGTGTAGCAATCTCGCGTCGCGCTCTTTTATGCGCCTTCTCTCGACTTGCACGTCGAGCTGCAGGTCTTCGCACATTTCTTCTAATTCGAGTATTATCGCTTCTAATCTTCTCCTTAAATCTTCTCTTACTTCTTCTTCTATTAATTATTTCTCGTATTATTCTTTAAATAAATTCTTTAAAGCTTGTGTTGTTGTCATCGCTCTTCGAGTTGTCTTCGCATCTCCTCCGACCCTTCGCTAGTTCTTTCTATCTCTCTCTCCCTTGCTAAATGGTCTCTTAGGTTTTTCCGCAATTTATCTGCAACGCTTGAGCGTTCTCTCGTCGAGTGTTTGCGGAGTGCTACAAACCATTTTTGCTCGCTTGCTTTACTATCGCGCACTTTGCTATCCGCAGCGTCTGCGTTAGCTTCCGCAGGTGTGTCGCGACTTCGCCGCTCTTTCTCGCGCAATTACTTTATACGGACCTATATACGGACCTATATACTTATGTGCTATTTTGCGCTATTTTGTTTTCTGCTGAGGACAGTATTTTATTTTTCTTCCAAAATAAATCTCTTATTTTGATTTGTAGTTCTCTTTTATTTTTATTCTAATGATGTTCTTGATTAGACTTTTCTTTGTCTATTTGAACAAGCACATCGTCATGAATATTTTTTAATTTTTACATTCTGTCAGTCCATTCTTCTATACTGTTTTTGTTTACTTTATCAGTTATAATTTTATTTTCTCTATTTTTGTCTGATTTGTCGATTTCTTGCTTTTTTCTAGCCTTTGTTTTATTTTTGTTTTCGCGGTTTTCTCATTCATATTGTTTTGCTCGCGTATTATAATTATGTGATTGATTTTTGGTTTCTGATTCTTCATTTGTATCGCTCTGGCTTTTTCGGCTTTCGATTTAATTATTTTCCGCGATATTTTCGCGTTCGTTTTTATTTTCCTCTGTTTCGATTTCTCGTTTTCACAGTTTGATTGGTTGCAGTTCTCTACCGAACATTAAGAATGCTGGTGTTAACCAGTTGTGCTATGCACGTTAGTATTATGCACAAATTGAAGTTGAGGAATATATTCATCCAATTGTGATATTATTCTATGTGATTGTAATTTAAATATGCAGATATTCGCGTTTTCATATCTCGGTTTATGCGTTCTACTGGATTGCTTTGCGGATGGTATGATGGTGTTCGCTCGTGTTTTATTTAGTTTTTTTTTAAAAGAATTTTCTGACAGTTTCGTTTATAAATTCTTTACCGTTATCTGATATGAACATGTCCGGTGTTCCGTAGTGCGCGTATAATATATTCTCCATCGCGTTTTTCACGTTCGTTCCCGTCTTTTTTCTTATTGGTACGCATACAATAAATCTGGAAAATAAATCTTCGAGTATGATTAAATATTCGTATCCGGATTTACTTCGCGGTAAAACTTCGATTAAATCGGTCGCTATGACTTTCCACGGTCTGTCTCTTTCTCGTGTCCCCATTAATTCGGTTTGCCTTTTCTGTTCGGTTTTGCATCTCTGTCAAATCTCGTATTCCCTTATATACTTTGCCGTGATTCTATATACCCCTGGCCAGTAGTAAAAGTATGCTAGGCGGTTGTATATTTTATCAACCCCCGGCTGGCCTGCTATCGGTTCAGACTCATTTCGGCGAGGATTTCTTTGCGTTTTTCGCATAGGGACGACGAGTTTCCATGCATCTAGATCCGTGATTACGTCATTTAAGCCGGCGTCCGGTCTGTATTTATAGATGCTACCGTTAATTACATTCCAGTCTCTGTATCTTCGCGGATGTTTAAGTATTTGATGTACGCGTTTCTTATACATTTATCTGTTGTTACTGATTTAACTTATATCGCAATAATTTTTATTGACTCATTGTCTTCGAATATTTGTGAACGCGCGACTGGCACTACGTGTTTTGTGCCTTTATCAAGTGGCGCGGCAGCGCCACGAAGGCGAGTTTGAAGAAGCAGACGAAGCTTTGGCGCCCGTGACATATTTACTTCTATATTGGTGTTCGGATTTTTCATTATACAAAAAAAATGCTTATCATTACCGTTGGTAAATTTTTTTAGCTTATTAGCATGTTTTTTAAGCGAAACTATGATTTCCAACAAAAATATTAGTAAAAGAGCTGCTTATTTTTATAATATGTGAGTGTATAATCCACAAATGCTAAAATCACGTTTTTCTTCTTCAGCCCGAAAAGTGGTAGAACCGTGAAATTGGCTGCCGAAGGTGTGTGTGTGTGTGTGTGTGTGTATATATATATATATATATCAAGTGAAACTTTTAATATATATAAAATTAACGTGTATATTGAAACAAAACGAAATGTTTCAACTTCTTTCCTTCTATATTATCATGAAAGGGCTATTTATTTAGATATTAATAAACTATCTACATCACTCAATCTGATCTGAAAGTGAAAGGACCGTGAAATTAGCCGCATACGGCCAAGAGTAATCTGGGGATTGCTTTCTCATATATATTGCGTTCCCGCTCTTTCCAGCTATTCAGGTGATTTTCAAAATCAAAATTTTATACAAAAATACAAATCTGTTCCATTATTATACATGTATCATATTGCCTACAAAGTTAATTATATTTTAGGTTAGGGTTATATGTATTTCGTAGAAATTATTATTCTATTCTATTAATATACATTACCTTTATATTACGAAGTCTGAAATTTGTTAGAAAATGTTACAAATTCTTCAGAGCTATATAAATAATAATATCTCATTAGCTGTACAGTCGAATTATGTGGGAAAGCAATCCTCTGCGGGGTTGACGACAGAAAATTATGGAAAGCGATCCCCTGCGGGCTGCGCGGTAGACAACAAAAATTTATGAGAAAGCAATCCATGCGCGATTTGGATGCGCAATTGCATTTTTTTGGACTCACATATGTAACGTAATAATATACGTCACGTATCTGAGCGTTCAATAACAAAAAATCAACGTGTTTATGTTGATGAAAAAAGAGCTTGTGTAGGAGTATATGGCTTGGAGTTAACAACTATTAATAGGAAGAAAAAACGGAGATGTTGGAGGCACGACAGATAGCTTGTCCGACTTATAATTTCTATGTCTGTTTATAACCTATGCTTAAGACGTTTTATTATAGCGCGGTCCGGATCCATGTTTCAATAATTATATCCCCCCCCCCCCCGCCCCCTGCTTTTTATTCATGACACAAAAATTCAATTAATAATTATATTCCCTTCCCCCTCCCCCGACCCCCTGATTTTTATTCATTTTACATAAAAGTTAAATGAATAATTATATTCCTCCCCCCCATCCCCCTGGTTTTTATTCATTTGACTCAAAAATTAATGAATAATTATGTTCTTCCCTCCCCCCGAACCCTCGTTTTTATTCATTTATTGACATGAACATTATAATTTCTATCACTCCCCTTACTTGCTAGCTCGACGTTAATTTCATAATACATATACATATTCCTCTTGTAACTTCTTTCTCCCCCCCCCCTTCCCGCCGAACATTCTATTTCGAAAATTTTTCAAGTTTCTACAGATATATATTGTGTCAATGTTTAAAATAACTATTGATTAATGAAAAACATAACCCATACTCATAATCGTGTGTATTTTATATTTAATATTAACAGTAGTATTATAAGATTTAAATGTTTTAAGTGCGGCAAAATGAACTTTCTTGACATATCCATCTCTAGTTAATAAAAACGATTTTGAAAAAAATTCCATAATCCTCTCGTTCCTCAGTACGCCCTCTATCGGTTATAACTCCCTCGCGTCAAATTCACCATTCTCAGCATTTCTATATTCAGTTTACCTGCGACCTTTAAGACCCGACATATTTCGAGATGCCCTTTTTGTTTTTTTAATGATAATTTTAATTATTTAAGTGCTAATTTAGTGATATTCGCGAATATTAGTAGCTCTAAGAAAAAACTTTTAACCAAAGTAAAAAAGTTAGGCGAGTTTGATGCATTGCGTATTATTATGCATTTTATTTTTAGAACAAACTTAAGGTACTTCAATAAGACCGCTTAAAAAGATATGAAATCTCTAAAAAAAAACTTTTAAGCAAAGTAAAAAGGTTAGGCGAGTTTGATGTATTGCATATTGTCATGCATGTCAATAAAATAACGTAACATAATAATATAATTTTGTTTACTACGAAATTACCGATTAAAAAACGACTGAGATCAATTAAAGAAGGCAATTTTGTTTACAATGAAATTACAGATTAAAAAACAACTGAGATCAATAAAAAAAGTCAAGTTTATAACCATATTATCTTATTCATAATACAGCAAACAAAAAATCATTGTGTTTTATTGAGGGCTGAGTCAAATGATTGCTCATTTTAACTTAAGTAATATATTGATCAATTACAAACAACTCAAGATACTACGTAACTTGCCATGCCCGTTTCATTTTATTCATGGTGTTGTCTAATTGCAAGTATAACTTTCTGCATATTTTATTTGTGTACACAAAGTTAATTATTATTTTTATATAATGATACATTTTCAATATAGATTACTAAATGTAATTGAACAAAATAGTATTTAATATAACATATTTTCTTTATGTCGAAAAAAATATAGAAATTTCTGTCATGAAAATTTTATTCATTTTGAAATTAAAAATATATATTAACAATTACTTTTTAAATAGTATTCATGAAAATTTACATATTTAAAAAGTCTTTGTAAGAAGTTAACAACATTAAATTGTTATGACGTTGTAGCGTATAAAAAGAAAAATTTAGTTGTTCACCTATGAATAAAATGAAACGGGCATGGCAAGTTACGTAGTATCTTGAGTTGTTTGTAATTGATCAATATATTACTTAAGTTAAAATGAGCAATCATTTGACTCAGCCCTCAATTAAACACAATGATTTTTTGTTTGCTGTATTATGAATAAGATAATATGGTTATAAACTTGACTTTTTTTATTGATCTCAGTTGTTTTTTAATCTGTAATTTCATTGTAAACAAAATTGCCTTCTTTAATTGATCTCAGTTGTTTTTTAATCGGTAATTTCGTAGTAAACGAAATTATATTATTATGTTACGTTATTTTATTGACATGCATGATAATATGCAATACATCAAACTCGCCTAACCTTTTTACTTTGCTTAAAAGTTTTTTTTTAGAGATTGTGTATTACTTTAAATTGATAACTCATTAATTCTTGATCCCATCTTTGCAGTCTACGAACTGCATTCTTTTTACTAAATAGCCATTGCAGTGCGCTATGGTCTGTTATCACAGTGAATGTACGGACGTAGTATAATTTAATTCGCTTTTGTGTAGTGCTCTACTCACGTATGCAATTACGCGCTCGCCGTCCTTGGCCTTTTGCGTGATTACTGCTCCAAGCTCTGTATCTGATGCGTCTGTATGTAAACTAAAGTCTACTTTAGGATCGGGTCTGTGCAGTAGAGGTGCTTCGCTTAACAAATTTATTATTTTTCTAAACGCGGTTTCTTGTTCTTCTGTCCAAACAAATTTTGTATCTTTTCGCGTTAATTGTCTTAGCGGGTCTACGATTTTCGCGTAATTTTTCACAATTTTCCGGTACCATTAGGTCATTCTTTGGCCTCGGGTAATTTTTGATTGCCTCAGTTTTTTCTGGGTCAATCATAAGGCGCTTTTCATTTTATAAATATTAAGAATCCTAAAAATTTTACTTCTTTTCGGCAACATTCTGATTTCTCTCGATTTATCGTTAACCCAGCGTTCATTATTCTAAGGATTAGTTTCCTGAACAATTTAATGTGCTCTACGAACGTTTCCGTAGCTAGAACGATATCATCGAGATGCATTCAGATCTAAATCTCCTATATCTCTTCCAGCAGCCTCTGGAAAGATGCTCCTGATTCGCTTAATCCCATAGGAAGCGCGTATATTCCCATAATCTGCGTTCCGGGATTGTTAATGCCGTTATTTCTTGCGAACGTTTTGCTAGTTGTATCTGGTGATATGCACTACTTAAATCGATTGTCGTTATGTACTTCGCGCGTTTTAATTTATTTAAAATAACGTCTATATCAGGGAATGGACATATGCGTCTTTTTTTGAAATACTCTACAATCGATGTACATTCGATACGTGCCGTTTGGTTTTTTCACCAATACTATTGGATTGTTTCAAGGACTTGGCGATTTCAGTACTATTCCCGCTTGTTTAATTTTTCTAATTTGTCGTGCATTTCTTTCTCAATTATATTCTGGAACTGGAAAGTATCTCTGTTTCACCGGTTTCGCACTGGGTATTAATTCTATCTAGTGTTCAATCAAATTTGTTGTGGGCAATATTTTTGTTTTATTTTCTTCCCCACGTGATAGTAATTCGTCTACCACTTTATCAATTTCCGCTTGCTCTTCGCTATTGATTTGTGTTAAACCGAAGCTAGCTATATTGACTTTGTCGTCGCATGCGTCTACTGCCCACAAACCAAATGCGAATTTCTTCTTGTCTTTACAGTCTGGGAATTTAAATGTATCGCAACCCGCATCTATTTCCATACCGAAATAACGTACTGTATCAAGGCCCAAGATCAAATCAATTGGAATTCCTGGAACTATTAGAATCGGCGTTTTCTTGTCTACGCCCGTAATTTTCAGTGGAACGCTAATTTCGCCGTTGATGAGCTCTGTTGCTCCATTCGCCATTACGGCGTTTTTGAATACCGACGGTTCGATTGTTGCTCTCAATTTCCTCGCGATCTCTTTCCCTTGTTTTCCTATGATCGTACATGGTGAGCCAAGGTCGACTAAAGCTTTGAACTCGGTGTTGCCGACTTTTATTTTTAACCAATATCGCTAATACTTTGCTGGGTTTCTCGCGTCCGGAATTACCAGCTGTTCCGATGATTCTGTTTTTGTCTGCTTAGATGGTCGCTTTTTAATGCCTCCCTATTATTTTTGGAAACCTTAGAACAAGAGGCAGGCATAGCGGTCTCGCTGTCGCTGCCGAATCTTTGTTTCCCGCCGTGTTTAATGTTTCGCGGAGGTTTGTATGTTTGTATTTATCGCACTCTCTTGCGCGCTTTACCGATTTATATTATTGTTCTCTCGGTAATTACTTCTATTATTATTATTGTTATAACTCCCTCTGTTATTATTATAACCACCTCTGGTATTGTTATAATTATTTCTATTGTTATTATTATAATCCTTGTGAATCCTGTTGTTTGATCGTGGATTGTTTCATTGATAATATCTTGCTTGTCTAAATTGGACATTTGTGCGTGGCAAAAGTCGGTTATTGCTTTCGGTATTTTTATGGTTTCTCCCGTGTTTAGTATGATTTCCGCGAATTGGTTCGCGGTCACTCTTCTGCGTTCAATGCAGACAGTAGTTCGTTTTGTATAGAGATTATTGGGAATTGTTTTCGTCTTTGTGTTACGTGTTTGTCTCTCTGGGCTGTCAATGCTGCTTCGTCACCGTATCTATCGAACCATCTTTTCAAGAACTTGTCGCGCGATTCTCTTACTGGTGCTTTATCCGGATTTTGCTTAATTTTAATTCTTTAATGCTTCGGTCAAATTCATCGTTACTTATGCTATTCAAAAATTCGTCTATTCCTTGTTTAAGGGGGAATCCTGCTTTAAAAGGCTTAAAAAATCGATTTTTTTATTGCTTAAATCTATTTCTAATATATCTAAGAATAGGTATCTAAAGATATAAAGGCTGATTCGCAGTATTTTCAAAGATACAGCACTAAACGCGGTGAGGTGTCGAGCAGATATACGAGCGCTCGGGCAGGTGGAGCGCGCGCTCCACCCCTCGGTCTAATAACTCTGAACTGTGTACCTGAAAAGGTGCAATAGTCCTTCGAAACAATATTTTGAATTCGTACAAGTGCCGTGGCAAACTATAGTTCGGATTATAACAGTATATAATATATACATATCAAGTGGATCCGACGATACAGAGTGCAACACAAGCAGTAGTGAGAAGAAATTGTTTACTGCAAGCACGGAAATTATAATTGTACATCCCGCTCACTGTTAAAGAATAATTGAATTCCTGACAGTGTTTCTTGAAATTTCTGACATACTAATCTGCAGATCTTGTCAACAAAACATAACATTTGCAGAAAGCGGGCATCGAGCCTTCGGTTTCAAAATTATATTATCATGTATGTACGGTCGACGAGAAATAAATTCAGGACCGTTAATAAACACCGGTTACGAAATAAATAGACGAATTGTGTTTTTTATGAGGCTTCTTGGTGTTGGACGAGCAGGCATCAATCTGTTTTGTGGACTTATGGATCTATGTCAAGGTTTGGCGAAATCAACATATGATATAATAGTGCAGCATTTGTACTCAGCGTCGAAATCAATGTTTGAAAGTATCTGTGAAAACGCTGTCAAAGAAGTGCAAGGAATAAATGTAGAAAATGAGAGAACTGCAAATCATTTGAAAGTTTCCGGCCATGGATCCTGGAAAAAACGTGGCTACACTTCATTGATCGGTGTAACAACTCTGATTGAACATTACTCTGGCAAAGTAGTCGACTTTATCGTTTAAAGTGCGTACTGTCATTCATGTGCCCTAAAAAAAACACAGTAGACAATGACGAATTTGAGGAATGGTATAAAGATCATAAACAATCATGCTCCTCAAACCACGACGGTTCAGCAGGGAAAATGGAGGTAGATTCAATCGTGGAAATGTTTTTGAGATCTGTTAAAGAATTCGGAGTAAAGTATACGAATTATATCGGCGACGGCGATTCGAAAACTTTTGCTGGTATTCTCAAAATGAATCCATACGGTGACGATTGCTCTGTTACTAAAGCAGGATCCCCCTTAAGTTCCGTGTCTATTGTTTTCAATTTGATTATTTTGGTTTGTATTTATTTATCGCTCTTTATTCATTTATCTAGAAGTGTGCAATATTGACACATCAAGACGTATAAAAATGTCAGTTTTTTTCTTAGCTAGAACAATGGACTGTTTAATTTTTTTTCCATGCATTATAATAGCAATATATTTTACTAATCCAAATAAAATACGTCCTCTGCAGATGCTTATTCCATATTATATCTAATATTTTGCATACCAAATTATAATAATTTCCTAGAATACAGTACCTATAATAGTACCTTTTGTTTGTTGTCTATTTTATTATAATACGGAGCCAATAATATGTTTTTTATAACACATGCATGATTTTCGCGTTTTTTAGACGTAAAAAGAGGGACTAAAGTCGACGTTTTTCGACCGAAGGCCGAATAAAATTTAGCGAGAGCAAAAGAGTTTTAACTCTCGCAAGTCTGGGAGCAAACGAGTTTTTACTCCCGCTCGTGTAAAATAACGTAAATTTAATATTTGTTATAAGTATATATATATATTTGAAACCATTTCCTGATCCAACAAGGGAATATCGTGAAACGAGTACAGTTAGCTCTTCTTGTTAATCCCAAAAAACTCAAAAATCATGACATATGTTATAAAAAGTACGGTACACTCAATGGGGCAGAGGCCTTCTGCGCCTTAGTGTATAATATACTATTATTCCCGCAAATGCTGGAATAATAGCTATTTGTGCAACAAGTGGAGAATCTGTGTGCCATGTCCTTAGGTCTCATCTAGGTACGTCCCATGTCTTTATGTTCCATTGGACTTATGTCTCATGTCGTTATATGCCATTACCTTATGTCACATGTATGTAGGACATGGGACACGCGACATAAGGATATGGGACGGTGTACATGAGAACATGGGACATGTTCAACAGTTAAAACAGTAATAAATTACAATAAAGTAATTTATTGTACTAAATAACATATAATTACCAGTAATAAAACTGCTCGTCAAATAAATTAATGAATAAATAAACAAAAATGTGATTGGACAGATTTAGCTAAAGCATCGAAGAAAAGAAGAATATTTTTTATATTGAAAATCATGAATTTTAGACCACTCCGGTGTGACCAACTATCAAGCTGCCTAACTTCCGGGTCACTCGAAATTTACGCCCTTTAAATCCCAAAGAAATACCTCCAGCTTGCTCGAACTTGCGCCGCGTTCAACGCCTTTAGAGGAACAGGTAAGGCCCGCACGCGATGCTTCGCGAACTTGCGCCACGTTCAACGTAGTCCCCCACTTAACGGGCAATTATTTCGACTTTCGATTGGGTCTGTACGCAAACCGCGTTACTTTAAAGGTAAGAAACACATGGGACATAAGTCCAATGTGACATAAGGACATGAGAAGTACGTAGATGGGACATAAAGACATGGGACAGAAGGACATGGGACGTGGGATGTTACGTAGACGGGACCTAATGACATGGCATATAAAGACATGGGAGAGAAGGACATGGGACATGGGAGGCGATGATTAGATCGTTGACGTAGACAAGGACGAAGGGCATGCCTCTGAAGAGTGTGCTCAACAGAGTAGAATCTCCCAGAGAAGTTGAATCAGAGGTGAGGCGAGGTTTTCTTTGTGCCGCGGAGAAGGCCCTTGAGGGTCGATTGAATTTCTGCTGCTTTCGGCGTGGGCTCCCTGTAGTGGTTTATAATACTTAGGTAGCATTGGAGGTCCATGATAGTCGCTGGCCATATGTGACAACGCTATGGTAGTGACCTTGGCAATTGATGACTTGAAACCGTTAGCGCTGAGGTGATAGCCCAAGAAGGTTACCTTCGAGCATACGAAGTTGCACTTTGCTAGGTTGACCGTGAGTCTGACCTTGGCCAAGACCTCAAGAACGGCCTTGATGTGGTGAATATGCTCCTCTCGGTTGAGACAGGCGATGATTAGGTCGACGACGTAGACATGGATGAAGGGCATGCCTCTGAAGAGTGCGTCCAGGAAACGCTGGAAAGTATGTGACATATTTCTGAGTCCTAGAGGTAGGCCCAGGAACTCGAAGAGCCCGAATGGCGTGATAACAGCTAAACAGCTTTTGAAAATATGCTATGAAAATATGGTTGAGTCCCAATAGATGGCGACGCGCCAAGTCGACGATGAAACCGTAGCGCCCCAGAAGGTCTCTCTCTCTCTCTCGCAGTCGACTTGACCTGGCTTGCCGTAATCTGGTTCAGCCATCTCCAGAGTATTTAGATGGGTAGCATCCACGAGCTTCACCGGTTGACGAGGCAGCAAGGTCGAGGGACGAGGCAGGATCACAGCTGTAAAAGATAAAGACAGAGAGCAGACGTTCTTTGAACACAGCGATAAAATAGCAGCAGAAGTTGATCTTGATGTGACCTCTCCGCCTACTCCAGTGACAGAGATTTCATAAGCTGTACGAGAGAGATGGAGAACATGAGCAGAGAGCCCTTTCAGAGAGGAAGGAGACTTCTGGCAAGGATCGATAAGAGACCGAAACTCAAGGGCCAATCCATTTTTAGCTTACAAGATGACGCGAGCCGTGCCGAACAGAGTGGCATCTCACAGAGAAATTGAATGAGAGGTGAGGTGGTTGGGTCCTACCTGTGCGAGGTCTGGTCTTGGTCCAGCCAGCGACTATTCGCCTTTTGGAGACGGCTAATGGTTGTAGATATTTTGCCATATTTACAACATTAACTGCTCTTATCCTATAATAAAATGCTTGTTGCTTTACTTATTCCAACAATTACAATTTGCTATTTGCTAAATATTAGATTGATTATCATGATCCTATTTATTAGTACAACATTTTTTCATTGCTTGATGCCAGATCTGACTTATCGTATTTCTTCACTTTACTTTTCCACCCGCACCCATTCGCCAAACATTCCTATTATAATTCATAATTTTCAATATTAAAATTTTCAACATTATATATAATTCATAATTTTCAATATTATATATAATTCATAATTTTCAATATTATATATAATTCGTAATTTTCAATACTATATATAATACATAATTTTCAATATTATATATAATTCATAATTTTCAATATTATATATAATTCATAATTTTCAATATTATATATAATTCATAATTTTCAATATTATATATAATTCATAATTTTCAATATTATAATTTTCAATATTATATAGAACTCATAATTTTCAATATGAGGTGTGTCGAAAATGGCATTTTATTGCGAAAATCGACAAGAGAAGCGGATGACTAAAATGTTCATATTACTCAGTAATATCATTCACGGTCAAACATAACTGCGCAGCTACAATTAATTAGGTTGAAATATTAAGAATAAATTAAAAAATTACAAAGAAATCTGCAATTTTATACAAAATTAAGGGTGACCAGAAGTGGTACAACGAAAACGTTACTATACCAGTTGTGGGCATAGTATCCCGTTATAAAAATACTCCAGATTTACTTTTTATATGATTATTTTAAGTTTTGTAAGTCTAAGAAATATATAATATGATTTCAAACTTTTTACGTTTTTACTCAGTAATAAGCTTGATTAAAGTAAAATTCTAGAGACATTAAAAGAATGTTATAGGTTATAATAGGATATATTTCACACATCAAAATTTCTCCGAATTGAATCAATTTTAATGTAGAAATACATTTTGTAGAATTGTGAAGAAAAGAAAAACTTTTCTAAGATAGAAAAGTGATCATTTTAATAATTTTTAGAATAATATATGACTTTTACGTATATTTGTACTTTAGCATACAAAAGATATATAATTAGACATTTTAAAAGAGATTAAATCCAAACAGTTACAAGAACTAATTGCTTTATTGTTAAATTTATGTGTTTTAATTGGTAATAATTGATAATACGAAAATATTTTCATGGTGTACGTGAATTTCAATAATGGCCAAAACCGGTACATCCCTATGGTCAAAGCTAGTGATTAGGTGGCCAAAAAAGGTGAAAATGGAGTTGTATTTTAGTTTTTTCAATTGTGAAATTTCCTCGGTGTATTTCATAGAATAAACGATGAATTTATCAAATACATGTGTTTTAGAATATATGTAAATTTGTTGAATGATTAAACATTATATTATACTGTAGTAAATACGTTCTCGAAAGTCAAGAAAGCTTAAGGTAGCCAGAAATGGTACGTCCACCCTGTTATTTAAAAAAAAAATAATTTGAAGAAAATTGTTTTATAATTTTTTTTGTATATCAATAGATTAATAGGGTATATTCCCGGCTTAACTATAAAGGCGAAATTTATGCCACTGTGTTATTGGGGAAGATATTTTACACAGTTTTTGATTTTTTTTACTCAGAATAGAAAATATTTTATACGTTGCTTACAATAATTAATCCGGTTGTACCACAATTTTTTTTTAAATTCATATAAAGTCGTGATGTCTTATAAAATAGGAGGGCAAGAATTATTTAACTTTGTAACAATCTCCTATAGAATCATAAGCGTGCTTACATAAAAAATAGAAACTTTGAAAATACAAGAATTCTATGTGCTAATGTGATGATCGGTTATTATTTAACGGATTTTTTCGTGAAAATACATTTCTAAAATTTACAATTTGTTTTAAGAATAGCTCATTGTCTAGGCAATTGACATCGTTCTACGATGTGACATGAATTATTGCTATATATTAATAAATGCTCCATTGTCGTGTCCATTCTCTCTCTCTCCATTTTTTATACAGCTTTTGCCGTGAAAAGTACGTAAGGCCTCTGACACGAAGTGGAATACAAGGTTGTCGTGACTCAGGACTATAAGAGTACCTCTACCGTGATGTAAATATACAAGGTGGGTGCATTCGATTATTAGCGACCGTACCACGATCGTATGACGATCGTTCGACGTTCGTTCGTTCCGTAACCCATATGTGTATCTATCTTCTTTCTATCTATATATAAAAATACTTGTCCTGACTGACTGACTGACTGATTCATCAATGCCCAGCCAAAACCACTCATCCGATTAACTTGAAAATTTGTGAGTACCTTCTACCCACATAGTAGGTGCTCACTAAGAAACGGTTTTTTTAAATTCCACCCCCAGGGGATGCAAAGGGTTAAAATGTGTTTTTTCGATTTTTTACTATATTTCTGCGGGAAAAGGAGATTTCGAGACGGTTCTCGCGGCAAAAAGTCTGGAATAACATCAGGAAAAAAGCTATTTCTGGGTTTTTCGGAATTTCACCCCCAGGGGGTGAAATGCGTCGAATATGCATTTTTCGTTTTTTCACTATATTTCTGCGGGGAAAGAGATTTCAGGATGGTTATTGCGGCATTATATCTGGAATATCATTACTCAGAAAAAAATTTCTTAGCTTTTTAAATTTCACCCCCAGGGGGTGAAATGCGTCAAATGTGCATATTTTCCAGCTGTACTATATTTATGTGGGGAAAAGAAATTTCAGGATGGTTCTTGCGGCATCATATCTGGCACGACATTAGGAAAAAAATAATTCGAAAAAATCACACCCTCCGTGCGTGCAAACGGTTGAAACGCTTCTTTCATTTCTTACTAAATTTTGGCAGAGAAAAAAATTTTCGCAGAGAAAAAAATTTCAGTATAACAGAACGAGAAAATTTATGAAAGTGGTCGATATATCAGTAGTTCGGAGGCAGTATGGAGAATCTTAAGTTTCCCTATTCATGAAAGATTTCCAACAGTCTTTCACCTCGCTGTTCATTTAGAAAATGGTCAACGCGTCTACTTCGATCAAAAAGATTCTAATCGCTTGAGGAATATCATAAATCATCCTCCTAAAACTACACTTCTTGCATTTTTTGAATTATGCCAGGTAGATAGTTTTGCAAGAACGCTTCTTTACGTTGAAGTTCCATCTTATTACACATGGAAGAAAAATAAATTTGAAAGAAGAAAACGTGGGGATGATGTCAGTGGCTGGCCTGAAGTAAAGAAAGATACGGCTCTAGGTAGAGTATATACCATCTACCCTAATAACTCTGAGTGTTATTATCTACGCCTTTTGCTTCACGAAGTTCGAGGTCCAAAATCTTTTTTGGAATTGAAAACTGTTGATGGCATTGTACAACCTACATTTCAGGCAGCGTGTAAAGCCTTAGATTTATTAGAAGACGAAAAGCACTGGGATGCAACTTTGGAAGAAGCAGTACTTTGTGACTCTCCACTCAGATTGCGAAATTTGTTTGCGGTTATGTTATTATTTTGTCATTTATCTGATGCTTCAAGTCTTTGGGAAAAGTACAAAGATCATCTTTCAGAAGATATTTGGCGTGAAATGGAAGCTCACTTACAAGATGGGATCATCAACTCAATGTTGAGTAAAATTTATAATAAATGCTTAGTTTGTCTGGAAGATAGTTTGTTGTCAATGGGTGGTCAATGTCTGCAGCAATATGGTCTGCCTCAGCCATCTAGAGATGAGTTATCTCTACAAAACAGAGACTATATTCGAGAAATC
The DNA here is from genome assembly GCA_949152435.1 of Gastracanthus pulcherrimus. Classification (NCBI taxonomy): domain Eukaryota; kingdom Metazoa; phylum Arthropoda; class Insecta; order Hymenoptera; family Pteromalidae; genus Gastracanthus; species Gastracanthus pulcherrimus. The sequence goes on along the minus strand of OX424573.1, from coordinate 95,101,474 downwards.
AGTTACGATACGAATGCTCTGGAACAAATTATAACTGATAGCGAAATTTTACTGAACGATGAACAGTCTCACGTTTACAGAATAATTTTAGAAAGCGTCGAGAAAAGTAGCGGTCAAATGTTTTTCCTTGATGCTTCTGGAGGAACCGGTAAAACATTCCTCATTAATCTTTTACTTTCGAAAATAAGAAAACACAACCGTATAGCCTTAGCTGTTGCTTCTTCACGAATTGCAGCTACATTGCTGCAAGGAGGTAAAACGGCTCATTCTACTTTTAAATTACCTTTGAACTTAAATAAACTCCAGACACCAATTTGTAACATTTCAAAACAGTCTAATATGGCACAAGTTTTGAAAGAGTGTAAGTTAATAGTTTGGGATGAATGCACAATGGCCCATAAAGGTGGATTTGAGGCTCTCAATAGAACATTGCAAGATATATAGATTGATGGGGGGAGTCACTATTCTATTAGCTGGAGATTTCCGGCAAACATTGCCTGTTGTACCTAGAGGTACACGTGCGGATGAAGTGAATTCTTGCATAAAGAAGTCATATTTATGGCCTCATATTCAAACACTTTCTCTGCAAACAAATATGAGAGTTTATTTAAATAATGATGAATCTGCCGGAATTTTCGCAGAAACACTACTCCAAATAGGCAACGGAACTTTCTCGTCCGTAGAAGATGAGATTGTTATTCCATCAAATTTATGTACGGTAGTCACCACATTATCAGAACTTATTTCCAAGATATATCCTGATGTGAATAATATAAAAGATAAACCCATAGATTGGTTGTGTGAGCGAGTTATTTTAACGCCAAAAAATGATAAAGCAGCTACCATTAATGAGCTACTCTTGAATGCTTTTGAAGAACAGATTGCTGAATATAAATCATTTGATTCTGTTATTGAAACCGATGATGCTGTCCACTACCCTGTTGAATTTTTAAATAGTTTAATTCCACCCGGGTTTCCACCTTATAGATTGAACCTCAAAGTTGGAGCGCCTATAATGTTGCTGAGAAATCTTTGTCCTCCTAAATTGTGTAACGGAACTAGACTACAAATAAAAACTCTTCGTAAAAATGTTATAGAAGCTACAAAAAGCACTGGAAGTGCTCGCGGGGAATCAGTTCTTATTCCGCGAATACCTCTAATCCCATCAGACTATCCGTTTGAGTTTAAGAGAATACAGTTTCCAATCAAGTTGTGCTTTGCCATGACCATCAACAAATCTCAAGGGCAGTCATTGAAAATGGCTGGCATCGACTTGATAGAAAACTGTTTCTCTCACGGACAGTTTTATGTGGGATGTTCTAGGGTAGGCTCCGCCAGTAATCTGGTAATATTAGCTCCAAAAGGCAACGTCGCTAACGTAGTTTACAGAGAAGTTTTAGACTAAGACATTTTTTATTGATTTATTATTACAAATGAAACAGAAAATCATAATTATATGATTGAATGAATTCTATTAACAAATGAATTCCAGACACTCAAATCGCGGGCGAAGCCGCGACGGGGGACGCTAGTATATATATATATATATATATATATATATATATATATATATATATATATATATATATATATATATATATATATATATATATATACTGCACGGGTTACGGAACGAACGAACGTCGAACGATCGTGGTTCGATCATTAAAATTGAACGCACCCTGTGTGTTCTCTCGGACACTCACCGTCTCGACGCACCCAATCGCTGCCATTTATAGCTCATTTAAAATAACATGGGCTGAAAATGGCGGCGATTAGGAAGCATCCATGAGAACACACCTTGTATATTTACATCATGACCTATACAACCTCATTCCGCCCGTAGAAAAAATATAACTTTTGTTGTTTATAACATTCAATTTTTAATATAAACAACAAGTTATATTTTTTTTACTTACTTGGATGGCAATTTTACTGAGTTAGGAATGCGGTTGCAGAGGTTCCCTAAGAGCTGAGAGTGCTTTAGGGGGCGTCTACATAAACCAGTCAGACCCAGGGTTGTATTAGAATATAGTTATATTTTTTTTTACTTTTTTGGAGTGCAAATTCAATGATGAATACTTTGGAGGTTATGAACAAACATAAAAACTTATTTAAAAAGTGGTCAACGCTGAGTAAAGGTCTGTTGCTGCACTTACGTATCCTCGAAAACACAAGTATTTTACGCAGACGGTACACCGAATATTTGCAATGGAATGCGGGCGGAATGAGGTTGTATAGGTCATGATGTAAATATACAAGGTATGTTCTCTCGGATGCTTCCTAATCGCCGCCATTTTCAGCCCATGGTATTTTTAGCCTATAATTTTAGTATAATTTTAAGTACTTAAAATTAAGCTGTATTAATAATATATATCACGTAGGGCTTAGATACACAGCATGTAAAAACGTTTATATTTAAATATAGTTCTGGTTAGCATAAACTCACGCATAGAGGTTACGGATGGCATAAACCCCGAAAAAAATATATTTTGTTTATTTTTAAATATCTCTGCTTATAGAAGATATATTTAAATAATTATTGCATATATTTGCTTAAAATAAGGTTATTTAACAATATATGGGGTTAAATTGAAATATACGGCTGGTCGTCATAAACCCTTCTTTGTAAATATATTATGCATAGGGGTTTATGCCACCCAATTTCTGATCTACCGGGGTTTATGCCACCCAGAAAGGACTATGTCACCCGGACGTCATAAAATTCCATATATTAGGAGTTTATGTCTCCCATGTAGCATCATTTTTTTCGCCTTATCTAATGTAGAGGGTTATGCCTCCCGGAAAAAAAATTAAATATACAAGTTTTATAGGCGTTAGAGCTTATTTAGCTATTACGATCAGGATGATAGCATGTATATGGGCTCTCAAATTTATATTTTGCATTTTTATTAACTTCTTTTTCATGAATTCAATATTTTTGTATTAAACATACGATGTAGGGTATGGTGAATCGGATTTTAATGATGAGAACATGTATTTATTGATACTGCTATATACATGGTAAGTTAGGCAGATACGTAAAATAAGAAAAAGCATAATATTCAAGAATCGGTGATGTTCAAAATATTAGCTATGACAATAAATACTTTGAGACAGAATCATGTAATATTTTTAATAATGCTTAAATATGATGTTTCTTTTATGCACCTGGCGTCTAGTAATTCGGAAGCACAAAAAGTTTAGGAAATTTTAGTTTATCATTTATAATAAGATAGGCTTTGAACTAAACTATATATGGACCCATTCGAACATCCAAATGAAACGTAGCTTATGTGGACAATTTCCTTCATGGTAGCGTACTTATGCGAACTACTGTGGACTTATGCGGACTAGTGCATAAGTACTCTTAAAATCTCATACATATTATTACTTATGCGAACAGTCTGCATAAATCGTCCTGTACGCAAATAGGTACATTTGCAAACGAGGACGTATAAGTCAGAATACGTGGTTTAAGATCAATAACTTATTGAAATTATATAAATGGTATAAATAATAAAAGTATTTTATAAAAATAAGAACGTTATACATATATTTTGATTCAATATTGTAAAAGTCTCAGTGTACAATGTTTATGAGTAATTATACAATAGTTTGACCAGTGTAGCTTTTAAAGAATTCAAAATTTATTACACCAAACATTTTTTTTTTAAAACTGAACTATATCTTAGTGTTTGAGGATTTTTTTCCACTTATAATGAAATATGCTCCAATTGGATACATTAAAGAATATTCCAATCAAAATGCATACAATATTAAATAATTCAGTTTGCAACGAAAACTAGAAAAAATGTATGTGATAAACCCGGCAGTTTCTATCACTTATGTGATGATTTTCCTTATCGTTTATTTCTTTTTATGTGGCATAAGGTTACACTGAAAATCACACGAAAGGAGGATCAGGGAACTATACACAAGAATAATATTAGTTTCAACAAGTATGTATAGCAAAAGATACAAGGAACGAGAGCTTCACAACAGTTATTCTTTTCCTTTATGCATGGTAGAAACCCTGCTGCAAAATATTAAATGAGATCTCAGGTGAGATATCATGTCAATATCTCATATGATAAAAAATTCTTTGAAAAATCAATATTTATGTTAAAAATTGATCTTACAGCATTTCAAATAGTCTTTTATCTAATATACATACATACGATACACTGAAAATCGTAAAATATACAATATATTTGAATGAATTTTTACACAAAATTTTACATTAGATCTCACCTGAGATCTCAGGTGAGATTTTAGAACAATATTTTCATTCAGATTCATCAAAAGAACAGTAAAGATTCATTTTGAACGAATTCCAACATTTAATTTAGTTTTTAATTACATGAGATTTTGACATGAGATGTAATGTGAGTTCTCACCTGAGATTTTTCTGTAGGGAAGAAAGAGAGGTGTGGTACCTGGAAGCCTTCCGAGCCTCTACCAATTGTAGCTCATGCATTTTCAGTTGGGCTACACATGGCGGAGATTTGAAAGACTTCCAGGGAGCACCTGCACACAGGCGTAGTATATCTATACTACGTCCGTGGAAACCCACCGCGACCTCTCTGTCTCTCTTTCCTTCCACCAAGCTTTAAAGTTTTTGCACGCTAAAAGAATAAGGACATAAGACATAAGAATAACATTGATTAGTATATCTATATATACGAAAAATAAGTTCTTATTCCTCGTATCTCGTATATATATACCAATCAATGTTATTCTTATGTTTATGTCCCTATTCTTGTAGCACGCAAAGGACCTTATTACAAGCCTTTTAGGTACTATGCAGGAATAAAGGAATAAAGAGGAACAGCGCCCGACAGAAAGTTACAAGTGAGCTTTAATAAGACTATTCGTTCTTGTAAAGGTATAAGAATTGGCTATCGGGCACTGTTCCTCTTTATTCCTTTATTCGCGTATAGCTCCTTATACATAAGACTCGGAATTTATAGTCGGCTTTCAGTTCAAAATTTATAGTTGTATCTCACATCTAGAGATCTGAGAATTTCTCAGATCTCAAAATTGTTTTGTAGGTTTTCTAGTGTTTGTAAAGTTCATGGCCTGTTTACTAAAGATAGGCATATATTATAGAATCCCTAGGAAACGTATCAACGAGATCAATTAGATTTGAGAAATTCACAGTTCTCAAGATTTGACATAAGACTATCATTTAGGACTTATCTAACATCTAAGCCCGAATTTATAGTCGAAACTCAATTACTCAAATCTCAATACTTGATACTTATTTCTCAAACTCAAACTCAAAGACCACACGTTATAGTGTTCGCATACTGTGTGCCCATATTACATAGGTGTTAAACAATAATTTATTTTTGACGTTATACGGCACATGGCATACGGTACGCAATGTAGGAGCCTTACTCGTTTCTCTCTCTGTGCACACTCACGGATGTGTAGCGTTGTAGGTGTGTCTGAGTGTGTGTTTCTGGTGCCAGATACCGGGCGAGCAAAAGCACATATAAGTCGTATATTAATGTAAGCGTAGAAACTCGAATTCGAGCGCGCATCAGCGCGAGTATACATATTGGCTATTCAAAATGCACACACGCACACATACATATATATATATATATATATATATATAATCGTATGTGCATATTAAGACTCGATGGTTGTATACATACATGTATATATACATATATATACGTACATGTATATGTATGTACATGTGAATACAGATACGTGAAACGAAAATTAAATCGATAAATCCGAAAAAGAATTGCACAATTATGCGTATATACGTGAGTGCATAAGACCAATATTCTGTACTCGCTTAATTCGATTTTGAATTTACAGCACGTCGAAATGAATTCGAATTTGAGAGATCAGACGATCGACAAAATTTGGACAGTGTGTAAGCTAACCGAGCTTCCACAATCCGTCGGGATTGCACTGTACAGAGCGCAAAACAGACTCTGGTCTTTTTCACTGGGGGATTTCAGCACAGATATATGTGTAAGATCGAAATTTGAATTTAACGAATTATAAATCGAATGTACGTATACTGTTTTAAAGCAAGCATAAAAATCATGTGCACATGTAAGTCGAAAAAACGAAGCGCTTTAAAACAAGTATACAAACACACGAGGGTCAGAGTCCCTGGAGGGGATCAGACGGACCAGCAACTTTAAGTGGCGCTTGGCGAGGCTGACTTCAGTACTTGGTACCTTAGGCCTCTATACCTACTGTGCCGAGTACTGATTATGTGTGTCGTGCTGGTTGACAAGTGCCAGTAGCACAGGTAACCAATTTTGATTTTCAAAATTGATTTCCAACACAAATTTGATTTTTAGATGAAAAACTTTTCAACGGGTACGAAGTCGATTGGTTGAACAAAATGTTCTTCAAAACGGGAAACAGGTTTGTGTTGAGGCAACCTCCAATCCTCTCCAAAACCTCAGCGGCGATCGTTTCACCTGGCTAAGCGAAAATCGGTAAGCGATGACTCAAAACTGTTGAAGTAAACAAATATTTTTTGTTGAAAACCAAATCTTTTCGAAAATCGTTGCAGTTTGTCATGCGGACAACAAAGTTAAATAAAATCGTTAATCGTTGCAACGTGTTAGTGTTAAGGAACAAGAAAGCAAAATCGGAGAGTCTATTCGAGCATTTTAATTAACTGTGTGTTGTTAATTTCAGGTGGAAACCTCAACATGAGCGGAATCGGATCGGCTCAGGTACAAGTTGCTACTCAACTCACAGCCGCTGCGAGCTGCGGCTCGACTGCGAAAAAGGGGGCAGAGGTAGCCTCTCAAACTTAGTACAGCGAGTGATGTCGAGAATTCAAGTGGCAATGCAGTATTCGCCGCCGCTGACGCCGAGTGTGGCCACGCAATATTCGCCTCAACCGCTTGGATGGGACTCATTTCATGAGCAAGCTCGAGACACAGTCGAACGATCCCAGGATACGGCCGACGGAAAAAGAGCTGATACTCAGCAAGCGCACTCACCGTCGCCTGTCGAAGGCATGAACTTCCAAGGCCTATGGGAGCCCCGAGATGATGGTAAGCAGCGTGAAACAATCGACCTCGATGCCATAAACGAGAATCAGCCGGATATGGAAACGTTCACATTCGCTCAGTCTGGTCCTGTCTCTCCTAGATGTCAAGACCGAGAAAGTCCTCTCAACGCGCACTCGACCATGCGACTTGAACACGATCGTGAACCTGATCGAGGAGCGACTCGACGATCGACAGGACCGTCTCCTCATCCGGCACGAAGGGACTTGTCCCCCCACAATGGCTGGGAGAATCTGTCCAATCACAATGGATGACCGTTGGAGGACTGGGACTATCCGGAGGACATGAACAGGAAGCTTTTCGGGGCCATACCGTACATGGGGCCAAGATCGGTAAATTCGAACCACGATAACAATTTTGAAAAACGTGTGGTGGTTTTGGATAAAAATACGATAATAAAATTAGTTCAAAATTAAATTGACAAAACTTTGAATCGAAGTAGCAACGATAGTTTGCTAAAACAAGCGTGTCTAAATTCGACGATAAATTCGGCGTTAAATAACAGCTCGTTGCAACTGGAAGTTGTACATGAGAATACAAGTAGTTTAAATCATAACTACAAACTGATATCAAACAGTCGTATCGAATCTTTTGAAGATTACCTCCTAAATGAGTTAAAAACCAAAATCTGGTTTACGTTTTAAAAATCGAACAACACGAAACTGTCGATCCATCGAAGCTTGAAAGGGATCAAAATCGTGTGCGAGAAATTATAATTAATCGAATTGATTATAATTATCATAGTCGTATAATGTCGTTACAAGATTCCGTAGAGATCTTCAAGAAAACTCAAAGAAATTAAGCGTGGAGAGCTTAAAATTACAAATCATAATGCTCTAAAAAATCTGTATCTGCTGAAATATCATCCGCAGAAAGAAGATGCTTTATCCTTTTGCGTTAAGTTTGATAAAATGGTTCGAACTTATGAGGGGTCGCCGGACTCAGGCAAAATAGATAAAAAGGATAAGCGTAGCACCTTTTTCAAAAGCTGAAGTTATCAACAAAAATACTGTAGGCACGAGTATGTCGATAGACCAATTAGAGAATTTTCTTTTGGAGACCGAACGTCGAAAGAGTCGTGGAGAGAATCCGGAGGCTATGCTTTCATACAAAAGGAAAGCGGAATCGAACACCAGCGAGAAGCCATCGATCAGCGGCAAGCGCCCGCTGAGAGACTGCTACTAGTGCCACAAGATGACAACGCACATCGGAACTGAGTGTCGCCAAATGAAAGAACTCGAGCGACAGCAACAACATCAGCAAGGTGCTGCGCAGCCCTCGAGAAGGCCTACGTCTGGCGAAATACGACCACACGAAGGAGGCAGAAGTTCCGAGCAGCAGTCAAAACGGCCGAGGAAGGACACTCAGCTCGATCGTGGCGGTCGTGGAAGATGGCGCGGCTCTGGTCGAGGTAACCGTGGAAGTCGAGGCGGATACGGTGGACGAGGCGCTCATGGCGGAAATAGCAGCCACGGCTACTTTGTCGACGGACAACTTCCAGACGATGATTTTGATGAAAGTAAGCCCACTCAACCTAATCTAATAAGTTGTTTCGTTGATGATAAAATTGATTAGGGCCATAACGATTGTATTTTCGAAAAATTCATTGTAGACTCAGGTGCATCCGAGCACATGACTAATTCAAAATTAATTTTGAAACGGTTCGAAAATAAGGAAAACAAAATTGTTTGCGCGAATAAAAATGACAGCGCCAGTTTGTTGACTCAAGGAGTAGGTGAGATATGTACAAAATCGTTGAACGGTGAAAATTTTAGATTAAAGAACATTATATACGCAAAAGATCTAACGAAAAATTTATTATCGCTTCGAAAATTTGTGAATCTAGGTATGAGTGTATACCTTGACAATAAGATGATTAATATTTACAATCCAAAGACTAACGAGTCACTGTTGAAATTTTTTTACGAAGATCCCTTCTGGACTATTGAATTAAAATCAGATAATTCCGCGAAATTTGAAAATAAAAACCAGATGTTCGTGTATATAGCGCAGAATAAAGTCATAAGCGACTACAACACGCGCAGTAAAGGTACGGATGAACTCGTAGAAAATCGAAGTAATGAATCAATCTTTCAAGAAGACGATCGCGAATCGATCTCACACGAAACACTTTCGATAATAAAGTATAGAAAATTTCAAAATTTGAATCATCTCGATAAAGTACCGGAATTCGAAATAGTGACTAACGTACAAAACTCGCTTGGCGTCAAAATAGTATATTGTGTACCTAGGGCGCAAAGTGGGCTTTTTTAAATCGAGTGTGGAGATTGCAACCATACGAGGTCAAACAGCCCACTTTGCTCTTAGTGCACACCATATTTTTTGTAACGCATGTATTGATTTTTGCGTTTTTCTAGCATATTAAGCGGGGCTAAATATATATATATATATATATATATATATATATATATATATATATATATATATATATATATATATACATACATATATATATATAATAGCAATTTTGCGAAAAATTTTAGCGGGCGCAAAAGTTACTTTTGCGCCCATATGTTTACTTTTGCGCCCGCTTATTTACTTTTGCGCCCGCCGGTCTAAAAAATTGTCCTTTAGACCCGCTTAATAGGTACAGAAAAACGCGAAAATTATATACATTTTTGTTATGGAATATACGATTGGAACACATAAGCGTAAATAAAATTAGACAGTTGAGTATAATTTATCCGGAAATCAAAGACTTGAATCTGACTGATGCAGATGAAATAATTATAGAATGTGAAGTCTGCAAAATCGCGAAAATGAAAAGGCCTCCTTTCGACAATAATAGAACGCGAGCGGAAAGGCCGATGCAATTCGTGCATGCAGACACAATGGGGCCGATAACCCCAATTTCGCATCCAAAAGGTTACAGATTCGTATTAGTGCTCGTAGATAACTGTACTCGATTTGCAACAGGCTTATCCGCTGAAACATAAAAATGACACTTCGGAAGCTATAGAAATGTATGTGAATACCTGTAGGATTTTGCACGGTTACGATCTAAAATTCAGTTATCTGGATCGTGATCAGGGTACCGACTTTACTAGTAAAGAAACCATTAAAGTCTTGAGAAATTTAATGCGGAATTACAGACGGTGTGTTCAGGTACGCCTCAGTTGAATGGAGTAAGCGAAAGATTTAATCAGAAGGTGCAGAATTTGGTGAGGGCGTATATGTTTGATTCACGTCTGCCGGCGAATGCATGGGATCTCGCTCACGGAGCGGTCGTGGTCGCATATAACTTGACTTCACATGCCTCATTGAATTTAAATTCGCCGTTTTTGCAATTAAAATCGGATTTGAAGATTCATATAAGCCAAATTAAACGTTTCGGATGTACTGCATTTGCAAAGATTTTGGATCGATCGGAAACAAAGTTCAACCCGAAGTCTTTAAAGACTGTATTAGTAGATTACACTCACACAGGGTATCTTCTTCTGTATCCATTGAACGGGAAAATATATGAAAGTAGAAATGTCGAGTTTATTGAGAGTCAAGTGTATGGCGACGTGTTTCGGGAAAAATGATATTTGCAATTGGGAAATTACAAATGATTAAATTGACGAGCAATCGTGGTTTATTTAATATGATAAGACTTTAGAAACGTAGGGAGTAAATGATAAATCTGCTGAAAAACGTAAACGAGGAAGATCCTCTAAGGTGTCTGATAAGCAAGAGAAAGAAACGGTATTGCATTCAAAGAAACGGACGAGTACGAGATAACTCCTCAGCGCGATTTCGAACATTATGCTCTGATAGCTCAGATCTCCGGAGATTCGATTACTTTCAAAGAAGCAATGAATAGCTTGAACAGAAAATCTTGGCAAGAAGCCATGTTTAAAGATATAGACTCTCTAGACCAGAATAAAGTCTATCAAGTTGTGGAGAGACCACGAAAAGATAGTAAAGGACGAGTGCCGAATATCCTCGATGCGAGATGGGTTTACAAAACGAAAACCAAACCGACGGTTCGGTAGAATTTAAATCTGGTCTAGTAATCCGAGGCTTTAAAGATTCGAATAATTATGATCTGCGCGAAGCCTATGCCCCTGTGTCGAGTTTTCCGTTGGTAAGAGCAGTGCTCGTTATTGCACACAAATATGGCTGGGAAATTTGGCAACTCGATGTAAAAACGGCTTTCTTGCATAGTCCTGCCCTTGAAGAGATCTATATGGAGATCCCCAAAGGATGGGAGCAAGCTACTAAAAATAGACCAGAAAACGCTTGGCTTTTGAAAAAATCGCTTTACGGCTTGAAAACGAACCCGATACAGTGGAATTTGCATTTCACTCAAATTGCCATTGAAATCTGTTTCAAATCTAGCGATCGTGATTCGTGTATGTTTTGCTTTATAGAGGGAGAAATTTTCATATTAATGCTTATATATGTAGATGATCTGTTGCTCACTGGTAATAACAGTAAAAAGATGATGGAACTAAAGAATAAATTGTCGGAAAGATTAAATATGAAATTTCTTGGTGAACCGAAAGAATATCTAGGTATAGGTATTAATCGAAATAAAGACGAAAGTTGCATCGAATTAAATCAGACTTCATTTATTGAGAAAATAATAAAACGTTTTGGTTATGATATGACAAAACCTCAACAAACTCCACTGGTTACTAGTCAAGTGTCAAATCGCGAGCGCAGAAGTAGAGAAAACGGAAAGCAGAGCGAAGCATCGGTAAATTGCACGTTATATCGAGAAATAATAGGCTCTCTGTTGTATCTGGCGAATGTCACACGACCTGACCTTACGTATATGGTGAATGTTCTGAGTCGACATCAGTTAGACCCTACCGAGAAAGAATGGAAAATGGTTACTTGAGTTTTCCGATACCTTCAAGGTACGAAGAATTTTTTGTTGTTCTACCGAGACCTGAGTGACGTTTTGGAGGGTTTCTCCGATGCGAGTTTTGCTGATTGCAATAACTCAATAACGACCAGCGGCTATGTCATTCGATTGTGTTCGGAGACACAATTATGTGGCGCACGCAAAAGCAAAGATACGTATCTTTGTCGAGTTGTCAGGCTGAGTACATTGCGATGAGCGATACAATTAGAGTGTTGATCGAATTATGGATATCGTTGAACAACGTTAATATTTCGGTACCGATGCCTTTAACTCTCTGCTGCGATAATAAGGCCGCGATTAAGTACAGTGAAGTAGACTGCGGCACGAAATTGAGCCATATGACGCAGGATTATTTCGAGGAGAATGATCTCTCGAATAACGAAAAGAACCAGCGTTACATGCCTCAAATCACAAAAGACTATGTAAAAGAGCGTGTCTCTCTGAGGCAAATACAGGTGCATTGGATCTCTTCTCAGGAGCAATTGGCGGATATAATGACGAAAACACTTGCTCTTGATACCCATAAAAAATTTACAAGACTGCTGCTAATGTTTGGTTTGTTACAGATCGAGATCAGCGAGAGAACGACGACGACTTCGAGGAGTCAGAAGATCGAGAGTAAAACGTTTGGAAGTTTGAGAAAAACTGGGCGTACAGACAGATTTCAATGAAAAGGTCGCGCCGAACATAAGTTCCTGTAAAACTGTATATATATATATATATATATATATATATATATATATATAACACTCCCTCGTACGCCATAGAGAGCTCTTAAGTTACATAATTAACATATACACTGTCAAGTATGCCTATATATACCTATATGTAATGTATATTTTTTCGAAACAAGATCAACAAAAAAAAACATTAGCGTCGGAATTCGACTTTTACATAATGAACAACCCCAGCCATTTATCATGCTTTCATCCAATTTCAATAATATCGGCAGCGGTGTGAGCATCGACGCAGATACTTGGATTAAAATACAATATAATTTCAGTGAAATAAGTGAATTCTTCACTTCTGAATGCTGGAATGTCAATGACGCTTCACGTCTTGAAATGAACGATTTGGAAATTGTTTTTACTAAAACATACGACGCTAAATCGATTATCTTTAATAACAAATCAGAATATTCCGAAGATAACCACATAAAATACAAGAAATTTTATCAACCGACTATTGTGTTACAAAAACCGTCTTTCGAAGGATTCAAAAATGATATCGTGTGTGTAGAAGAACACCACCGCCGACTTCAACTAATGTTCACTGATATTATAAACTGTAAATTTTTTATTTGTGAACAGTTAAAAGAAGTTATGAACGATATTGATATTAACTCTCAACAAGGCTACCACTTTATAAAAGTATGTTTGTTCCAAAATAATGATTTCAAAACTAATGCAAAATGTAAATTTAATAATAAATGTATATGTATATAGGTATATATAGGCATACTTGACAGTATGCATACTTGACAGTGTATATGTTTAGGTATAATACGCCGTCGATAGCTCTGCGTACACGGAGTATGTATATATAGATATATAGAGCGCTGTGGCGCTATAACACGCTGCAATGTGTCTTTAATTCTTCGCGGGCTACGCCAGCGTACGGTCGCATTCGTTATTGCTTCAATAAATCGTTCGTTCTCGTATAACTACTCTTTTCATTTATTTCGCCCTATCCTCGCATAATCCTAACACTTATAAATATGTTTATTAATTTTATTATTAATTTATTTCATAGCCTTCGGACTAAGGAGAGCTGCAAATATGGCAATACGTAGCCCAACGAATAGAGTAGGATAATTCTCGAGAAAAACAGAGAATACGATATAATACGAATACGATATATAGACCTGTAGAAAAACTGCGTTACCTTAAGTTTAACGCTAGTAAAAGTGTAAAAGTTAGTTTCTGGATAAACTAAATTATAAGACGTAGATTTAAAAATTGATATTAATACATGTTTTATTTTATTTACAGTACCACTTAGCGCTTTTATTGAAGCGTTTAAAAAATGTAGAGCTGTAGTAAATAAAAATATAGTTATAACAAAGAAAATAGTTAAGTTGATACAACAGATTTTAAAATTAATGTTCAGCTGGGCAGTAGAGGTTCAAGTAAGTAACTATCAGTGCCTTTTTTAATCCATCTTATTGGATCCATCTTATCTGTGGCACGTATATCATTTTTTTAACTTTTGTTATGGTTTCAGGATCTGTTTTTCATAAAAGTTATAGGGCAATTGAAAACTGGAGGAAGCTGTAAAATACCGAATCCCGTAATTACTCCTGAAGCATGGCGACGTAGTAGGTGGCTATGGATATTTATTAACAGAATACAGTATTATATTATTAACTTCGAGAAGGCAATTTTTTCAAAGGATTCTTTAACTGTCCTTAGAAATGATACTGACTTGGAATCAGAAGTAGAGGAAATTGTGTGCAATAATTTTGATGAATAATTTTAAAGCATTATGTGCAGAGTGTACAGTTAAATATCTTCAATTTACGAATTGGTACAAATTTTTCTGTAAGACAATGCATAAAAGTGACAAACGTGCTAAGAAGTATAAAGTCATGTAAAAAAGGTGTAAAGCAGTGTAAAATTATGTAGAGAAATTCAAATAAAAAACGACTGAATGTGTTCAATTGTTGTTATTATTATTATCGACATGAAAATAATGAAATTTACGCACAAGAAAAATGTATTAAACAGGTTGTAGAGTGTAAAAAGGTTAAAAAAAATAGTTTGTGTGAGTGTGTTGTACTTTTTATGAGTTAAAATACTTGAGCTTCCCCTACCAATGAGTGGACCCAATGTTGACCCCCGCGATCGCGCGCGGCAAGCGTTCTTCCTCCCCACTCTTTTGGAGTGCCGTTTAACCATTGTCGGATCTTTCTGACAGACCTACTGCAAGCTGCTGTGATTCTCCTACATAGTCGTTCAATGGTTGTCAATCTGGAATTATGTGTATGTGTTTGAGTAAAGCGAATTTACTTCTAAAAAGAACATAAATCTGTAGCAGAGGTAAATACCTATTTTAGCAAAAAGTGAAGAGAACGTCAACGTTTGCTAAAGAAGGTATATTGTTAAAATGTTGAAGTGTACTTAATTGTGTAGTTTATTTATTGCATAGACCTACAACGAGTGAACAATTTACAAGTCAACGTACAGCGTGTGTGTAGCGCTCGGCAACTTTTCTTTTTGTCTCCGAGGTCCTTTTACGAGCGAGTGAAATGTCTCAAGCTGTGTTAATAGATGATAATTTTTTTCGAAACAAGATCAACAAAGAAAAGAAAAAAGTGTATATGACACTGGATAAGGAGAAAAAATTCCCATCGTATCATCCACTACTATTAAGGTCTTATTTTTTAAACAGATCGGGAACAAAAAATCTTAGCGACGGAATTCGACTTTTACATAATGAACAACCCCAGCCATTTACCATGCTTTCATCCAATTTCAATAATATCGGCAGCGGTGTGAGCATCGACGCAGATACTTGGATTAAAATACAATATAATTTCAGTGAAATAAGTGAATTCTTCACTTCTGAATGCTGGAATGTCAATGACGCTTCACGTCTTGAAATGAACGATTTGGAAATCGTTTTTACTAAAACATACGACGCTAAATCGATTATCTTTAATAACAAATCAGAATATTCCGAAGATAACCACATAAAATACAAAAAATTTTATCAACCGACTATTGTGTACAAAAACCGTCTTTCGAAGGATTCAAAAATGATATCGTGTGTGTAGAAGAACGCCACCACCGACTTCAACTAATGTTAACTGATATTATAAACTGTAAATTTTTTATTTGTGAACAGTTAAAAGAAGTTATGAACGATATTGATATTAACTCTCAACAAGGCTACCACTTTATAAAAGTATTTTTGTTCCAAAATAATGATTTCAAAACTAATGCAAAATGTAAATTTAATAATTCGGAATCGGATGATTTTATAAAACATTACTTTGAAATTGTATACTTAGAATACACATCACTTTAAGTCGATCATCTTATTCATGAAATGCGTAATTCTTAAAACTTAGCGAGATCTTTTTATTTGCATGTGTGTGTATGTGTGTGTATGTGTGTCTGTGTTTGTATAATATAAAATATTTTCATTTGATCGAATAAGATTTTTAAAATCAAACAAATGTTAAATTTCTTTTTCGTACTGTTTGAATATAGAAAAAATATTTTTAACACTTAACAATAAAAATTATTAAGTATAGTCTTAAATATAAAGCTGCTCAGTACAACGTCATTGTTATCTGTCAGGATCACATCAATTCATGTATGAGAATCTGTGAGATGATGAGTCGCACCATAATCAACTAATTGAAGGTTGAGATCAACAGCCAACCGCTTGACAAATCTTGCATCGGCATTCAGATCTCCCATTATAATTTTATGAAATGTTTTATAATCTTGCGTATGAGTAGTGAGTTTGTCTGTTAAGTCGGAGCCCTGTAAAAACGGTACGTGTGGTGGTCTGCATATCAAAGCAACAAAGACGGGGGAAAAGCTGCCCTGCTGAACACTGCACATTATGTATTCAGGTATAAATGGCCTGCCCGTCTGTGTAGTTGAACTACACAGAGCCCCCGAGTTTGTTGCGATCTAGTCTAATAAGTGAGTAGTCGTCGATCTAAATGGGAGATCACATTGTTAAAATCTTCAACTCCTCCTTGTCCAGTGGCATTTTTCCGGGAACTTAGAAGGGAGCTCAATTGGTGCCTTTGAAGAAGAAGCCTGTCCCATCCACGGTGTCAGACTTTCGACCAATTGCTCTGCTGAGTTTCCTTTCCAAAGTCCTGGAAAAAATAGTACACGACCAAATAACTGACTTTTTACGCGAAAATAACACTTTAGACCCGATGCAGACTGGTTTTCGACAACATCACAGTACACAGACAGCACTACTAAAACTAACGGAATACATAAGAATAGGTATTAACAACAACAACAAATTTTTGACCATTTTGTTAATGTTCGATTTCAGTAAAGCATTTGACACCATCTCACACACAAAACTGCTGCGTAAGCTGATGCACATGGGTTTCTCCAGGAGTGTTCTTCTGTGGCTTAAGTCATATATAATGGGGAGACGACAGAAAGTCGTCACTAATACAAAAGGAGAATCTGGTTGGCTAAAAACCAATCTTGGCGTGCCACAGGGCTCAGTCCTAGGAGCTTTGCTTTTCAGCCTTTACATAAATTACTTACAAGATGCACTCGACTTAGATAGTGTAGAACACATACTATACGCTGACGACCTGAAAACCTACACTCAAGTGACCCTGGAAGGTCTTCGTGATGGTATCGGTCGTATGTCAGCTGTAGTACAAACAGTGTCGAATTGGTCATCGTCAGCTGGCCTGCGCCTCAATGTCGGCAAGATAAAGGCGATTATCTTTGGATCTGATCATAACATCAAACAGGTTCAGAGCCTTGACTTGCAAGGCATTGAGATACAGACCGGCGTACACGTTCCCTTTGTCGATACAGTTACTAACCTCGGCATGTTGATGGACGGAAGGTTAACATGGAAGCCGCAATTAAATGCGGTCAGTAAGAAAATGAATAGAGCTCTATATACTCTGAAATTATTCCGTTCTTGCACCACGGAGGTACTACGGAAGCAGCTGTCATGTGCACTGTTACTGCCTGACTTAGACTACTGCTCAGTGGTTCTTCTTGACGAGTCAGGGGAGCTTCAGACACGACTACAACGTTTACAGAATTCATGTGTGAGATACATATATGGTGTTAGGCGTGATGAGCATATCACTTCCTACAGGGAAGGACTGGGCTGGCTGGATCTAAAGGCGAGAAGGGAGTATTTTATGGGGCTGTTGCTTTACAAATCGATTGTCATGCGGCAGCCACCATATCTTACTGCCCTTTTTGAGAAAAACCAGGCCAGGACTTCAAGTAGGGGTGGTACAAAAGAGCTCTCGGTTCCGGGATCGCGCACCGATAAGGGCCTTTTCTCGTTTACAGTTCAAGGTGCGCACCTCTGGAACTCGCTCCCAAGTAGTTAAAAAAAATTAAGCTTAACAATTCGTAACTTTTAAATTTTTATTGACAGTATCAAAATTGTTATTGTACATTCAAATGATTTTAATGAAACAAACTTTTTACATTTATTAGATTTCTAGACCGTATTTTTCTATTTAAATTTTTGAACATGTATTCGGTATTCAAGTTTTATTAAAAAAGTTGCAGAGCTTTGACGAGTTTTTAACGTGCTTTACTAAGCATTAAAATATTTTCATGAATCATTAAGAACTCTTTCTTGCAATGTTCACAATACAATTTCATTAAAACTATTTCCTTCAGTTTTAATCTTTTTCAACTTTTTTGTCGACATTCTTTTTCTTACAAATATTTAATGAAGTTTTTAAGAAATATCACATTTAAAGTTGAGAATATTTTTAAATTTTCTTTCCGTGTAACCTCTTTTAATTTTTTTATCTGTATTGATAATGATTAAAAATTTAAATTCTATGCTTAAACGTTTACTTTCAAACTTATGTTTTTCTATAAATAAATATTTTACCTCGCGATAAAAAAAAGATCTACAGTAAAAGATCGATAGCTGTTTTTCTCTTATAAATACTCAACGAAACTTTTAAAATATATTTCAATAAACTTTTTTAATCTCATAAATAATTGACGAAAATTTTCAAAATACTCTTTCATGTAAAATTATTTTTCTGCATTTTATATTTAAGAAAATACTTAATAATTTTTATTGTTAAGTGTTAAAAATATTTTTTCTATATTCAAACAGTACGAAAAAGAAATTTGACATTTGTTTGATTTTAAAAATCTTATTCGATCAAATGAAAATATTTTATATTATACAAATCACACACACACACGCACACACACACACATACACACACATACCCACACACACATACACGCACACACACACACACATACACACACACATGCAAATAAAAAGATCTCGCTAAGTTTTAAGAATTACGCATTTCATGAATAAGATGATCGAGTTGAAGTGATGTGCATTCTAAGTATACAATTTCAAAGTAATGTTTTATAAAATCATTCGATTCCAAATTATTAAATTTACATTTTACATTAGTTTTGAAATCATTATTTTGGAACAAAAACACTTTTATAAAGTCGTAGCCTTGTTGAGAGTTAATATCAATATCGTTCATAACTTCTCTTAACTGTATACAAATAAAAATTTTACAATTTATAATATCAGTTAACATTAGTTGAAGTCGGCGGTACCGTTCTTCTACACACACGATATCATTTTTTAATCCTTCGAAAGAGGGTTTTTGTAACACAATAGTCGGTTGATAAAATTTCTTGTATTTTGTGTGGTTATCTTCAGAATATTCTGATTTGTTATTAAAGATAATCGATTTAGCGTCGTATGTTTTAGTAAAAACGATTTCCGAATCGTTCATTTCAAGACGTGAAGCATCATTGTCATTCCAGCATTCAGAAGTCAAGAATTCACTTATTTCTCTGAGATTATATTGTATTTTAATCCATGTATCTGCGTCGGTGCTCACACCGCTGCTGATATTATTGAAATTGGACGAAAGCAGGATAACTGGAATCGAATTCCGACGCTAAGATTTTTTGTTCCCGATTTGCTTTACTGAAATACATACACATGATCCCAGATTGACGACCATTGAACGACTGTGTAGGAGAATCACAGCAGCTTGCAGTGGGTCCATCAGAAAGATCCGACAACGGTTAAACGGCGCTCCAAAAAACTGGGGAAGAAGAACGGTCACCGCCCGCGATCGCATAAAAACTACACCACACGCACACAAACTATTTTTTTAAACATTTTTACACTCTACAACCTGTTTCATACATTTCTCTTCTACGTAAATTTCATTATTTTCATGTCGATAATAATAATAACAAAAATTGACCACATTCAGTCATTTTTTATTTGAACTTCTCTACATAATTTCACACTGCTTTACACCTTTTCTCCTCCTCTAGGAGTTGTGAGACCGTGATGTGGGTGAGAAGGCTTAAGCTTAAGTGAGTCAGGCCTTAAAGGGTAAATGACCGTCTGAATGGGAATTAAGTTTCCAGCCGGGTAGACGGTAGCACAACCGTATGCCCGACTGGGTACTTAGAGTGAATGAGGAGAGCTACCTATAAACGGGCTCTTCACGCAAGGTATACGAATGGGGTGAAAATGGTGGGTGAAGGAGCCTAGCCAAAACGGGTATTGCTGGATCCCCGGACATATAACTGCCCGTCCTTGATGGGAGGGCGAGGGTAACGACTCGCTTTAGCGACAAAGGAACAACTCTCCATTGCGGTTTGGTAGACCACAATGGGTAAAGTACCCCCAATCTAAGGTGTAAGAACCGTGCTGAGGGATGCATATCACAGGGGTAGCTGTGTCGCAAACGGTTCCTTCGGGACACCAGGCTGAAATCTTGTCGTATACAAAGCCTTACCCTGCAGTGCGGCTCCAGTCGGGCGGACCAAATACTTCTGCAGTACTCGTGGGATTAACATGGAGGATTTATTAAATAAAAAAACAACAGACGAGACGGCGGCAGATCGGGGTCAAGAACCGATCGCCGACAACTCGGAGAAAGACCTCCAGGGACCTCCGGCAACGGAGATCTCTGGGGAGATACCCCAGGACTAGACGAGCTTGAATCGACATCTGAGTTGGACACAAAGGAGGAAACTCCTGAAGCAACAGGCGATAGAGGAGAGCCGACCCGTGCCCGTTTTCGGGGCAAACAGGCGGCAGAGGAAGAGGGAAGAGAGGACGGCCAACGCAATTGCTCAACCTTCAACTCCTGTCACTGGGGCCCCGGGGGCAAGAGGATGGCAGCTTCTAGCCTGGAGGCGCCGGAGCAGGCTTTGAGACTGCTTAAGCGCCCTAAGGAGAGTGGGAGTTTCGCGGCGGCGACATCAAACCTGCCGAGGGTCATCCTCACTTGTGGGGATTATCTGGGAAAGGAGATGCCTGCTGACGCGATAGGAAAATTCAAAGAGGCGGTGGTGAACCAAGTCCTGAAGATGGAAGAGGGGTAATTTGTACCCCGATTGATAGAAACTTTTCCGAGGAAGGGCATCCTTGTCTTCTTTTGCGACGACAAGGAAACAGCGACCTGGATAGAAGGAGAAGCAGAGAAACTGGACCTAGGGGACTCGAACCTGAAGGCCAGAGTGGTAAGTGCGGAGGAGCTGAAAATCACCAAGGTGATGACTCGGCTCCCCGAGGGAGTTAAAACTGCACCGGATTTCTTGAAGCTGGGCCGACGACGGAATGGGGGAGTGGACATGTCCAGGTGGGCTGTCCTAAATCAGACGCCAGAAGGCTATCTTATTCTGGGCCTAGACGAACCATCGGCCAC
Organism: Gastracanthus pulcherrimus; assembly: GCA_949152435.1. NCBI lineage: Eukaryota > Metazoa > Arthropoda > Insecta > Hymenoptera > Pteromalidae > Gastracanthus > Gastracanthus pulcherrimus. The sequence goes on along the minus strand of OX424573.1, from coordinate 95,080,119 downwards.
TACACTGAAGAGTCGGAATTACAGACTCACGGCGGGTGTCGGTTCGGTGACTTTCAAGACACTGAACCGCGAGAATACCGCCATGGGGAAAGTAATGACGGCTCAAGAGGAACATCAGCCTCAGGTGGCACCTAAATAAAATGGCTGCCACCAAGATACGCTTCTCTCAGATTAATTTGCACCATAGCAAAAGCGCCTCTGCAGTTTTAGCAAGGAGCATGGCTAAGGTGCATACAAACACAGCCATAATGACATTAATACAGGAACCTTGGGTATGGAATGGACGCGTTAGAGGGCTTGATACAGAAGGAGATCTGTTTGTAGGAACTAATGATGGAAATGCACGCGCGTGTATTTGCATCAGGGGTATTAACGCTTTTTTGTTACAGGAACTAAGCTCCAGGGACTGCACAACCGTCAGAGTGGACATCAAGGATGAGGAAGGCCGAGGGAGAACAATCGTGATCATTTCAGCATACCTTCCTTATGACGAGGAAATACCAACAATAGGTATGAAGAAAGTAATAGAATACTGCAGAGATAAAAAACTAGACCTGATTATCGGCTACGACGCCAATGCTCATCATTAAGTATGGGGCAGTACAGATATCAATGAGAGGGGCGAAACTCTGCTGGAATATATTACTAGTACACAAATGGACATAATGAATCAGGGTGATGAGCCGACTTTTGTTACCAGTAACAGAAGAGAGGTTCTAGACCTCACCCTGGTCAGCATGAACATTAGAAACCATATACATGGATGGAGACTGGAAGATGAGCCATCTATGTCAGATCATAGCACGATCTTCTTCTGGATGAAATCTCAAGGACACAGCCTGGGGAAATTATAAGGAAGAACTAAACGAACGTTTAATACACCTTAAAGGAACATATGGAACGGAATATGGACTGGAATGGACACTAGAACAGGTTTAGACAGCCATTACCAGAGCATATGATAACAACTGCCCGTTAAAGCCGAAAGGACAACTAAACGGTGTCCCCTGGTGGAACAAACACCTAGAGGTGCTGAGAAAGAAGGCTCGAAAGGCCTTTAATAGAGCAAAAAAAATTAAGAACCCAGAAGGATAGAAAGCGTACAAGGATACGCTAAATGACTTCAAAAGGGAACTAGATAAAGCCAAAAGAGAGAAATGGCAGAATTTCTGTTCAAATATAGAAAGTCTAACTGAAACGGCTAAACTAGACAGATTTCTAACCAAGGATAATAGTATCCGCTTACAAAGCCTTAAAGACACGTCAGGATACTACACAGAAACAGAAGAGGAAACAATGGAACTACTTATGAGAGCAAACTTCCCGGACTTCACCAAAAATGAGAACGGGGAGGGACATATACGTATACCTGAGAGAACCAGGGCTCGAGGAAATTCGGACTGGGGCCCCGGGGGCACAGATCGTCACACTAGAAAAAGTTAAATGGGCGATCAACACCTTCGAACCGTATAAAACACCGGGATCTGACGGCATTTTCTCCAAACTATTGCAGGAATGGTGCGATGCCTTACTGAGACTGGTCACGGGGATTTTCAGAGGGAGTATCGCCATCGGATATATTCCGGGAAATTGGAAATGCACAAGGGTTTCGTTCATACCGAAACCTGGAAAGAAGAGTTACACGTCTGTGAAGGATTTTAGACCTATTAGCCATACCTCCTTCATGCTGAAAACGCTGGAGAGGTTGGTAGATAGGTACATAAGGGAAACGATCCTGGGAAGTTCTGCACTACACCAGGAACAACATGCATATTCGGTGCGCAAATCCATTGAAACGGCTTTAGACTCTGTTGTAGGATATATTGAAAAGGCAAAAAGCGCCAAGGAAACGGTAATTGGTACCTTTGTGGACATAGAAGGAGCTTTTAACAGCACCACTAGACAGAGCCCTGGCGAAGCATGGTGTACCGCGAACTATCAGAAACTGGATAGCGGGGATGCTGAGCGACAGGGACATTTATTGTGAATGGAGGGGAAAAACAGTAAGGGGGGAGGTCAACGAGGGATGCCCGCAAGGGGGGGTCATATTACCGCTCTTGTGGACATTCGTAGCGCACGAACTCCTACGCATACTTCACAGGGTAGGGATCTACGCTATCAGCTATCCGAATGACTTTGCCATACTTGTCAGGGGTAAGTATGAGGAAGTTTTACCGGATCTTGTTTAAAGAGCACTGAGCAAGGTCAGGGAGTGGTGCTAGACGGTATCACTGGGGGTAAATCCGAAAAAAAACAGAGATTGTAGTCTTCACCAGTAAATATAAATGTAAAGTCAACAGAAAGGTTAACTTCTACGGGAAATAAATACCGTATGCAGGAGGGGTTAAATATCTAGGGATATATCTAGATAAGAAACTAACCTGGAAGCAGCATGTTAAACAGCAATGCGGAAAGGTGCTAAACATATTCATGCAGCGTAGAGCGGCTATTGGCACAGGATGGGGGCTAGAACCCCAGAAAGCCTTATGGATATATGAGGCAATACCGAAACGACAGCTTACCTATGCTACAGTAATATGGTGGAAAGCAGTCGAAAATAAAACCACAAAAGCAAGCCTGAACCATGTACAGGCGGTCATATTGAGAGGAATTTTCGGGTTTCGAAGAAGTACCCCCACAGCCGCCGTCAGGATGTTTCTGGACATGAAGGGTCTTGACTTAAATATTAAGGAGGTGGCCACCAGGTCCGCATACAGACTGATATATGGCGGATGGTGGTCAGAGAAAGGAAACGGACATACCACAATCCGGAGGAAAATGCTGGGTGAGCCAATCTTTGGTAAGCCCCAGGATCTACAGCAAAAAAAAAATTGACCAAGCTTGTGTTCGTCTGCACGGCCCTTCCAAAATACATTTCACCGAAACCACCTTTACCTAGCTACGCACGTTCTACTCACTTGCCGCTAAAAAAAAAGAAAAGCCGGTACCTGTTACCCTGCCATAGTTTCCGCACTGCAGCGCATTCACAGTACCTGCAATACCATCTGCACAGCTACACTCATACCTACATATACTGGCGACACTATGGCAGCGCTAGCTGCGCGCAAAGAAAAGAACCCCGTGCACTTGCCAGTCTATGCATATAACAAAAAAGGTCAGTGGTGCGGCGCGGCGTCTACCGATTCCCGGCAGAAATACCATCTCTCCTATCTTAACTCTACGCATCCAATCTACAGCCAAAAAAAATTGAACTAGCTTTTGTCCATTTCTCCAGCTCTCACAATACACATTTCCCGGAAGTCACCTTTACCGAGCCGTGCACAGTGCACACTCTCCAAAGTCTCCTCTACGTACCCGCAACCACTATATACCCATATTGCTAAAAAAAAAAGATTGAGGACCGGTACCATCTCATAGTCCCGCAACCGCTTGCATAATATCTACAATACAATCCCGTACAGCTATACTGATACCTACGTACACTAGCGGAAAACCACCAATTCACTATCACCCCCCCCTCCCCCCACTAACGCACGCATGCAGCCATACCGCTATTTCTTACGTGCGATCTAAAAAAAAGCCGCACACTTTTCCAGAGAGGGAGAGAGTAGCGGAGAAGGAGAGCTACGTCACAGACGCTCGGCGCGAGTATATAGCTCAGCCGCGAGCTGCGGGCTCGGCATCACTGTTCTCGGAAACTCCAGGCATGCGGGTCTATCTAGACTAGCGTTCCCTCGGGTAAGAGAAAGTGTGCGAGTGCCCGTGGCCGGAGCTAACGCGCTTAAGCAGACGTTCACTCGTTTCCACCAATACTTTTTCCTGCTCCTATCCAAATATGTAATAAAAGCCAAGTCCAATAAATTAACACGTATCTTTAAATGTAATCTGTCCATGTTTGTTCTTTACACCTTTCTCCGACTTGGAAGCGCCGATTTCTCCTTGGTAGCTATCGAGGAGGCCTACGCGCCGACGAGTACCATTTCGAAGGGCGCACTCTAGAGCGGCCAGCGCACCGCTCGAGTGTTTTGCACTTCGGGGTTTTACCCGCAGAAAATACACTAGTATCTTCTGCGGGGTTTTGCCTACTCGCCTCGCAAGAGAGCTAACTGCGCTCTTGCCGGACCGAGATAAACAAATCAAAATAGAACGCTGAACAACGGAGCTCCTAACTAGGCGGCTTCGGGAACGCAGTGGTGAAAAAAGGAAGGGAAGAAGTACTGGGTGGGTAAAAAAGCTTGTTCTTCTGCCACTCCTCTCGAGTCAGCACGCGAACCGCGTTTCACGGGAAAAACGAAACATTTCCGTGCTTTTATTATTATCACAAAACGGCTGAGTCCGTCACACTAGTGATTTATAACATTTTTTGTAGTTTGAAAAATGAGGCGAAAATACCGAAAATTGGACACATATCTCTTATGACCAGGATTGGGTTGGATATGTTGTTTGGAGGTTTCATACGGTATGATGTATGGTACAGGTATCATACGTATGAAACGTATGAATGACAGGTTTCGTACGTCGTAACAGGACAGGGTTGAAGAGTAACTGTAATAGTTGAAGAATTAAAAATTAAATTTTTACTAGTTAAGAGAAGAAGCTACATACGCAATTAGAATCGGGTTAGCATTGACAGATATATTTTTTTGTACATAATAATACGTTAAAAGAACATATTGGTACTAGTTAGAATTCCACTACAAACCGTCCTTATAATGCAGTGCAGCCAGAAAACCTTCAAAGTAGGACATTACTTTGAGTATCGTTTTGCGCAACAGGCTTTGAGAATCTTGAATTTATATATTATTTTAAATACGACTTAGCAATATTATCTTGTTTTGCTTCTAAAAGAAAATTTAAAGTAAAATTATGTTTTTAAGTTTTTTATTTCCCAAAAATCATGTATTTTATTATTAATATTGCAGAGCCAAAATTAGTATTTTAATTTTATCTATAGTTTCCCAATCGCGCCGCTTTCACCGTTGCGATGGCGGCCTCCTCTCCTTCTCTTTTCAGTCACTCTTCTCAAGTTCCGCAGCATATCCTGCATATATGGCAACGGGTACGCTTCCGGTTTCGTTCGTGTGTTGACCTTTAGATTATTATCGCAGAACCTATAGGTGCTGCTTGACTTCTTCACCACGCCCGCTGGGCTCATCCAGTCACTATTAGATGGCTCGATGACTTTCTGCTCCAGCATTCCAATCACTTTCTGGTATATTTTCCGCTCGATTCTTTAGGAAATAGGGTAATATCTCTATTTAATGGACCTCGTCGACCCAGCATCGATGTGATGTTTTATATCGTTCGTAAGTCCGCACGTATCCCCTCGGTCTTTCAGTGATTCGTTCAGAAGGCTTTCTAGCTCTTGGTGTTCTGAATTCGGGACATCAGCGATTCTTGCTGACGAGATCGCAGAGTTCCCTTATTCCAAGCTAGCGACTTCGATCTGTACTCTAACTTGCATGCTTTCAAAATACGTCTCATCTACATCTCGTTCGTTTTTAAATTATTTTTTAATAAAAGCTGTAAAAATCATTTTAAACTATTTTTCATTTCATTAATCAAAGATCGCACAAAAAAGCGCTTTTCTATGCTGTTTTCGCATAAAATTGGATTTTTATGTTAAAAATGATATTTAGAAAAAAATTTAGCTTTTTCAAAAGTTTTCTAATTAAAATAACAAAAAAAAATTAATAGATATGGCCAAATGAACGGTGCAGGCATCGCAGATTAGAGGTATACAAACATTTCAAGGATTTAAATGCTCCCAAAACATTAAACGCGTTTTTCTCGAAACGGGTTTTTTCAAACTGGGCGCACTCATAGCTTCAGTACCATTGCATGGATCGACTTGCAATTTTTACAGTAGCTTCACAAATATATTCTCCATCGAAGTACGTAGCCCTTTTTTGATATTTTGAAAATTACTTGTTTTATTAACTATTTTCTACTCATTTTTTAGTCGAAAATTCATACGTTTTGTTCAGAAGTTCACAGTTTCTACAAAAATTGGAATAAAAAAAAATCCTACGTACTTCAATAGCTATTAGTATGAAGCTTTAGAAAATTTTTGGTTTTTTGTTCCAGCTCTCACGGATTTCGAGGAATTGGTGCGCCCGCGGAGCATCTTCAAAAAAACTTTTTTCCGCAGATCTGCTGTAGTGCCGCCATTTTGTACAAAAATCATAATAAAAATTTTTTTTTTCATACATCAATATGTGTTAAATGAACCATCTAAATATGAATACTATTCCTTTTCCGATAATCCCAGAATAAATTGTCAAAATTAGGCCTTTCTTTCGGCCTCTAGAGTGGTGTTATCCCTTAAGGGGGATGAAGAAATGTACTCGCGAGAGCAGCAGAATTGCACCCGAACTGCGTACAACGATTGCGGCACGTGTGCGTCAGGATTGCAGCAGACAGGTAGGGACGAGTGCGACTAGTAGTCAGCTAGGACGTTATGAAATGAATACGACTTACAAGGAGGATGAAGGAATGAAATCGCTTTTGAATAATTTCTTGTAATAAGAAATATTTCAAACATTGTTGATCTACAATAAAAAGTAGATTAAATAGTTCGTTATAATTGATGAGGAGTTAAAGAGGAACGCAACTACTCTTACCAAACATTTTGTGTATTAGTATCATGTAAGATTTCTGTTAGTCGGAATGAAGTTATAGGAAGGGAGTAAAAGAATATAAAAAATTGAAGATTAATAGTTGTAATATTAGATAACAATTTTGTTTTTCAAAATATAGGATACGTATTTTCATTAACATTAATTTTATGAGCATAAATTAATTTATTTCTTTTTTTGGCATTGATTCAACTTAATGCTAATTAAGAATTAAAATAATAATAAATGAAATCTTTGTTATATTTGTAGGCGTATGTTTCAGTCTTACTTTAAACTTTTATAATCGATTAGAAAAGAGCATAAATAACTGTTTTTAATCCATTAATAATGCACGATTTTCATTAACATTAATTTTATGAGCATGAATTAATTTATTTATTATTTATTTATTTATTTATTAGGAGGATAAACTTTCATAATACAGTATCCTATCCGAATTGAGGAAAGCGTAATTACAAAAGTCCGTTAGAGTAGTATATATGAGTTTAGAGCTCGTGGAGTTCAATAGATTCTCTTAAAAATAATTAAATGCCCAAAGAGCAATCAGTTTGCATTTTATACTTTCTTGCCTATTGTCAAGAAAGTGTAAAATGGAAATTTCTTTTCATAATAAATTAATTTATTTATTTTTTTGGCATTTATTCAATTTAATGCTAATTAAGAATTAAAATAATAATAAATGAAATCTTTGTTATATTTCTAGACGTATGTCTCAGACTTACTTTAAACTTTTATAATCTATTAGAAAAGAACATAAAAAACTGTTTTTAATCCATTAATAATCTACGATTTTTCTGGAGAATTTGGTTCCAAACCATACAAATTTTCCATGGCTTTTAAATAGTTTCGTGAATCTCCTGGTGATGTATTTTCCTGTCCTTTGTTGTCACGACTGCATTGATCTCGGTATCGTTTCTTAGAAGCGCGTAACGCTTTTTGCATCGCTGCATTAAAGTCTCTTTCGAAACATTTTTAAATGTTGCTCTTATCCCCCCTACAAAATAATATAGTGAATTTTATAAGTTATTAATTACATGAATAGTTACGTATAGTCTACTTACAGAATATAGTTTTACTTATATCGTGTTAAATAAAGGTCTTTCATTTTTCGTGGTCCCTTTTATCCATTTAAAATACGTGGAAAATGTATCAGATATTGATTTTTTCATAAACGGTTTTACAGATGAGTTTTCATTATCTCCTCCCCACAAAGCGAAATAATTTTCGTAAGAAAAATTTGTTATTAGTTTTTTATATTTAATACTAATGATAAGAAACGGATATGATTTTTCAGGGCAGCAAACTCTCAGGCATTAATAGCCCTCATTACTCCGGAGTGCAGTATACAACTTATTCTCATGCCCGGCGGAAAGTTATTTGTGTTTATCCTCGATTTCAGGGACGAAAACGTCACATAACTTCACTTCTAGACATTGCGACGCGTATACTCGTCTCTACTTTGCTCCTGACTAATGCCATCTGAGTAATTTGTAGCCCGAGCGAAGCGATGAAAAGTATGAAGACGCTCATGCATGGCAGTTTCTAGGAGTGAGAGAATGTTGCGTTTTATTCCCTGACAACGGGGAATAAATACAATACTTTACACCAGGGTGTGAGAAAATAGTATACTATGCAACTAGGGGGGAAATGGACCATTTTTAACGAGGGTGAGACGGGTGCTAAAATTAGGACCCGAGCTAGAAATTGACCTCCCCCTTGTTACACACCATACTTTTTTTGACAATTGAATGTAGGCCCTTTTTATGCATATAGGGCGAATGGAATGCTGCTGCACATTTTGAGTCGCTCACTCAAAATTTCAAAAATTTCCAAAACAAAAATTTCTAAATTCTCCAATATTTTCCAAATATTTCAAAATTTTACAAAATTTCAAAAGATATTACTGCCATAGGGCAGTAATGGATTCATTACTCTACAGTTTTGTCAAACACACTGGAAATAGGCATCTTGCCATTTGCTTTAGATGCATGAAAAAGAGCCTATTACATGCACGTGTTAAGAAAAAATAAATGCTACTGTATTCTTAATGTAATATTCATGTTTCTCTTCCTATTTTATTTATATCATAGATAATGTGTGCACTAACAAGTTTTTTTTGTTTCAGTCAATATTCTTCAAAAGCATCAAAATCTTGGAAATCTTTTATCGGGAATCCATCTGGAATAGACAATGTAGGTATCTATCTTCCAGTGAACGGTTCAAATTTCTAAAATTGGATTACCATTCGCTTACATAAAGAGTTGATTTGATATCGAAAGTAATTGTAAATGCGATTTACGTTTATAATTAAAAAATCCTTCATAAAAAAGCCTTGATTAATGAAATTTCAATTATATTGAAAAAGTTTGTAATGTTAATATAAAACAAGCCCTCACTGAAAAGTCATATTTTCCATTCTTTTTAATAAATTTACTAATATTTCTCATTTTATCGGTTCATTCAATTTTTCAAATTATTTAAATTATCTAAATAAGTAATTAGAAGCAATTAGCAACAATCCGAAATACTGTCAAATTTAACTGCTCTTACGTTGATTCGTGCTTGAGACGCTTGTTAAATTTACGCTCATTATGTGCCTCCATTCAAACATTTTAGTCATTTTAAAACTCAAATTAAATCGCGCCTTTGGATTTTGATCGAATATGTACATACATACATACATACATACATACATACATACATACATACATACGTACATACATACATACATGCATACATACATACGTACATACATACATGCATACATTCGTACATACATACATACATATACACGCGCACACACGCACACACAAAATTTTTTAACCAATATAATCGAATTCATTAATTCTAAAACCATCGAAATAAATTTTAAAAAATTGAATATCAAGAACCGTTTACTATTATCAATTATTTTCTTTGAAAAAGTAATCGCACTTGTCTGCTGCGCGTTTGCTGCAATCCTGCCGCACTCGTCTGCCGCAATCGTCGTACGGAATTCGGGTGTAATTCTGCTGCACTTGCGAGTACATTATTCCATCCCCCTTAGTAGCACTCGTCTGCTGCGCGTCTGCTGCAATCCTGTCGCACTCGTCTGCTGCAATCCTGTCGCACTTCTGCTGCAATCTTGTCGCACTCGTCGTGCAGCAGAAACCTAGTCGAATTGTTAAGCAGACCGCACGTCGGCTGCTGCAATTTTTATGATTGCACGCACGATTGCAGCAGAATTGCGGCGAAATTGCGATGCTTTTGTTACCAGGGTATTAGTTCCAGAATGTATCTATGTGGTTATAGTGTTCAATGACGAGGTCCAGGTAGTGCGGCCCGTTGTTTTTAATGTAAAGATGTGGATACTAGTTGCAGACAGTGTCTGGCTGTTTATATTGATTTATGATGAGGCCTAAGTAGATCGCGTCGTATATACAACTTGATTATCGTCTTCGGCTACCATACTTAGTTGAATACTTCCGTTAACTAGTATTCATATATATATATATATATATATATATATATATATATATATATATATATATATATGAATACTAGTTAACGGAAGTATTCTAATATATATATATATATATATATATATATATATATATATTAAAAACTACGCAGCGCAGTACTTTGACCCCATCATCTCCCGTTATAACCACCTAGAGATCATCTGCAACTCGAAGGCCTTTTAGACACCAAAAACTACGGTGCACACTACCAGGACCCCGCCCACGGCTACGGTCACCGCATAGACACTTTTTCAAAAGAGTATGTACTTTTATACACCGAAAACCACGGAGCGTAATAACTTAACGTCGTTATCGGCCAGAGTAACCATCTAGAACCACCTTCTGCAACTAGTATCCGTATCTAAACACCCAAAGGCTACGGAGGGCACTACCTGGACCTCGTCATCGGCTACTATTACTACTTAGACACCTTCTGCAATTAGTATGCACAGCTGGACATCGCTGTGGTAGTACATGAAAAAAAATTATTTTTCTTGCGCAGAATTCCGATAATCTAGTAGTCGGCCCTGCCTGTAGGTAGATGTTTTCACAGTGCCCGAATTCAATTACTAACAGCACTCGGAATCCGACTGTATTCTGATTCCGCGACCTAAAAAACATCGAAATTGATTAAAAACTTGGGTTTCGAAAAAATCATCGTTGCAAGGCTTGCTCTTTGAGAAAGCAATAAATGCGCACCTAAAAATGTTTCATTTACACTTTTGTGTATTATATTTAGTCTATATTTTAATTAAAAAATATAAAAAAAATATAAACAATAACTCAACTAATCCAAACTCAGTAGTGCGCAAAAATAAATTTAACTATTAAATCTGAAAACCTAAATTCTAAACCCAACTATCCCAAGCTGAGCAATTTTTAATAAAATAAATTTAATAAATGAAATCGTATTCTCTAAATCCAACTAACCTAAGGTGAGGAATAAGCAATAAAAAAAATTGAAAATATAATTTTAAACCGTAAGCCCTAAACTTATCTAACCCAAGTTGAGCAATTTATTTATTTATTAACTAGTTTTGTTTAGGTAACTTTGTTTGCAAAGTTGATTATCATTATTTAAATATTTATTATTCGAGTTATTTAAACATAATGGTAATGGTTATACTTAAATATTAGATCTTATGCTTTTCTTATTTAAATTTGTTATTGCAGAATGCTCAGCTTGGGTTAGTTGAATTTAGGGTTTAGGGTTAGTGATTTTATAATTAACTCTTTACGTAGCAGTTTGGGTGATAACCACCCATAAACATCACTGTTTTCGAAGTTTCTTAATTTCAAATAATTTTGTAATTTTAGCTTAAAATCAATTGAGTTAGACAATACAATGTACAATACAATGTATTGTATTATACAATGTATTGTATTGTACTGTATAATGTATTGTACTGTATAATGTATTGTACTGTATAATGTATTGTACAATACAATACAATACATTGCACAATACAATACATTGTACAGTACAATACATTGTACAGTACAATATATTGTACAGTATAATACATTGTACAGTACAATACATTGTACAGTACAATTCATTGTACAGTATAATTCATTGTACAGTACAATTCATTGTACAGTACAATTCATTGTACAGTACAATTCATTGTACAGTACAATTCATTGTACAGTACAATTCATTGTACAGTACAATTCATTGTACAGTACAATTCATTGTACAGTACAATTCATTGTACAGTACAATTCATTGTACAGTACAATTCATTGTACAGTACAATTCATTGTACAGTACAATTCATTGTACAGTACAATTCATTGTACAGTACAATTCATTGTACAGTACAATTCATTGTACAGTACAATTCATTGTACAGTACAATTCATTGTACAGTACAATTCATTGTACAGTACAATTCATTGTACAGTACAATTCATTGTACAGTACAATTCATTGTACAATACAATACATCGTATAGTGCAATACATTGTACAGTAAAATACATTTTACAGTACAATACATTATACAGTACAATACTTAATACATTGTACAATACAATACATTGTATAATACAATACATTGTATAATACAATACATTGTACAATACAATACATTGTACAATACAATACATTGTACAATACAATACATTGTATAATACAATACATTGTACAATATATTGTTAGAGGTTCGAAGTTTATTCGTATTTTTTACCATGATAGCATTAAAAACCATAAAATTATGAGTACTAACCAACCTGTGTGTCATCGGCGTTCGAAAATTTCAAATGTCCTGCCAGGCAAGAGTTAAATTTCACTAGGCATCCAAGCACGCAAACGCGTCACATTTACAGGCCACATTAAGAGGCCTGACGATTAAAATAATTTCTTTATATAGAAAAGGAATTTTATGGAATTGCTCATCATGGGTTAGTTAAGCAAATAATTAATTATTAATTGTTACTTGAATATTATTTTGTTATTAATTTCTCAGCTTGGATTAGTTTAGGAAACAGGATTTAAGGCTTACAGGTTTACTATTTAAATTTTTTATTGCACATTGCTCAGCTTAAATTGTTTGGGTTTTGAAATTATGATATTATTATTTAAATTCTTTTATTGTAAATGGCTCAACGTAGGATAGTTGGGTTTAGGGATTCGGGTTTATGATTTTATTATTGCAGTTTTTTTCTTTAAATTATTTTTATTGTCAATTGCTAATTATCAATTATTTGAGTAATTAGAATTTTTTTTTATTGCAGAATGCTCAGCTTGGGTTAGTTGAATTTAGGGTTTAGGGTTAGTGATTTTATAATTAACTCTTTACGTAGCAGTTTGGGTGGTAACCACCCATAAACATCACTGTTTTCGAAGTTTCTTAATTTCAAATAATTTGGTAAGAACTAAATTTATTAAATTTTACCTTAATATCAATTGAGTTAGACAATACAATGTACAATACAATGTATTGTATTATACAATGTATTGTATTATACAATGTATTGTATTGTACAATGTATTGTATTGTACAATGTATTAAGTATTGTACTGTATAATGTATTGTACAATACAATACAATACACTGTACAATACAATACATTGTATAATACAATACATTGCACAGTACAATACATTGTACAGTATAATACATTGTACAGTACAATTCATTGTACAGTATAATTCATTGTACAGTACTATTCATTGTGCAGTACAATTCATTGTACAGTACAATTCATTGTACAGTACAATTCATCGTACAGTACAATTCATCGTACAGTACAATTCATAGTACAGTACAGTTCATCGTACAGTACAATTCATCGTACAGTACAATTCATCGTACAGTACAATTCATTGTACAGTACAATTCATTGTACAATACAATACATCGTACAGTGCAATACATTGTACAGTAAAATACATTTTACAGTACAATACATTATACAGTACAATACTTAATACATTGTACAATACCATACATTGTACAATACAATACGTATTCAAATGTCCTGCCAGGCAAGAGTTAAATTTCACTAGGCATCCAAGCACGCAAATGCGTCACATTTACAGGCCACATTAAGAGGTCTGACGATTAAAATAATTTCTTTATATAGAAAAGGAATTTTATGGAATTGCTCATCATGGGTTAGTTAAGCAAATAATTAATTATTAATTGTTACTTTATTATTTTGTTATTAATTTCTCAGCTTGGATTAGTTTAGGGAACAGGATTTAAGACTTACAGTTTTACTATTTAAATTTTTTATTGCACATTGCTCAGCTTGAATTGTTTGGGTTTTGAGATTATGATATTATTATTTAAATTCTTTTATTGCAAATGGCTCAACGTAGGATAGTTGGGTTTAGGGATTCGGGTTTATGGTTTTATTATTGCAGTTTTATTCTTTAAATTATTTTTATTGTCAATTGCTAATTATCATTTATTTGAGCAATTAGAAAAATTCAGTAATGTTTTAATAGAACAGAAAAAACGATGAAAATAGGTTTATATGATAAACAAAGATTAACGTAGATGTTACGTAAATCCCGTAAGCCGTAAGAGTTAAAATTTACAAGAGGAAGCATTTTTCTCAATTTTTTCGTTCATGAATTTATAATCAGAATTTACATTTGTCACTTATGTGTCGACGATCCTTATACGAAGACTAACACATTCCAGATTTCTCAAACAATACTAGTGCTTGCTAGGGGCTTCCTATGAAAACTAGTAACTTATATATTCTCTCACAAAACCAATCACGATTTTCAGAGATAGGAAAAAAGTGTTGGTATTTACAGTCCGTCCCGAACAGAAAATCTAAAAGAAAGATAGGTTTTACACGTATAAGAGGCTCCTACAATTAGCTGTTTTTCAGAAATCTGAAATGTGCTTGTCTTTCGAAGGAGCGCCGATATATACATGTACTGCTTTCTAATGTAAATTAATATACCTCTCAAAAATGATTTTTCGTAATTACCCAAACATTATTTGAGGAATTTAAAAAAAAATCTTTTTCGAGAGAGTGGCGTGGGGTCCCTTGGACTGTTGGGTCCAGGGCTATAACCCCCTAGCTCCCCTTTAATCCGACTCTGCGTGTGTATGTGTTTGTGTGTGTGTGTATGTGTGGGTGTCTGCACGTACGTGTGTGTACATGAGTGTGTATGTGTGTGTGCGTAATATTTATGCGTATACATGTATTTTCGTGTTCAAACGCGGGTTAATAAATAAGTATGGTGTTTGTATATTAACGTACGACGAAGATGAGTGACGAGAATAAGAGTGAAGGAGACCTGTATAAGGTAAGTGTACCAATGACTAGACACGTCCCAGTACCTGGACAGCAGCTCGAATATCACGTTATATCGGGTATTACAGTGCGTTTAATGAAAATAATTATATGTAATCATAATCTGTTACTTTCCAGCTACATATATTTAAATTTTTATAAAACTCTATATTTGATTTGTATCCTAAAAAAATAGTTTTGTAATGGAACTAATGCATGCACATCAGCACGCCATCTTCTTAAGCAATGGCTAAGATATGCCTTTTTGATATTAGAAGTTGTTTAATATTTTATTATTATTTTCGATGCCCAAATTTTTTCTGGGCTTATTTAATCGCATAATAAATCGAAATAAAATGCTAATATATGCCAAAATATCGTTTTTCTTGCAAAAAACAAGTGTCCAGTCTCTAGTACACAGATAAGCTAGAGTGCCGAGTACCTGGACACCTATATGAATTTCAATATTATAAACATATTTTGATACAAAACACGCCTTTCTCTGCGTAATTAAGTTCTCAAAAGTGATTAACATTAGTTCTACTATTTACTTTGTCAATATTCTGATTCAATTTTTAACAATGTTAGTGTTTATATTTTATGTCTTGAATTTGACATTTTTAAGTTATGGCGTACATATCAGCCGACACATCATAGGTTAGGTGAGTAGAATATTTTTCAAGTGATAATCAGTCTTAAATTTTTCAACTAAGTACTTATACACTCGAAAAATATAACAATAGTACTGTTATTGTTCATTCAAGCCTGATTTTCTCAAGAAATATATATTATTTTAATAGAAATGAGCCAAAATAAACGTGTCCATGTACTAGGACAGCGATGTCCAGTTATTAGAACAAATGTTCTTTGCTTGTCCAGCTACTATTGCACTAGTCTACATTACATTTTTATTAATATTTCTTGTAATAAAGTGTAAATTAGAAGTTTATGAGGTTAATTTGATAGACAATAAAATTGTCTTTCAGTTGGATACAAAATCATCTAGTATAGTGCTAAATTTATCGTTATATATTAACGCATATATTTCGTTTACCCTTAAGTGTCCAGTTACTGGTACTTTTACCTTACTTTGAAGGATACATAAACGAAGATGTTCACTTGATGGTTCGGACAATTAACAATTAGGCAATGGATTACTTTAATATTAAGAGTTGAGCATATACATTATTAATAAATATAATATAATCAAACATAAAAAATACAAATAAAATAAATAAAATAAATAAAATAAATGAAATAAAAGAAATAAAGTAAATAAACAAATAAATCAAAATAAAGTAAATAAACAAAATAAATAAAATAGACAAATTAAACAAAATAAACAAAATAAACAAAATAAATAAAAAAAACAAAATAAACAAAATAAACAAAATAAACAAAATGAATAAAATAAACAAAATAAACAAACTAAAATAAATTAAATAATAACTCTATTGATCTTTTCGAGCAAACTGTTTTTATTCTGTTTAGCCGACGTTTCGGGAGTTCATTTTCTTCCCCTTTTCAAGGCAATAAAATTTCTGTAATCACAAAAAACTGTTTTTTTTTTAATTTTATTTGACACGCAAACTCACTAAAGACTAATATTAACTATATTTGCCAAGAGATGTAACAAAACTATTTTCAAGACAGAATTAGTATGTAAATGTAGTGTGGTTGTATGTGTGAAGGTGTGTGTTTGTATTATATTACAAGGAGGGAAGGGAGTTATTCCAATTGGCGCAAATCCTGCGAGGTGCTCCGCCAGGAGACATAAGCGAAATAGAGGTGACAAATATATATCTACTACTACTATTCTTCTGTAAGTAGTGGTAATGTACCGTGTAAAGGAGAATCCCCTTGCGAAAGATAGCGAGCGAACGTTTACCCAATGCGACTAACTGCCACCTCTTCCTTGCTTATGCGCGCTTGATATTTAACATGGCGTTAATTAAGGAGTGAGAAATAAATAACAGTGGTAATTTTATATATACTACTATTAACGTTAGTAGTAGTAATATACCGCGACCCGGGGAGTCCCTCGTGCAAACTAGCGAGCGGACTTTTGTCAAGTGCGAAAATCTGACACCTCCTTATCTCTTATATTATTCGTATATGTGATACGAGTTTTGGATGGAGTTGAGGCTGTTATACAAAATTATTTACTGTTATTTTTCTTAGGTGATACAAGTTTTGGATGGAGTTGTCAGTTAAGGCTGTTATACAAAATTATTTACTGTTATTTTTTTTATTGTTTATATTTTTCATTAAGTCTATCGATTTTTTATAAGTATCTTTAAGATAATTAGTGTCATACATTCTATTAACTGTGCTATCATGTAGGCATATGTGTAACATTTCTGAGAATTTGCGAGTATATTTAATTTTTTCTTGTTCTACATACATACAACCACACTACATTTACATATATTTTCTATAATAGCACGCTCAACCCTTTAAATAGCCAGAGATTTTCAAGTTTAAGATTAGTCCAAATTACGGGTTGTAAGAAGGAGCGTTGCGAATATTCCACCTCTCGCCGCCCTTGGCTCACCTTGGAGCAAGAGAGATGTAATGGCTCGGACAGGTAGATCTTTTTAACCTTTAAAATTTATAATTAAAAATTGTCCTTAGTTATTAACTAATTTGTGTTTGATTCCAGTATCTCTAATTCTGTGTTGAAAATAATGTTGTTACATCTTTTGGCAAATTAGTTAATATTAGTCTTTGGTGATTTTGCGTGTCTAATAAAATTTAAAAAACAGTGTTTTTAATGTTAAATTGACGAATTATTCTAGTTATTATTAATTTTATTGCCTTGACAAGGAGAGGAAAATGAACTCCCGAAACGTCGGCTAAACAGAATAAGAACAGTTTGCTCGAAAAGATCAATAGAGTTATTATTTAATTAATTAATAATACTACGAGCAATAGAATCATATTCCAACAAAATAAAATAAAATAAATTGTAAGTATTTTTTCCTTATATGAGTTCCCCATAAAATTTTATTGTCAAATTGGAGCTACGGTAGCTGTCCACTTGAAATTATAGGGCCAGTTATGATGCATACGCACTTCACCTACTACATTCT
Organism: Gastracanthus pulcherrimus; assembly: GCA_949152435.1. NCBI lineage: Eukaryota > Metazoa > Arthropoda > Insecta > Hymenoptera > Pteromalidae > Gastracanthus > Gastracanthus pulcherrimus. Next base: position 95,062,165 of record OX424573.1, on the reverse strand, counting down.
CCAAATATAGGAGAGGGGAATGCATGGATCATGACTATAGGGAATCAGGTATAAAGCGTACAGGTATTAAATTGCCTCTGCAAAGTTCACTTGAACTTCAACCTCGGATAAACAATAAATAATAAACAACTCATAAAGCCTAAAGGAACTCAAACATATACAAATTGTCAAAATCTTCAATTCCAAAATTTTTACAGTTAGAAAACTTTTTTTTGGGAAAAAAAATGGTTAATTTAGTTTTTTTAGTTAATTTTACTAGAATCAAAAAAACTTTTTTATATTCTAAATATTATAAAATATGTTTTGAAAATTTCATTTAATTAAAATACATGCTACAGTACTGTAGTTTATCGCAATTACAGTAGTGTCCAAAAGTTTAGAGCCCACAAATATTTTTATATTGAAATACATATATTTTATTTTGTGCTTTAAAACGTATAATTTTTAAAGAAAAAATGGCAAAACAATTTCAAATTATGAAAATGAAAGTTAATTTTATTCCCATTAAAAATGCGCTAAAATATTTTTTTTTAATTAACTTTAACAAAAATTACTGGATATTGAATCGAAGTTTCAAAATTGTCATATTTATATCAATGTAAATTTTTAATTTAATTTTAAAGCTTTGTTTATTTCCTCGTAACTTTTCTTAAAGATAATTTTATGAAAATATTTTGGTAGCGTTCTAAACAGAATAAAATTTGCTTTCATTTGTTTTTTTTTTTAAATTATTTTACGACTTTCTCTTTCAAAGTTATAGGTTATAAAATACAACATAAAATCTATGTATTTAAATGTTAAAAAATTTTGGGGCTCAAAACTTTTGGCCACTACTGTATATCTATGTATATCTATATAGGCATACGTACATTCACACATATATGTATATAACAGGCGTTATAAGAAGATAAGAAAGTAAAAATGATAAAGAAGAATCTTCGTAATGTGTTTAGAACCAGCTCATGCTGATGATGACTATCTTCATTTTAGAGCAACTTTAAAAATAAAAATTAACACACATATACATTTGTAGCAAGTATATAATTAACATATTGTAACGAATTTTATTACACAATTACTTAAGGAAAATATATTTCTGTACGAAGTACTTAAACTTATTAATAATTTGGTTAACTAGATAAATTATCTATTAATTTAGTTTTTAAAAGGTAGGTTTGTGTCACAATTATTTGACAATAATTTAATTATATCGTTTAATATGTAAATAATGTACAGAGTAAGCATTGTAATTATGAAAATGGAAGATCTTGCTGAATTTTTATGTTTCTGAAGTTGCTGAATCAATATATATATATATATCTTTTTTGTATCTGTATGTGTGTATGTGTATGTTTATGCAAGTATGTATGGTGGATGTGTGCATGTGTGCATGTGTGTGCGTGTGTGCACGTATACGTATGTGTTTTTGGATAATCTTTCATATTTTGACTTTTATCTCCTATTGGCGAGGTAATCGTGTGAAATAATACGGAAGTAGAGAAGTATAACTATACGTAAAATGAAAAATCGTTTTGAATTATGTTCAGGGTTTTTTTTTAGTCTATTACTGCGTATGTAGGGGAAAGTAAAGTAAAGTGAACACACGGGTGAAGTAAATCATGCTTAATATTTGTATATAACAATTAATATTTTATGAAAGAAGAAAACCCGCTACCAATTCATTGGCATTTAGCTTCCTCATACCTGGTAAATCATTCCTATATGAAATTGTTCTAACATAAATGTCATATTTTTTTCATTAACTTCTTTCTGCTTATTTATTGAAAAATCATCAATATATTTTGATGGTGTGTAGTTTAGATAGTGTATAGAGAGCTTGGGCAGAAGAAAGTGAGATTTTGTAAGCGGCACACGAAGTTTCATTCCTCCTCTACTGTACACACAAAGACTTACTACAAAAAGTTCTGACAGGAGTTCTTATAATCTGGTCAAAGAATTTAGACAAGAGATATAAAAATGTTACCTTTCTGTTAATTTTCAGAAAGATTCGTGTATGTTCTGAGATAAACACGCGATAAAGAACACATATACCTATCAACACATATACATATCTACAGTCGATAAATGATATTAACTATGAATTACAATAAAAATATGACTGTGACATTCTTGAGATATAAGCCATCAAAATAGAACAAAAATATAACCATAAATTCTGGAAAGATAAAGGCCCTCATAGTCTGGGCAAAGAACTCAACCAAGAGATATTTGAAAGCTACCGTTTTCAGCTCAATTTATCTTAAACATTCTCCATCATATGTTATTAACGAGATATCACCGTTTAAACAAAAAATGATGTTTTCGTTTATAACAAATGAAGAGACATAGCTCATAGAAAATTTCGCGTCGGAAAAGATAGGTAATTTGATGCTCTTTCAAATGCATTTACACTAAAGCGATAATATTGTTATTAAATCCTAAGAATAATTTACTTTATCGACTTCAGAATATCATAAAATAGAATATAAAATTAGAAAAATGAGCCTCGGTTGGGCAAAAATAACCGCGCCGTTCTCGAGATATAAACGATAAAAAAATGTTTTTTTTTTAAATAATCTCATATAACTTGGAATATAAAGGTCGTTATAATCTGGAAAAAGAGCAAAAAAGTTGATTTTTTTCACAAAACGATTTTTTAATTTATTTTACGAGATAGGTAATTTTATACTATTTTCAATGCATTGAAACTAAATCGATAATATTGAAAAACGCTAAGAAACAAAAATACGTCGAAAAACAAAAAAAATATTTTTCAGCCTCCATCCTTTATCTTCTCATCCACACACATACGTACACACGCACACCAGTGGTCTCAAATGTGGCAACTACTGGCATCTGAAATAATGTACAATGTTTCCATATTAACGGATGCCACATATGAGATCTCTGACACACACACATACACACACACACACACATGCAGACACACACATACACTCACACACCCCATTAGCCAGATGTATTGCAAATTGTTAGCAATTTGACATACACGTTTTGCTATCGATTTCCGTAAGTTTGACGTAAAACTGCGTCCGTATATTCCGGAAATTTTGTATCAAGTATTGAAGTAAATTATGAGGGCAAACAAACACTACACAATGTAGATGATTCGAGATGTTATTTTATTAAATTTTTTCTGCAAGGATTTTTGTACAGTTACCTTCTATAGAATAATTCTTGTGCGAATACTATGCTATGCCCTCGACTATGCATCTGAGCTGCAATTTGGTGTTGAACTCTGTTGCTACTTATTTTATTATATATAGGGGGTGTATTTGATTAGGCGATTAAGAAGACATGTAGTTAGAAAAATGTATGGTGCGATATATCTATATATGTCATGTATATAGATATATATTGCCACGGGTCTATAATCCACAAATTTTTGTATATTTAAATGAGCTCGGTACGATATTTCCAGGAGTTTCAATTCTTATTTATTTCTTAAAATTTATATCTAATTACTATGTAATTTGTATATCTAATCTGGGATATTTTTTATTGGGGTAGTTGTGAAAATGATTTATCTGTTATAAATTTTATATTGACAAATATTTTATCTTACAAATATATTTTTTAAAAAGTGCAAATGAAAAAATCAATCAATTAATTAATCCCAATTATTTTACACTAATTAAAGTGATTTAAATATTCAAAAATCTAACGATGAATTACGTGATAAACAGGTGAAATCACGTGAGTTATCAGTTGATTAATACAGATATATGTATTTATATTTGGACAAGAATACAATTTTTTTAAATTATTATCTTAACGATTTTTGTAGCTGATTAATTAGATTCTTATTTCATATGGTAATTAAAATCAGGTGATATATATCAGGTGATATACCAAATCAAATAATATATCATGTCGAAAAATCAGATAATAATTACTAAATTAGTAATTTGTCTTTCTTCTGGATTTAAGGATTAGGCCCAGTTGAGAATCTATTTTCTGTTCATTAGCAGTCAACCTTTTAGAAATTTAGTAGCATATACTATACACAAAAACTAAGAAAAAGAGCCCAGAAAGACCGCGAAAGTCCACTTAAGAGGAGTCCGTATCTTCTGTCCGTGTCTAATCACATTTTTGCTATTTATTCAAATTGTAGTTTGATGATTGAAAAACTAAAAGTTGGCCCCAATTGGTATTAAAATAAGGAATATTTTGACACCTTAAAACGTATCTTCGCGCGGAGAGACTCAGGCGACCTCTGGTGGGTACGAACGTCACCAGCAACTCCTAACCTTCTCGTCAGTAGCCTGAGATACCGATGAAACGCCTTAGTTCACGCGCAGCGTGTATTTGTTTACAGTGACTTTTTTGCGTTCGTCGCAATTTGCTTATTGCTAAAAATGGCAGAACGAACCGAACAGTGAACTTGCATAAAATTTTGCTTTAATCTCGGTAAAAGTTGTGCGGAAACTATTGAAATGTTGCAAAAGGCCTTTAAAGATGAGTGTATGGGCAAAACACAAATAAAAGAGTGGTATAGGCGGTTCAAAAGTGGCCTCACATCTGTTGACAGTGATCCTCGTTTTGGTCGACCTTCGTCGGGAACATCGTCGGATAATGTCGAGCGTGTGCGTGTCGCAGTTGAACAAGATCATCGTTTGACTGTGAGAGAACTGGAAGATGAACTCGGAATACCAAACAGTACTGTTTGGCGAATTTTAACCGAGAATTTGGGAATGACTCGTGTGTGTGCAAAATTCATCCCGAAACTGCTCTCAGACCAGCAAAAAAACCTTCGATTAGAAATCGCTCAGGACAATTTGGAAATGATTAATAGTGATGAAAACCTTCTTAAAAAGGTTATTACTTGTGATGAGTCATGGGTTTATGGTTATGATCCTGAAACAAAACAACAATCTTCGCAGTGGAAGCTTCCATCTGGCCGAAAAAAGCTCGTCAAAGTCGAAGCAACATCAAGTCAATGTTGATTTTTTTTTCTATTATGAGGGCGTTGTGCACCACGAATATGCCCCACAGGCCAGACAATAAATAAAGACTACTACGTTGAAGTTTTGAAAAGATTACGTAATGCAATCAGGAGAAAACGACTGCAACTTTGGGAAACCGCAGTATTTATTGAAACACAGTGTTGTGCAGCTCCGCCAGCCTCCATACAGTCCTGACATAGCTCCCTGCGACTTTTGACTGTTTCCTCGATTGAAAATGCCGCTTAAAGGACATCGATTCGACAATAAACAGACTGTTGAAACTAATGCGACGAATGCACTAAAGGCAATTCCGAAGTCTGACTTTCAAGAGTGCTTTAATAAGTGGAAACATCAATATGAGCGTCTTGTTCAATCAAATGGTGAAGGATGCCACCTCCTGGATGACGAAGAATAAATCAAGCGCCGAGAAATCGAGGTAGGTCGGATACTTTTGAGACAGACCTCGTATGTGTGTGTGTGTGTGTATATATATATATATATATATATATTATTATAAATATATATAGAATCCATATAAAGCCAAATTTAAAAATAGATTTATTTGTAATTGTTGACAATTCTCGAGTCGATAGTCTTTTAAATTGAGCATAAAAACTACACATACAAATACAGGAATACGTATTTAGATATATGTACTATATATAAGTGCGGCCTACTTTCTTTTTATCCTCGCAACAAACCTTCCTAATTTCCCATCTTTCTTCTAATTTCACACTCTTCCGATTTATTGCGTCACACGACTTTTTCGATACTCGTAGAAATCAAGCAAAAAACCTACACATACTAACACATAATTATGTATTTAGACATGTGTAATACATAAGTGGCGCCTACTTTAATATTATCACATCATCCGTCTCGCCCGTTCCTCATTTCCCCTCGCTTTTCTAATTTCACGCTTTTCCGATTTATTACGTTACAGGACTTATTCTATAGTCACAAAAATCAAGCATGATAACGAGATATACAAACACATAATTATGCATTTAAACGTTTGTACTATACATAAGTGCCGCATACTTTAATTTTATCACCTAATCTCCTTCCCCCGTTCTTTATTTCCCCTCTTTTTTCTAATCTCACATCTCTCCGATTCATTGCATTAGACGATCTTTTTGATAGTCCCTCCTTATTGACCCTCTGTTTACTAATTTTGTACTTATCGTTCTGTCATTAGAACACCTCATCCCCCTCCCCCATTCCTTATTTCCCCTCTTTTTTCTAATTTCACCTTTTCAAATTTATTACATTACACGACTTCTTCGATAGTCGTACTAATCGAGCAGAATAACTACACACACAAACACATAATTATGTATTTAGACATGTGTACTATACATATGTGATGCCTACTTTAATTTTATAACATTATCCCCTTGCCCCATTTCTTATTTCCCCTCTTTTTCCTAATTTCACACTTTTCCGATTTATTGCGCTACACGAATTACTCAATACTCGTACTAATCAAGCATAATAACAACACATACAAACGCATAATTATCTATTTAGACATGTGTACAATACATAAGTGCCGCATACTATACATCATTGCCGCTAACTTTAATTTTATGACCTCAATCAACCTCCCCTTCCGTACTTCCCCTCGTTTCTCTTATTTTGTGCTTTTCCGATTTATTGCGTTACAGGACTTATTCGATAGTCCCAAAAATCAAGCATAATAACGACATATACAAACACATAGTTAGGCATTTAAACGTTTGTACTGTGCATAAGTACCGCATACTTTAATTTTGTCACCTAATCTCCTTCCCCTTTTCTTTATTTCCCCTCTTTTTTCTAATCTCACACCTCTCCGATTTATTGCATTAAACGACCTTTTCGATAGCCGTACAAGTCAACCATAATAACAACACCTCACCCCTCCTTTTCTCCCCGTTTTTTTCTAATAGTGTACTTTTAATTCGGTTATTTTAGTACCTCATTCATTCCCCCGTTCCATGTTTCCTCTCTTTATTCTAATTTCACCCTTTCCGATTAATTTCATTGCACGACTTCTTCGATAATCGTACTACTCAAGTACTGCACAAAGTGTCGCCTACTTAAATTTTATAACGTTATCCCCTTCCCCCATTTCTTATTTCCACTCCTTTTTCTAATTTCACACTTTTCCGATTTAATGCGTTACAGGACATATTCGATACTCGAACTAATCAAGCATAATAACAACACATACAAACACATAATTATGTATTTGGAAATGTGTTCTATACATAAGTCACGTCTACTTTAATTTTATAACGTCATCCCCTTCCACCATTTCTTATTTCCCGTTTCTTTTCTGATATCACACATTTCCGATTAATTGCGTTTCACGACCTTTCGTATAGTTGTACAAATCAAGCATAATAGTTACACATACTGAGGCAGAATTATGTATTTAGACATGTGTACTGTACATAGGAGCCACCTACTTTAATATTATTACCTCATCCCACCTTTCACCCTCGTTATTTCCGCTCCCATTTCTTATTTTGTACTTTTCCAGCCATCACTTTTTTATGTAGGATTATATGATCCTATGTATAATTTTTCCGCAAGTTTTTATTTATTTTACCCTTACAATGTGCCAGTATTGCATTTATTCAATGCTATTTTCAGAAAGTTATTGACGGATACAGTTTTTTTCAAATGGTCTGAAAAAATGTGTACATACATACTGCAAGTTCGTATTTTGTTATTAATAATCTTGTGCTAGAGTAAGTCCTGGTTTCATATTATTATTTACTGATAATCTTTTATTATAATTACTCGCACTATTATTAATAACTATCGGACCTGAGTTCAATTAGTTTGAGGAAGGTTTAAATAAGTACACAAGGGTTGTTTATAAATATTAAATAAATAAAGACATTATTTTAATTGTGAAAGGAAAATAGTGGCGAACCGCTTTTATTTACTTTATTTATTATTCAAAGAGAAGACAAAATCAGTATACATCATGAACATTCCTTTCAATTCATACTCTGTGAAAGCAAAATAATATGCACTATTATATGAAACATTTTGTTTTGTATTTAAATATGAGTAAGTGATAGATGAATAAATTCTTTTTCTATATCTCTAAGACAAAATACGAAAGTTTAATAATGGTATTTATTACTGCATATCTCTTGATTGATCTATTTTGATGATTGCCCGCCTGTAACATTTATTTGTGGTCCAAGATTTATTATATATCAAGATTATGTAACAAAAAAGTAATGAATTTATTCGAATGTTGATTCGAATGAACCACTCGTATTGGCTTTCAGTTAATGTAATACTCATAGAATTTTTTTTTATAGGAAAAATCTATAATATATAAAAGAATATAATGCACGTGTGGCACTATACCTGCGCGTGATTTGATTTACGCGTACACTACGTGTGCTATTATTTTATATTAGGAAATCGCGAATTTTACACGAGTCGCGCGCGAAAAATCAATCAGACCAACCACACAGATTAGCCACAGGCATGGTGTGTATGGAGTGCTTCACACTCTTTTTCGGTCCTTATGGTCGATATAATTTATTGTTATTTGAGGCTAAGCCGACTTTCGCCAGCCCATGGTTTCGCTTTGCAGCTTATTCCCATGGCCTTACTTATATTAAAACATATACTACTATATTGGCAAAAATCGACATAAAGTTGATTTCGTAGTTTCGTTACGATAGTAACTATCCTACGGCCAGTATTAGTATATTAGTATTAAGTAATTGACAAAACATAGTATATATATTATGCAAGTTACTGTTTTTTTTTGTATTATTATTTGTGTAAAATTACACAGGATAACATGTATAATAACGATTACCTTATACCCCTGTACTTATACACGAATAGCATGCGTTGGCTACATGTTGAATTGAGTCGTGCCGTCTCTATTTTTACTGGAATTTTATTTATTGCTGAGTAAAAACCTTGGTTGGAAGTCACAGTACATTCTAGAATCACTCTACGGTTACGCAGTGTATAATTTAATTGTCTATCTTTGAAGAGTTTAGCTAGATCCTTCGACAAAACATACTTATTTAAGATTTTATAAGCTAGAACACAGTCATGGTAATTATGTAAAGACTCAACAGTTTGAATGTTTATGGCCCTAGCTATATCACCATTGTCATAGTCAAACCTGTGCAGAGGACTATGCATTTTAAAAGATATGTAACGTAAAAACTTGTTCTGGGTAGTTTCGTTACGATAGTAACTATCCTATGGCCAGTATTAGTATATTAGTATTAAGTAATTGACAAAACATAGTATATATATTATGCATGTTACTGTTTTTTTTTGTATTATTATTTGTGTAAAATTACACAGGATAACATGTATAATAACATTACCTTATACCCCTGTACTTATACACGAATAGCATGCGTGGCCTACATGTTGAATTGAGTCGTGCCGTCTCTTTTTTACTGGAATTTTATTTATTGCTGAGTAAAAACCTTGGTTGGAAGTCACAGTACATTCTAGAATCACTCTACGGTTACGCAGTGTATAATTTAATTGTCTATCTTTGAAGAGTTTAGCTAGATCCTTCGACAAAACATACTTATTTAAGATTTTATAAGCTAGAACACAGTCATGGTAATGATGTAAAGACTCAACAGTTTGAATGTTTATGGCCCTAGTTATATCACCATTGTCATAGTCAAACCTGTGCAGAGGACTATGCATTTTAAAAGATATGTAACGTAAAAACTTGTTCTGGGTAGTTTCGTTACGATAGTAACTATCCTATGGCCAGTATTAGTATATTAGTATTAAGTAATTGACAAAACATAGTATATATATTATGCATGTTTCCTGTTTTTTTTGTATTATTATTTGTGTAAAATTACACAGGATAACATGTATAATAACGATTACCTTATACCCCTGTACTTATACACAAATAGCATGCGTTGGCTACATGTTGAATTGAGTCGTGCCGTCTCTTTTTTACTGGAATTTTATTTATTGCTGAGTAAAAACCTTGGTTGGAAGTCACAGTACATTCTAGAATCACTCTACGGTTACGCAGAGTATAATTTAATTGTCTATCTTTGAAGAGTTTAGCTAGATCCTTCGACAAAACATACTTATTTAAGATTTTATAAGCTAGAACACAGTCATGGTAATGATGTAAAGACTCAACAGTTTGAATGTTTATGGCCCTAGCTATATCACCATTGTCACAGTCAAACCTGTGCAGAGGACTATGCATTTTAAAAGATATGTAACGTAAAAACTTGTTCTGGGTCGATTCGAGCCTTAAAGATTGTATCTGTTTATATGGTGACCAAATTTGAGAAGCATAAGTGACATGGGGTAATACTAACGTTTTATAGAGATGTGTAATAGAATCAATATTAGTAAATGAGGATGTCGAGCGTTTAACATAACCAATCATTTTAGAAGACTTAGGGATGATAAAATCTAAGTGATCATCAAACGTAAGACCCGTGTCAAATATAACTCCTAGATCTCTTACAGACAAAGTTCTCTGCACAGGTTCGTCATTGATGAGATAATCAAAGCGCATAGGGCAATGGTTCTTAAAAAATAAGATTGAATAGCATTTCGAGACATTCAATTTAAGGCCATTATCCGTAGACCATTTAGCTAATTCATCGAGGTCAGTCTGAATACGCGCACAATCGTCTTGGGATTGAACAACGGAAAACAGTTTGACGTCATCAGCATATAACAAAATCTTTACAAACTTCATCTTGCCTAAAAGGTCATTAATATAAATACAGAATAGAAGTGGCCCAATATGGGACCTTTGGGAAACCCCAGTGGACACGGCAACTCGTCGAGAGATTTGATTATTAAATCTGACCGAAAAAGAGCGACCTTTTCAATAAGATTCAAGCTAATTAAATGCACATCCCCTAATACCTATATTCCAGATTTTATCCAGTAAAAGGTCGTAATTAACAGTGTCGAAGGCTTTGGAGAAGTCAGTATATATAGAATCAACTTGATAGAAGTTCTCAAAAACCTCCGACAGGTAATTATTATAAATAAGTAAATTAGTTAACGCAGATATCTTACCTATCGTACAGTCAAATAAAATATTAGAAACCATTGCATCAATCAATTTTGACACAGTACCAATGATAGAAATAGGTCGATAGTTTTTTACATTATTCTTATCACCATTTTTTAAAATGGGCAAGACATATGAAAATTTCCATATATTAGGGAAATGTCCAGAAGATAAAGAACGATTAAAAATACTTTGCATTGGTTTCTACAAGGTACCCCAGCACCGCTTTACGAAGAAAGGAGGGATAATTTCTGGGCCAGAATTCGCATTATCTTTTAATTTTATAATCTCTCTGTGCAACATATCACTAGTTAATACAATATCAGTCAAAATCTCATTACTAGAATGTACATCTATTAGAATACTAATTGTAGGAACTGAGTTACTATAAATTTGACCAAAGTACTGTGCAAATAGGTTGGCTGACTCATTACAATTATTTGCACGCATCGAGTCAAAATAGACATTATTTGGAACATTATCACATTTGTTAAGAGATTTAACATAAGACCAGTACAAACGTATGTTCTTATACCTTGACCTAGACAAACGTATGCAAGTAGCCCGGAGGCGCTTAAATTCGATAAAATCACAATCAGATTTGGTTATTTTCCACCTACAGTGTGCTTTTTTCTTACTAGAGATCATGGATTTTAAGTCACTGTCATACCATCGTGGATATGCACTGGGAGCGGCATATATCACTGGGATATAATCCTCAACAGTCTTTCCTAATATACTATAAAAACATTGCAAACCTTCATCAACAGTATTGAGTAGTCCGACTTAATGAAATCTCGCTTTGAACACGGTTTAGTGCTAGAAATATAATTAGAATTAAGTGTAAATATTCCTGGTTGATGATGTTCGTCTGTAGAGATGAGTTGATCCACAGCTTCCGAATAACTTAATAACCCGTCAGGGGCAAATAGTAGGTGCAGTGTATAATCCTTGTCTGGATGAACAGGATACAGTTGTGTGAGGTCGAGGAGTGACATGGTTGAGCAAATGGCTGCAGCGCACATCCTCAGATTGGGATCCTGATAAGCTGTTTGCACATAGCCAAGAAGATCATCTTTCCATTTGAGGTTAGGGAGGTTATAATCACCCATCAATATAAACTGTGTATTAAAAAAATGTGTATATTTGTTTGTAGCGTATGTCCCGAAAGTATATGTATTTTCACATTTTTTCACACTTTCTCAAATTTTTTTCATAGTTTTTCACAGTTCTTTATAGTTGTGATTTCCACTAGGGTAGTACATGAATAGGCCCTTGTTTTATACATGCGAGGTGTTTTCGAAGAGTGGCCGAAAAAGTACTTTTTGTCATACACGGACAATTTTCGCGTTTTACGTGCCTCGAAAAAATGCCAAAATAAATTTGTTTGCCCGCTCAAAAAAAATTTCGTCCAGCGGGCGAAAACAATGTACTTTTTGCTCGGCGGGCAAAAACAAGGTACTTTTTGCCTGCTACTGAGAAAATTTTAGAAAATTTGAAAAATGTTGAGAATTTTGAATTTTTTGATAATTTGTTCACGTTTACACCAATTCGAAAAATAGTCGCAGTAAACACCCGTTCTAGAGGCATAAAAAAACGCAAAATCAATACATATATGACAAAAAGTACGGTGTGGGCCTTGGGGAAAAGTATTTTTTTGCCGTTGTGTGATTGCAGTACTTGTCTTCGGAACGCAAATGCAAACGCACTTGCCTTCGGCTCGTGCTTGCTCCCCTCGCCTCGTGCGGCAAAATCCACACGCGGGCAAAAAATAAACTACTTTTCACCCTAGGTACACAATATACTATTGTTTCCCAGCGGAAGAAAAAGTAAAACATCAAATTTTTGAAAATTTAGAAAATTTTTGGAAAATTTAGAAAATGTTTGGAAAATTTAGAAAATTTTTGGAAAAATTAGAAAATTTTTGGAAAAATTAGAAAATTTTTGGAAAAATTAGAAAATTTTTGGAAAAATTAGAAAATTTTTGGAAAAATTAGAAAATTTTTGGAAAAATTAGAAAATTTTTGGAAAAATTAGAAAATTTTTGGAAAAATTAGAAAATTTTTGGAAAAATTAGAAAATTTTTGGAAAAATTAGAAAATTTTTGGAAAATTTAGAAAATTTTTGGAAAATTTAGAAAATTTTTGGAAAATTTAGAAAATTTTTGGAAAATTTAGAAATTTTTTGGAAAATTTAGAAAATTTTTGGAAAATTTAGAAAATGTTTGGAAAATTTAGAAAATGTTTGGAAAATTTAGAAAATGTTTGGAAAATTTAGAAAATGTTTGGAAAATTTAGAAAATTTTTGGAAAATTTAGAAAATTTTTGGAAAATTTAGAAAATTTTTGGAAAATTTAGAAAATGTTTGGAAAATTTAGAAAATTTTTGGATTGTTTAGAAAATTTTTGGAAAATTTAGAAAATTTTTGGATTGTTTAGAAAATTGTTAAAATTTTTTGTCCAGTCGCGCGATTTATCTATAAAATCTCAAAATAAAAACTTCTACTTTATTTAATGTCAAGGTGATCCTGACGGGTATTTATTTATTTATTTTTAATAAATTAAAGTATCAAAACTAGTAAAAAGTAATTGGATATGGGTTCGATGGTTCCCAGTTTATTTTATTAATATTAGCAAAAATCGAATTGTATCATGAATAAAAATAAGAGAATTTTTCGACGTTATGCCATTCTACGTTAAATTGTGCTAGCGTATGTCAAAAATACCGAAATCGTATATTGTGTAGCTTGCGGGAGAAGTAGGCATTTATCGTCCGCGTGTGAGGTTTTCATTCCGACGGCGAGCAAGCACGAGCCGAAGGTCTGTGCGTATTGCGAGCTAAAAACAAGTATTGCAAACTCACGAGGTCGAAAAAGGTCTCTTTCCCATGGTACACACTGTATTTGTTGTCACACATGTCTGCGGATAACGTGTTCTACTTTCTCAAGAAGATCTCGTAGTTTTATGACGATGAAGATTTTGTTTACAGATTTTGATGAATTATTATGTTGTCAAGATTCCTGAGTCAGGAAAACTTGTTTTCAAAAATTTTATATCTGTATGTACGTATGTATGTATGTGTGTATGTATGTATGTATGCATGTATGTATGTATGTATGCATGTATATATGTGTTTATGTGACAAGAAAATTGTGACAACTCTTCAAGGGAAGCATGTTATGAGCTGAAATTTTTTAAACATATGAGGTATTGCTCAACTTAGAAAGATTAGATTTTGCAGCTGATTGGATAATAAAAAGTACATTTGTTATAAAAAATAGAAATGTCAACAAATTTTCAAGAATCGAAAAATAAAATTTTCTTATTTTTTTCGATTTCAAAAATAATGAGATTATCAATGCGACTCCTATGTTTTTTTTTATTAAAATAAAAACTCTGTTGATCTCGTGGAACTATCCTTTAAGAATGCTGTGGCGGTGACGTTTCGGGAGTTCTTTTTACTCCCCTGTTCAATGCTACAAAAATTTTATTACAAAAATGACAATAATAATTACACAAACGATTGCAATATTTAACAACGCACATAACACATAACTGATAGTCTTTAATAGTCCACAGAGCAACCAACATAAAAACTGATGTGAACATGTGAATATTTCATGAAACATTTTCGGTATTTTTCTCAAAAAATTACTAATGAAACCTTTTTAAAATGTAACAGAAATATTTTATAGCGGGTTCTCACACAGCATCAAATATTTCATTAAATGTTTCTGGAATAATTGTTATTCAGATTTAATATTTTTTAAATATTTGAAACGTTTCTGAAAGATTCCGTAAATGTTGCATCAAACATTTCATGAAATATTTCTAAAATATTATTGAAATGGTTTGGTGACAGAACCCGAAAACTCTAAGTAATACGATATTTCACCAAATATTGTGTTACGTGGGTTTAAAAAGGGAAAAAGGATGAGGTCGCGTTATTCACACGCATCAATTAAGGTACGTGATTCTTCGGTGGTTGGTATGTACTGCGGAAGAACCAAAACGAGGAGTCCGGCTGATTATCTCTTTATTGGACGGAAGAGAGAGAGAGAGAGGGGGGGGGGGGTATGCACGGTCTGTCTGTCCAAGCCGAACTGGTGCGGAATGCGCTCGTTGCGCGTCTTGAAGCCGTCAAGCAAAAGCAAGTATACTGCATCAGCATGCAAGTATACTGCATCAGCATACAAGCATTCTACATTCACACGCGTTCTTAACTCGCTGGCCCAGGATACCTGAGTATTATTTTATTCATATATTATTTTATTAATTTGGAAAGATATGTTAGAGAATATTCGTTAGGAAGACAAAATTAAATTCCGATTGAAAATGCTGTTGTACGATGCTCATATAAATTCATATGAAAACATATGCGAGTAAAAAGTTGAAATTTTTAAGTAAAGCTTAAAAATTAAATTAACTGTTACTCCATTAATTTGAAAACTAAGCTAAATATATTTGTTAGGATAAAAATTAAATTTAATTGGCAATGGGGGTGTTGTGCGTGTACTATTTTTTTGGTGTCTTCTTAAGTGTATACAGATAAATGTGTGTTTCTCTCTCTTCTAATCGAAACTTACAACGTAGATATTTCATAAGAATGTTGCTCACACTTGAGGTGAGATGTCTCCGTTGATTATAATATTAAAATTACAAAAATAACTAAATAATACAACATATATATTATTTAAAATTATTGCTCACATATGAGGTAAGAGGTTTCCGTTGATTATCAGATTAAAATTACAAACTAGTTATGTAATACAGTGTAGAGATTACTATTAACATATGTATGATAGGAGTAGCTTATCTATTAAAATATTTCTAGAATGCGTTATTAGTCTAGAATACATGAAATTGAAGATTGGTATTTAATGATTAATTAGATTTGATTTTATGCGATTAAATAAGAAGTGAATGTTTTCTTTTTAATACTCTAGCAAAACAAATGTCTCTGTAAAAGTCACTTTAACGTTTGCACTATATGCACATTAATCTTTAAGGGACTTTTAACCTTTTAACCTGGTTAAGGGTGGGGGAGGCCTTTCAAACCACTCCTCGTAGCCTCGTTACAGCTGCGCCGGTCGCGTCGCTACGGGGCTCCGGGAAGACTCTTGGTCTCTGCTCGCAGCCTCACTACGATTATGAAGCTGGCAGCAGCGCATTTCTGGGTTCCATATTGCCCGTTGTCAGCCACATGGCTCTCGTTGCGAAGCCTAAGTCCTACGTTGAATCGTACTGCAGCCTCGGCGTGTTTGTGGAGCATTCGGCTGGATGCAGCCTCGCCACCTAGAATGTCTGCATGCGGACGGCGTACGGTACCGTTGGTGCGGTAGTCCCTGAAATCTTTCTACACCGGATGAAATATCTGGACCCTCCGGGAAAGATATATACACATATCACCAATGAGATTGCGATAAACCCTATCGTTGAATACGAAAAGATCATGACTGTATCATGCACTGAGCTGTCACTGTCGCCCAGTAACCTATATCCATCCAGGGCCTTCGCCTTTTGTTAGATTTTCGTAAAATTAGTTCCAGATTTGAGCGCTTCAATGTGGACGCCGTGCAGATTTTTTGTCTTTCTTTCGACATCCTCATTTACTACACGGGATCACAAAATGAAAGCGGAAAAGTCCTTCGAACAAACTAAGTGATCTACATGTTTTCGGGTGCTCTGATCACGAATCTGTGGTTCTTATGACATATACACGTCAAGTGTATACGTTCGGATATAGTTTGACCCACGATTACCAGTGACCTCTAGAGGTCATATAAAGGTCGAGAACATTCTTTACAACTAATGAACCTAGTAGCTTGTCATAGTTACCGAATATGGAGGTAATGACCTATACAAAAGTTATTGGGCACGTATGGAGGGTTTCAAAATATATACACAGCAAAGCAGGAAAAAAATGAAAGTACCTCATATAACGTTGTGTATAAGGTTTTTAAGTTATGGGGTACTTAGATTTATTTTTTTTTCTGCCTGTGTATAAAAGTTCAAGGTTATAAAGTATTTAAATTGAACTCTTCTGTCTTTGTAACGATTTTAAGGTTATTTTTTGTTGTTTATTTATACATATAAGGATTTTGATGTTATGTCAATATTTTGATTTTTTCGCTATATATTCTCTAATGTTATTTCATGTCCTCTCAAACTAAAAAATTTTGCTCTATGGTACAGTCCTCTTTTTGTTCTCTCTTAGTCCTCACTTGTCCTCCGTATTTTATGCACGGGAGAACTTAAGATCGCAGGTCCATGGAAAGGAATCTACGTTTTCAATAACAAAAATTCATGAATGACGTGTTCGTTTACTTCCGAAAGATCTACGAGGAGATTTGCTTTTATGTGGATTAGTAGTATCTCTCTTCAGTGACCAGCAATAGTCCGACATCATATTCATGTCCCGATAACCTTGGTATATTTTTTCGACATCCTTGAAGTCTTGGTGAAATCCATCACCCTGTTCCTCGCTGAATTCCCCCAAATTTTCAGGGAATTAATCAATATAGGATTGAAGAAAGTGGATTTTTAAATTCATTAGACATCCGATTTCTTTAAAATTGCTTATCATTCTATTCACAATATTTTTGTAAGCAGCATCTTAACTATATCCTAGAAATTTTTGTTGAACTTAAATTCTTCATTGCTTTGATCAACTATTTCACCAAACGTAGCTTAATGTGTAGAGGTGTATAATATTCTTAGTACCTGAAGTTAAATTTGGACTGAGTGGCCAATCTTATTTCACACAATGTTGGTTTAGGTCTTGACTGCCCCATTGACAAATAAAGCATGTATGTTTTGTGAATCCACTTTGTTGGCCTAATAAAATTGTCGTCATTTTTAAATCTCCGATTAACTACCAGACGTGAATATCATAATTCAATTTCTCGATCAGAAAATAAAGATTATGATATTCTTCTTTTAACGCAATGCAATGACCGCCTGGTATAAGGGCATATATGTTGCCATTGTGGAGCAAAACAGCTTTTAAACTTCTTGTCGAAGAATCTATAAATAGACGCCAGTCACTAGCTTCATACTTAAAGAACTTGTATACATTTATTACTTCTTCAACGTCGTTACAAAATATTAAATTTAATTCTGTTGAAGAAAATTTCTTAAATGAGCTATCTCGATTTTGGTAGAAGGATATACCAGTTTCAGGAGCTAAACTCCTACTTCTTTTAACCTAGATGCAACTAGCTCGGAAATATCTTTCGATAGTCCTGGTTCTTGAACCAAGTCACTAAGTTTATCTTAAGTATGCACATTAGAATTTGTATGTTGATCATCATCATCCATTTCTTCCGATTCATCCAGTAAACGGTCATCATGTTGGTCTCTTGATTCTTCAACTTGCATTTCAATATTTCCAGCATCTGTATTAGAAGAATCTTTATTAGTCGACATCTCATTTTCTCTCATATTATGATCATCAGTGATGCGCACAGGAAGAGTTACAGACTGAACAGATGCATAGGATATAAGAGATATGTTTCTACGGTTTTAGCCAAATGTATTTGTTGACCCCCCTGCGCAGAGAGCCGAGTATACTCGTCCAAACGGAGTTGTTCCCGTATGCAGGAGGACGAGTATACTCGTCCAAACATTTTTTATCATAACTTTTGAACAAAATAACTATAAGACATCAATGACCCCGCAAATTAAAGCCTAGAATATATGTAATAAGATAGCTGGAGTTTGAAATACGATTTTGAATGTTATTATAAAATTATTATAATCTGAAAAATAAGAAAATTACGTTTTTTTATACTTATTTTATGCAATTGTAAAATCTTTCGTAAATTGCTTAAAATAGCTCAAAATAGCTTGAAAACCCTTACTTGGGGGTTTTCAATGTCGCTTATTACAATTCTGCAGTTCAAAATTCAAAATGGCGGATCCAATATGGCGGCTGTTAAAATTATTCCCGAGAATTATAAGAATATTTTCTAAAAATATGAACGTAAATAAGCTTTTAACATTATCAATATTATATCTATTATTAAAATTTAAAAATTCAAAATGTCAGATCCAATATGGCCGCTACATACAAAATTCCTGTATATTATTTAATAATATATAAAACAATCGTATAATTAATACGATTGTTTTCAAAGAAAATAACCATACATGGGTTTGCGGGGTCGCCGATTACGAATCTGCTGTCAGAATTTCGATATTCGATCCGCCATTTTGAATTTCGCAATTCTGACTGCAGATTCGTAATCAGCGACCCCAAAAACCTTAAAATCATTCCTCTCTACGTTTTACACTTGCTTTGAAAAATTACTGCATTTGGAAGGTATTTCTGGCATGATAACTCCTGCGCAGGGGGGTTAAGCAAAAATAGCAATCCGCGTTATGTTCTGGCGAAATCCGACAGATCATAACACGGATTGCTATTTTTCTTAACTAATACATCTGGGTACGACCGTAAAAACATATCTCTTGATATTCACGGCTGACAGTTAATCGGAGATTTAAAAATAACGACACTTTATTAGGCCAACAAAGTGGATTCACAAAACATCCATGCTTTATTTGTCAACGGGATAGTCGAGACCGAAACTAACATTATGTGAAACAAGACTGGCCACTCAGACCAAATTTAACTCCAGATAAGAATATTATACACGAAAGTCTTATCTTTGTACATAAAGTCATCCACCTCTACATATTAAGCTAGATTTGGTTAAATAGTTGATCAAAGCAATGAAGAACTTACCAGAAGGAAGTCGTACCTTTATGTACATCTTCGAGAAGTTTCTAAAACTTTCTGAAGCTAACATAAATGAAGGAGTCTTCGATGGCCCACAGATAAAAGAACTGATGAAGAATGACGAATTTGAAAGAAGAATGCTAAATAAGGAGAAGTTCAACAAAAATTTCTAGGAAATAATAAAGATGCTGATTACAAAAATATGTACAGGGTGAGAGATTTCACCAAGAATTCAAGGCTGTCGAAAAAAGATACGAAGGTTATTGTTACATGAATATGATGTCGGACTATTACTGGTCTCTGAAGAGAGATAATACTAGTCCACACAAAAAAAAATCTCTTCGCAGATCTTTCGCCAGTAAATTGAGATCGTAGATTCCTTTTCAGCGAACTTAAGTTCTCTCGTCCATAAAATACGGATGACAAGCGAGGACTAAGAGCGGACAAAAAGAAGACTGTATAATAGAACAACATTTTTTAGTTTGTGAGGACATGAAAGGACATTAGAGAATATATAGCGAAAAAATCAAAATATTGACATAACATCAAAACCCTGATATGTATAAATAAACAACAAAAGATAACCTTAAAATCGTTACAAAGACAGAAGAGTTCAATTTAAATACCTTATAACCTTGAACTTTTATACACAGGCAGAAAAAAAAATAAATATAAGTACCCCATAACTTAAAAACCTTATACACAACGTTATATGAGGTACTTTCATTTTTTGCCTGCTTTGCTGTGTATATATTTTGAAACCCTCCATACGTGCCCAATAACTTTTGTATAGGTCATTACCTCCATATTCGGTAACTATGACAAGCTACTAGGTTCATTAGTTGTAAAGAATGTTCTCGACCTTTATATGACTTCTAGAGGTCACTGGGAATCGTGGGTTAAACTATATCTGAACGTAAAATTTACCGCTTTTTCAGAATCCAAGGTAAAAAAGATTATATCTTTCTAATTAACAAAGTCGACCTTCAAATGATCTTGATCCTGACGTGTATATATCATAAGGACCACGGATTCCTGATCAGAGTACCCGAAAATATATAGATCACTTAGTTTGGTCGAAGGACTTTTCAGATTTCATTTTGTTGTCCTGGGTTATTTTTTCCACGAAGTATGAGACATTTTTGGTATTAGAAAATTTAGGGAATATTGCGCGAACATCCAAATTTATTTTCGCTAACGCTATCTCCGACAATAACACTCTAAACTCTCGTGAAGCCGAAATCCTCGTATTGTTAGTATGTGCTGTGCAACCCGGGTTTAATCTTTATATTCGTGTTCCGTTTATCTCGAACGTGTATTGCACCGCTCTGTGGTACAGTACAAAGATAGTCTCTAAACAAGAAGTAGAAAAGATTCATGTATTAGTTTCGCGAAATCTCATCCAATAGGTATCGTTCAACTGTGTGATTTTTATGTTGAAATAAGCTATATTTATCAATTTGTAATTAATTGAAACTTTAATTTCACAAGTAGCCATTTCTCTAATTTCGCGAAGAGGTTCTGTATCTTTACATACATACAGATAGTCAAGAATTTTGCAATTATTTAATTTTTCAATCGACGTCGTCATGTATGTTATATCGATGTTTATCACGAAATAATGCGATTCGGAACAAATATATGCAAAATGACATTCTGCAAGTCCAACAAGGATATAGACAAGTGATATATCAACTGATAATTCGTAAAGGATATGGAAAGATATGAAATTTTAAGAATTTTTAAAATCGAATTGGGCTTGTCCGTTTCCGGAAATCGCGCGCCAACGATTGTATCCTTGACAAGCATAGCCGAATTTTTTATTAAATTAGGCGGCATGAAGCGCGGATGTATAATGCCTTTTGAGAAGAACAAGATTGCATCGTTAACTATTTCTGTCTCTTCTCTTATAATTACTAGTTTGTGCTGTAGGATGCCTTCGTTCAGCAGTCCAACAGCTGAACGTAACATGATTGTCTGCCTATTACAGTCTTGCGATTCTAAAATGTTCATCATAAGAGTTTTTAAATTTGATATTTTACCGTCGGTAATACCGAATTGTGTTTTCATTAATTCCGTTAAATTAGCTAATAATTTAGCTGCTTGCCGGGTGTCGTTACGCTATATATTAAATTTTTTAATTCAATCTCAGCACTCTCGTAGAGAGTGCCGAAAAGAAAATAACTTATTCTGCATATGACCGGGAGTATCGACCTATGCGCTCGCGTTTTACCTGTTGTCCGTTCCTCCGAAATTAGATCTATAATTATTTCCGTTTGTTTCAGCACGTCCTGTATCTGGTCGAACGCATTATCTAAAGCTTCCTTATGCAGGCACTCTTTCAATATACTCGCGCATTGCTCGCATACGTCCTTCCATACTATAGTTAATTTTTCGCTAGTCAGAAAATACCGTGCTAAATCTACGTTTTGTATTATTTTGCAGTCCGTACTGGATATAGCCAGAGGAGCTATTTTTTCGGAAATTAAACTCGGATTGTCGAATAATTTTTCGACAAACGATGCCGGCTCTGTTTGGCCCTGTCTCGAAAGCCTGCAACACAAATGTCGAAAATGCCGATCAATAATTCTACTTTAGTTTATAATTTATTTTAAGTTGACCTCATTTCAAAATTGCCCTAATGTACAAAATAATCATTTAAAATTAATATAGCGTTACGCCAGTGTGAATTAGGCCTAACGCGACGTTTAATGCGAGAGCGCGATAACGCCATCTGAGCTGATGCATGTGTCCATCACGTCATCGCTTGGGTATTCCTTACGGCCGATGCTGCCGTGCGCAACTACCTCGTCTCTCACGGAGACACCGTACACTTGGAGACACCTTATCGCACTGAGCTAGACTGTTTTGCCCACCCGATTTAACGTCCAGCCAAGATGCTGGTGTATGATTGAAACATGTATAACTCCAGGCTGGAAAAATCCTATGCTGCCTGCTTATTTGTTTATGAATTTCGAATTGTAAACATCGCATTATGTAAACAACCTTAAAATCGTTTCAACCAAGCACAGAAATAATTTATGATGGAAAAGGTAAAAAATTGTAACGTCGCCTTATTCCATGTGTAATAGGAACCGATCAATGTTCGAAATTCGAGGGGAATTAGTAAAGATTAGTGGATATTAAGAGTCCAGAATGTACTATTTGACAATGTTTAAAAAGTGTATAGTTTGTTAGTTCTTGCAGAATTTAAATATATTTGTCTGCTATAACGGTTAAAATTCTAGAGTTAATTTTAGAATTGTATTATTGAAAATATTAAGAGTTTACTGGATATTTTAATGTCTGAAATTTTAAAATTGCTGCATTTAATATTTTATACATATTTGTTGATTTTAAAAATTTGAAAATTAAAAGGGATTGTATTTTTAGAGTATTAAAGGCATGTGCTAGACATTTTAGTATTTACACTTTAAAAATTGTATCATTTGAAATTTGAAAGATGACATTTTGGTTTGACATTTTGGACTTGCACAGTTTGAATTGAAATAAGGTATTGATATTTTGATACTAATACTTCGAAATTTATAATATTTGAAGTTGAAAGATAGTTACTGATCTTACTAGTTTGATATTTTTATGTTTGCATTGTTTAAAATGCTAAAAGAATGTATTAAATGTCTTTGCATTTGCACTTAAAAACTGTAATAATGAAATTTGAAATGTTGCTTATTGATTCTAACAGTTTGAAAAAATTTATAGCCCTATTGCTTGAAAGCACTAAGAGAGTTTATTAGATATTTGACATTTGAGGTGTGATTAACATTTTACACGTAAACCTGTTTATTTCAATAGTTTAAAATAGAGCGTGTTATTTAAAAATGCTAAAAGATTTGTCGAATATTTTAACATCTGAGCTGTGTTTAAAATTTCACATATAAACATTTTTATTTTAATAGTATAAAATAGTAGAATTATATTATTTAGAATGTTGAGAGACTTTGTTGGAAGTGTCAATATTTGAGCTGTATTTGAAATTTTACGTATAAACATTGTTACTTAACAAATTAAGTTTCACGGAGGAGATCAAATAAGTTCACTCAAAATGATTTTCACCTTTAAGATTTCTTTTTATTAACCTTTAAATAATAATTATCCTGTGACGTGCTCTTATAAAAATCAAATGCATATAATTCGGTGGGATGTGTACATCTCGAGCTTCCTTTCGCAACTGCCTCGCGCTTTTATCGTCGACGAACGAATAACGTCGGCCCTCCGACGTTTACATATTCCTTTTAGGAAGTGTTCTCTAAACAAACATTTTATCAGCTCTTTATGCTAGTAACTAAAGTTGCTTGGATCTTAAACTTTCTTATTCTTTTATAATTACATTTATTAAATCATTCTTAATAATTTGATTACATTTTATAAATTTATTTAAACATAATCATTTCTATTTCTGAAAGAAATGTACACTGCTTCTGTCCGTTACATTCTCCTACCCGTAGAAAACTTAGTTAGTTTTGTACCTCTTAATGGTATGTAAACTAAGTAGTGTATTTCATCAAATGAAATTTGGCTGAGCCTTGTTTTTATCATGGGATAAACATTTCTCTCGCAATTAATTACGAAAAAAATTCTGCGATAACACTCGCACGTGCACCCCTCCAAGCTCGAGCCTTTATATCAAAGTCGCTGGGATTGTAGGTGGTCCAGGGGAAGATAAATAACTTTTACACTGAGTTTATATTTAAAGTTAAATATATATTAAATAATACTCTGCGCTCTCTGCTCTGAATACAAAAAAAATAAACTATATAATAAGGCACAAGAATATGCACGGCTCTGGAGATCGGCTGCGTGGAACACTGAAGAAGTTTCAGGCGTCTGAGCAGTATAGAGAGCGAGCACGGAATGAGGACCTGTAGCGCGTGCAGAGGCACGCGCGCTGGAGTTAAACAGAAGAAGGGCGAGAGGTGGAAGGCGGGGAAGATGCTATTTTCCCTTCGCGCTTACGCTCGATTGACACGAAGTCTGGCGCTTCGCCGACACTCCCTCCCTTCGTGGCTTCTATTTACTCGTCTGGCAGTCTGTAACAGTGAGAACAAGTGCTCTGAAATAATCAATTGATTTATGTTTTGTATAATATTTTATCTCTGAGGTATTGATGGTTTTGTGTAGGTAGAGGCTTAGTCATAATATCAGCTTCATTCTCTTTAGTAGCTATTCATCTAACTAATACTTTATTTTTTAACACACAACTCTTAATATAGTCTCCGTGTATGTCAGATATGTGACTTGAGCTTCCTCTGGATTCTCTCTCTGTTAATTTTCTCTGAATCTCAGTTACATCATCGTCAAAATTTTTCAATTTGTGTGACCCATCCATCTGTGTACAATTGCCAGCGGATTTGTTATCACACCAAACTGTTACTGGGTAGAGTGTTTTTCCTGTGATGTCTCTTATTGCTTTGTCAAGAGATATGAGTTCTTGGCAAGCTTCGCTCATGGCCAAGTACTCTGCTTGACATGTGGACAAGGTTACGTATGATTGTTTGTGGCTTTTCCAGGCCACTGTATCTCCATACAGTTTTACTATGTATCCTCCTGTCGATGAGGAGTCTTCACAGTCTCTGAAGCTTGCATCCGTGAATACTTCCAGTTCGTTTCCCTCTGCTTTGAATTTCAGTTCCATTTGTGTCGTTCCTTTTAAATAACGAAAAAATCTCTTTACTTCTTTCCAGTCATTCTCTGTGGGTGATATTTGCCTTCTGGATAAATAATTTACAGCAAAAGCTATATATGGTCTTGTAGCCCCTGCCAAGTACATTAAGCTTCCTATGGATTCTCTGTAGGGTGCTTTGCATGGGGTTTGCCCTTCTTCTTGTTTCTCTGTATTGCTTGACTCTTTCGTTTTCACCTGTATGCTAACCATAGGTGTAGCCTGAGCTTTGCTCTCTTCCATTTTGAATCTTTCTAGTATTTTCTCTGTATAATTAGATTGATCTAATGTCAATATACTGTTTACTCTGTCTCTTGAAATTTTCATGCCAAGGTATACTTTAGGTTCTCCTAAATTTTTCATCTTAAACACTTTGCATAGACTTGACTGAATAGTCTGTAGCTTTGTTGGACTATTGCTCGCTAGTATTATGTCATCTACATATAATACCACCAGTGCCATTTCTCCTTCTTTTCTCCATGTGAATAAGCAAGGATCGCTTATATCTCTTTCCAAGCCTAGTTTATTGGCTTCCTCTGTAAATTTCTCGTTTAACTTTTTAGGACTGATTTTCAGTCCGTACAGTGTCTTCTTTAATTTGTATATTTTATTTTCTCTTGAGTCTATACTTTCTTTTACTCCCTCCGGTATTTCCATGTATATATCCTCTTCTAGTTCTCCATTTAAAAAAGCTGTCTTGACAAGTTGAAATGCCTCTAGGTCATATTTATTAATTATGGCCAAGGCTGATCTTATCACTGGAAGTCTCGACACTGGAGCATATGTTTCTCTGAGTTCATAGCTATTTTTGTCTTTGAAGCCTCGGATGACTAACCTAGGTTTGAATTTCTCTTGTCCTTTTTCATCTGTTTTTCTCTTAAAAATCCATCTGAAGTCAATAACATTTAATTTTCTACCACTCTGTCCGGTTTCTGCTCTATCTATTATTTCCCAGACAATGTTCTCTGATATTGATTGTAACTCTTCATTTATTGTCTCTTTCCATTTATTTTTGACAGGCGAAACTATTGCTTCTTTGTATTTCGTCGGATCATTATTTATGACTGCAAATACTGCACAAATTTCTTCATCTTCCTCTTTATCATCCCTTTTCTCTTCATTAATTTTATTTACTCTTTATATCAAATTGGGATCTTTCTTAGGATCTGTTTTTGCTTTTCTTTCTGGTATTTTTCTAACTTTTGGTTCTGTTACTTCCTCTTCTGTGCTCTTTCTCTTAGTCGGTCTGCCTCTTTTGGGCTTGGGTTTTTCCGACTCTTGAATTTTGTTGATCTCTGTATTTGTTTTGTCCTCTGTTTCTTCTGATTCTTCGAATTGTATTTTTTTTAATTCTGAATCTGGGTAAATGTCTTTGTATGTTAATTTTTCATTACATTTTACATGTCTTGAATTTAGAAACTTCAATGTTTGTAGATGCCACAGCAAGTAGCCTGTGGGTGTATATCCCACGAGAATAGCCTTTATTGCTCTTTCTAAAAATTTGTTTTCTGGCATTGGTATCTTTACATAGGATACACATCCAAATCTCTTTAGTTCCTCTAAGTGATTATTTTTCTCTGGATTAATCACTGATAAAGCTGTTTTGAAATCAATTCCCTTATGAGGTGTTCGATTGTTTATGTGTATGGCTGCTTCTGTTGCCAGTACCCACATGGTCGGTGTCAGACCTGAATCTAACAGAAGTGCTCTGATTTTCTTCTGTATCGTTTTATTAAATCTCTCAGCTGTGCCATTTAATTGTGGCATTTGAGGTGGAGCCAAAATCACTACTGATATCTTCTCTTTCCATGATTTCAGCAAATTCTCCTCCTGTGAACTCTGTACCGTTGTCTACTCTGATATAACACACTTTTTCTTGTTTGCCTATTATATTTCTTGTGTGTGTTAAGTATATCTGTAGGCATTCTCCTGATTCACTTTTATGTTTTACACTGTAAGCTCTGGCATATCTTGAGTGGTCATCCACAAATGCGATTATAAATCTGTTTTCTCCTGGAAAAGATGTTGGTGAAATCTTTCCTATTGTATCTGTGTGTATTGTGTGTAATGGTCTGTCTGACCTGCCTCTCGTAATTTTAAATGGAAGATTTTCCATTTTTGCTAAGACACATATTTCACAATTGAGAATGTCTTTGTCGAATTTGACATTTTTAAGTTTCTCTTCATATTCTTGCATCTGTTTCAAGTATTCTAAAGATGTGTGTCATAGTCTTATATACCACAACATCCGTTCACTTCGTTTGTGCTTTCTTATCTCTCAACTATTGTTCTGATAGTTCTCTTGAAGTTTTTCTATTTCAGATTCTTGTGGTATTTTATTTAGATCTAAAAATGTTCTATTTAATTCCTCTTGATTAATACCATACTCTGTTATATTATTCTCTTCATTTTCTGCGTTTTTTCTAGAGATTTCCTGTTCTATCTCCCTCTCAATCTCTGACGGTTTCTCGTTACGACTCGTAAACGTATCTACATCCGTTTGAGATTGTGCCAGGAAATCTTCTAACGACACTAGGTTTGCCGTGACAGTGTATGTGTCGTATTCATCCTCTGTATTTATAGTACTCTGGACATTGAAATCTATTAACCAGTTTACTTTTTCATAATATCCGGTTATGTAATTTTGTTCGGTTGTTTTATCAAATATTCTTAACTCTACGTTATCTAGATATATTCCATATCCAGCATCTGCAAATTTTCTTAATGATAGCAGATTATCCGCTATATTGGGTGCTGATATAACATTTGATAAAAGAATTATCTCATCTTTAGTATTTGATTTTAAATACAAATATCCCTTTCCATCAATCTTTATATTGGCACTCTTGTTTTTGTTTGCACTCTTAATTTCCTGCCCTCTACTCTTAGTGTAGTTTTTTAGTACAAAACCTTTACTAATAATGCGTTCGGTTGCTCCCGAATCTGCTATAAAGCTAATCTCTTTATCATTTAAATGTGTATTTGTTCGCTTACCTGCCAAGTTGGCTTTGGTGTTGTTGTTTTTTTTGCCTGGTCTTCTATCTTTGCTGTAGGGTTTGTTCCTATTCTGAGTTTTAAATATTCTTCCACTGAATCTATTTTTACCTCTAACTTTCGTGTTAGTATGTTGTGTGTTAATATTATTTTGATTGGTTTTATCATATCTTTGCACGGCGTTGGTGCACTGGTCACCTTTGTGTCCCCTGATTTCATTGCAATAGTAGCAAAACCACGTGTTGTATTGTCTCAGGGGGCATTCGGATCCCACCTTGTTGCACCTATAGCACTTGGTCTCTTTTTGCTCTGGTTTCGCTTTCGGTCTCTGGGCTATGTTTGCTTTTACCTCTAAAACTCTGGGGTGTTGTGCCTCAATCTGTAACAAACAGTTTTTCATTTCCTCCAGTGTCATCTCGGAGCCGGTCTGGTCTCTTATCAAGCAGGCTGATCTCAGCTCGTGGCCTGACTCACTCACCGCATGATAAATGGCTGACCTTTTCTCTCCATCTGATAGAGGCACTGTGGTGTTGCAACTCTCATATTCTCTTATAATATTTTCAAACTTTTCCCAAAAATCTTTAACTTTTTCTTTCATTGATTTCTTAATAGTGTATAATTTTTGTCTGACTGTAGCTTGCGTCATGTTTGATTCAATTCGTCCAATCTCTCTTATTTTCTATAAAATTTAATTTGGCTCTTTAATATGCAAAATCTTTTTGTGGTAGTTAGCGTCGAGGTGATTTATTATGATGTATCTTACCAAATTTTTAAGTTCAATATCTCTTTCTGAATTACTATTTTCATATTTCTCTGGATCAGTTAACACTTTTAACAAATCATTCGTCGCTAACTCTGAGTTCAACGAATCGAACCAAACATCAAGATTGTCTTTGCTTGTTAATTTATAGTCTCTTTTAATCTGTATTTTATTTTGCATGGTGGACTCTAAGGTTTTGTTTAATTTAGAAAAAGTTTTATTCATTTCATCTAGTGATTTTAAGTTGACGCTATTTTCAGTTTGTTATGGGTTTGATTCTAGTGTATTTTGCTCTGGGTTTGACTCTGGTGTTATGTTGTTTTGTTCTCTTGTTTGTGCTATCTGTGTATCGTGTATATTGTTTTCGGTAGAGTGTAAAATATCGTTTACCTCTTGATCTCTGAAGGCCTCTTGTAATAACAAATTTTATATGTATTTACAGATTATATAATTCTGTAACTGTATTTATACATATACATACATACACATATATATGTATATACTTTTGTGTTTGTGTGTCGTGTGCATATGCGGCCTTATATGCCGCGCAGAAGCGCGCTTCTCAGACGCCACTAGACGCACGGCGCTTTGCGGTTGTCAAAAAAACGACGTCCTGCACGAACAATACAGGCTCAAGCACACGGACATACTCATATACATATATATATATATATATATATATATATATATATATATATATATATATATATATATATATATATATATATATATATATGACATTCGCAATATCGACATTGATCTACTGAAATTAAAATCTATTTGAAATTTTGTCAGTAGATCAATGTCGATATTGCGAATGTCATAGGCTATATAAATGATACTATTTATAAAGAGACAGCACTTTTTCCTTTGTTACTTAGGATCTCGGAAACTATTTGATGAATCGATTTGAAATTTCGTCAGTAGATCAATGTCGATATTGCGAATGTCATAGGCTATATAAATGATCATTTTATCTATTGAAATCGATAATAATCCATATCAGACCTACATTCTTTGCGCGTATGAATGCGTGTTATGCCCGCGGAAGTAGTTCCTCTGCGCGCACGCTCTGCCATTAGTTCCAACATTTCACGCTATCGATTCCCACAACTGAAGTAGACTCCCCGCGGGGATATATACAGGAGTGTTTTGCTTGAAATTTATCCTGATTTCGAATTCAGTTTCGAAACCAATCTTCGGCGAGAGCTGAGTAATTCGGACACTTAAATTTTGCTGTCTACTTTTGCAAGAACAAAGTGATCCGTTGACAATATTTGCTTTTATATATGAACTCTTTCTAATATTAGCAATTAGTGTCCTGTGCAATCTTCTACTGAAAATTTTTTTGGTATATTTGCTATAACCAAGTTACCATTTTCGTATTTTTTTCTATCTCGAAAAAATAGTATTATCTGTTAACATATACACTTTCCAATCCATAACGATTACACTTCCCTTTCTCATTGTCAATAACCTTCCACTTTCGTTCAAAATATATCATAATCTGCGAAATGCCTAAAGCTAAGTCCAATTTATCGAGGAAAACTGCTAGAGCGAGAACAGCATATAACTTGCGACGAAACAAAGCGGTTGATAAAAAATCTGGACCTTCGACGTCTCGAGATGATTCTCATCCATCAGTAGACAATGTACATGAAGAAATATCTATAGTTGGCCCTCAGTTGCCCCTCCATGATCAAGAAATTGAGAATGCTGAGGTTCTTTCTATGAATAATGTAGTCCACCAATCTCAAATTCAGCCCTTAGTTGTAAGTTCTCGAGGTACTTTTGGATTTAAGTCAGCATTCTCATATAATCCATTAGTAAATTATCTCGAAATAAAGTTCATTCAAATAGGTGCTATGGATAAAATCTGTTCAAAATGTGGAGCCAAGAGATTGAAAGATGAAGCTTCTGGCCTTTCCTGTGCCGGTGGAAAAGTATCTCTTCGACTCATTCAGGATCCTCCTGAACTTTTTCGTAGTTTAATCACTGACCATCGACTTTCCAATCGCTTTCTCAATAATGTGAGACAGTATAACGCTTTGTTTCAAATGACATCTTTTGGTTGTAAGGAAGTAAGGGAAGGAAATTACATGCCTACTTTTAAAATTCAAGGACAAGTCTACCATTTGATAGGTAGTTTACTTCCTCATTCTACTGAAAGTCACCAATTCCTGCAAATTTATTTTCTTTCTGATGCAGATCAAATATCAACTCGATCGAATATTAATCCATCGTTGAAAAGAGAACTCATAGAATCATTACAGCAATCATTACAAGAGCATAATCATCTGATTCGGAGCTTCAAATATAACTTGCAAAATAGGGCAATGAACACTGATGAAAATTTGAAATTAATCATACACGCTGATCGTGTTCCATCTAATGAACACCGAGGACGATATAACGCTCCTACAACCAATGAAGTTGCAGTATTGCTGATCGATGAAGATAAAGGTCCAAGAGACATTGTTTTGCAAAGTCGAAGTGGAGATCTGCAGTGAGTTTCTGAAATTCATAGAGCCTATGATTCTCTTCAGTATCCTCTTCTGTTCATAAGAGGAGAGGATGGATACTATGTAACCATTCCGCAACAAAACAATTCTAATCGTTTCGAAACAGTTTCCTGCATGATTAGAGAAGAGGTTGAAGATAACTATCTTCACCATTTTAGAAACCTATTTAATCAATACCTGGTTGATATGATGGCAAAAATGATATCGGAACGATTAAGCTACATCCGACATAACCAAACGAAGTTACGTGCTGACGAGTACATTCACTTACGAGATGCATTAAATCAAGATATTGATGTGAACCCCAGAAACATTGAACAATCCATTATTCTTCCCTCTTCTTTTACAGGAGAGCCTCGGTTCATGCATGAAAAAACTCAGGATGCCATGGTGTACGTACGCAACTTTGGACGTCCTGATTTGTTCGTGACTTTCACATGCAACCCCGACTGGCCTGAGATAAAGAAAGAATTATTCGTAGGACAGTCTTCTTCACATAGGCACGATATTACATCGCGAGTTTTTCATTTGAAATTGAAAAAACTAATGAATCTCTTGACAAAGAAAAATATTTTCGGCATCGTTGAATGTCACATGTATTCTGTTGAGTGGCAAAAACGAGGCTTGCCGCATGCTCATATACTTTTATGGTTGCGTTCTAAAATTCAACCAGATGTAATTGACAAAATAATTTCTGCTGAATTACCAGATAGACAGTCTGATCCTCAGCTCTACGATATCGTATGTGAAAATATGATTCATGGTCCCTGTGGTGCGCTTAATCCAACATCACCTTGTATGGTCAATGGGAGATGTTCAAAAAGATATCCACGACAATTCATCACAGAAACACAAACTGGAGATGATGGATACCCAACTTATCGAAGGAGATCTCCCGAAAATGGAGGAGCCACTGCTATTTTGACATCGCGTAATACCACCTTCGAAGTAGATAACCGTTGGGTGGTTCCATATTGCTCTATGTTATCACGGTGTTTTGTTGCTCATATAAATATAGAGTACTGCCATTCCGTGCAAGCTATAAAGTATATATGCAAATACATCAACAAGGGATCGGATCACGCGACATTTTCTATCAACAAGAATTCTGATGAAATAAATAATTACATCAATGGCCGTTATATATGCACTTCAGAAGCTGTTTGGAGATTTTTAGAGTTTCCCATTCATGAACGGTACCCTACAGTTGTACACCTTGCTGTTCACCTACAAAATCATCAACGCGTGTATTTCTCAGAGGTCAATATACAGCAAATGGTAGAAACTCCACGAAGAACTACTCTTACGGCATTTTTCGACCTATGTCAGTCAGATGAATTTGCACGAACACTATTGTATTACGAAGTTCCACATTACTATACATGGAGTAATAACACATTCTCGAGAAGGTAACGAGGACAAGATGTTGAAGGTTATCCTGGAGTAAAACGAGATGCGGCACTGGGTAGAGTTTATACTATTCACCCTAATCAAACTGAATGTTTTCATTTGAGAATGCTATTACATCATGTACAAGGTCCGACTTCTTTTGAGAGCTTGAGGACTATAAATGGAGTTCTCCAGCCCACTTATAAAGCTGCTTGCCAATTGTTAGTACTATTGGAAAATGATGATCAATGGAAAGATACTTTAACTGACGCTGCAATTTCGCAGACGCCATGCAAATTGAGAGATTTATTTGCTATAATATTAGTCTTATGTGAGCCTTCTCAACCTTTACTGTTATGGCAAGAATTTCAAACTCATTTCTGTGAGGATATTCTCTACATGCAGTTGTCAAATACAAAATGACTACTCCTTAGCATATTCTGATAATATCTTCAATCAAGGTCTCATACAAATTGAAAATAAAGTTGTGAGTCTCTGTGAGAAATATCTGACAGATTTCAGTCTACCTTCACCTGTTCGAGACCAAAATATTTCAAATAATCCACTTGATGATGTATACAGACATACGTATGATGCAAATGAACTGCGGAATTTCGTTGATGCTAACTTGCCAAGGTTAGTACCTGATCAGAGAGTAACATTCGATATTGTTATTAAAAGCGTCAGTGATAACAAGGGTGATATTTTTTTTCTAGATGCACCTGGTGGAACTGGCCAAACTTTCCTGATGAATTTGATTCTGGCTAAGGTTAGATCAACAGGAGGTATGGCCTTAGCAGTGGCATCGTCAGATATAGCTGATACTCTTCTCACAGGAGGTAGAACTGCACATTCAACTTTCAAGCTGCCACTAAATGTAACTTGCGAACAAGATTTTGTATGCCACATTCGTAAAAACAGCCGCCTTGGAAAAATCATGCAAGAAAAAACTCTCATTATATGGGATGTGTGCACTATGAGTCACAAAGCTCATATCGAAGCTATTGATCGGACTCTAAAGGACTTGCGATCAAGTAGAAAATTAATGGGAGGTGTAACATTTGTGTTTTCCGGAGATTTTTGGCAGACTCTGCCAGTTATTCCGAAAGGGACACGAGCGGATATCGTGAGGGCATGTTTGAAATCATCAAGAATATGGAATGATGTTACAACCTTACATTTAAGAACAAACATGAGGGCACATCTTGGTGGTGGTAACTCTGAATTCCCTATTCATATTTTGAAAATTGGGAATGGGGAGATAGCTAATGATGATAATTATATATCAATTGATGATAAGGTTGGTAATATTGTCCATACAATAGAAGATATGTTTTCTAATGTTTATCCTGATATTCAAAATTTACATCAAAAGCCTTACGTTTGGCTATGTGAAAGAGCAATAATTTCTCCAAGACATATAACTGCGCAAGAAATCAATGATAACGTCTTGAAGAAATTTGATGGTGAAACTCGAGAATGTAGGGCGATTGATACAGTGGTTAATACAGAAGATGCTGTCCATTACCCTCAAGAATTTTTTAACTCTCTCACTCCAGCTGGATTCCCGCCATATAACTTGGCATTGAAAGTTGGTGCTCCAATTATGTTGTTGCGAAATCTGAACCCGCCAATACTTTGTAATGGAACTAGATTACAAAGTCATGCGTAATCATATTATCGAAGCTACTATTCTCACTGGGCCAGCAGCAGGAGAAATAGCTTTTATTCCTCGAATCCCCATGATACCGACGGATTTACCATTTCAATTCAAGCGTTTACAGTTTCCTATAAAGTTATCATTCGCAATAACTATAAATAAATCACAAGGGCAAACTTTTAAATACGTTGGAGTAGATCTGTGTTCAGAATGTTTTTCACACGGTCAATTGTACGTAGCCCTTTCGCGCACCGGAAATCCTGATAATCAATTTATTTTAGTTCTAAACTGTAACATAACGAGAAACGTTATCTACCCTGAAATATTTTAAGAATCTGGACCTTTTTGAAGACTACTAGAAATTTCAGGGGTGAAACCGAAATGGGAAATATTCTTACAATATATTATGATTTCTATACACTATTCTCGCGGGCGAAGCCGCGACGGGGGACGCTAGTATATATATATATATATATATATATATATATATATATATACGCACACGGCGAGCTGGACGCGTTGACTCGCCCCACCACAAACGAGTCCCCTCGTCTCACTGCAAAAATAGATTCGGAGAACCGCGCGTCTCGGTGGCTCAACGGCGCTCGCCCACGTGTTTTCTCTCTCTCTCTCTCTCTGGCTCTCTCTCTAGAGTCGCTCTGCGCGGAGAGATCCCCCGCCGGCGCTGACGTGCACGTATTCTCTATCTCTATCTCTCTCTCTTCGCGCGGCGAAATCTCCCACCGGCGTTGTTATGCACGTGTTTTCTCTCTCTCTCTCTCTCTCTCTCTCTCTCTCTCTCTGCATCACGAGGTTTTTCTTTATCTTTCTGTCTCTCTCTCGGCGGCAGCGTACCAAACGAAAAAAAAATTTATTTCCCGCGGTCCTCGGACGTCGCCCTCTCTCAATTGCCGGAAAAAAAACGGCGACTCGATTTCGCTGTTTTCGCTCTTACGAACTATGCGACGATTTTCCGATTACGCTACCCGCACTTTTATGTGAATGAGAAAAAATAAAAAACTCACTCTTGAGGAACTCTTGACTCTGGGGGGTGGCCGCTTTGTAGCTCTGCAATTTTCCTCCTCTGAACCTGCCGATGACCTGGCTTCTACGCGCGCTGGGCACACAACCTGTTAGAGTTGCTGGAATTGTAGATGGTCTAGGGAAGAAATACAATTGCACACTGAGTTTATATTTAAAGTTAAATATATATTAAATAATACTCTGCGCTCTCTGCTCTGAATACAAAAAAAAATAAACTATATAATAAGGCACAAGAATATGCACGGCTCTGGAGATCGGCTGCGTGGAACACTGAAGAAGTTTCAGGCGTCTGAGCAGTAGAGAGAGCGAGCAAAGAATGAGGACCTGTGGCGCGTGCAAAGGCACGCGCGCAGGAGTTAAACAGAAGAAGGGCGAGAGGGGGAAGGCGGGGAAGATCTTATTTTCCCTTCGCGCTTACGCGCGATTGACACGAAGTCTGGCGCTTCGCCGACACTTTGTCTTGCGGCCTTTTAGGGCCCGGCAAAGATGACTTATTTTTGTCACTTTTGAATTTTCGCAATCCGTGCTTATTACTTCTTTTGAATACCCTCAGATTTTCCGTGTAGAAAACCACGCTCTCGAGAACACGCTTTCGAAAACTAAGTTTTCCTGACATGGTACGGAATCTCTCGATTGCATATGTTTTAGTACCCGCAAAAAACCTCGGGTTTTCCCGTCACAGCACGGATCAGGCGTGTTAGGACGGGAGCTTAGAGTTCATATATTACGTCTTCCGTTCATCTTTTTAATCTTGATATGTAATAAATTATAATTTATTAGTATCGTTTTCCATTAAATTATATAAATAGTTTCTGTCTGCTATATAATTAAAAGTCTAGATTTCATTTAACTGTGTCTTTTCT
Source organism: Gastracanthus pulcherrimus (assembly GCA_949152435.1). Lineage (NCBI taxonomy): Eukaryota > Metazoa > Arthropoda > Insecta > Hymenoptera > Pteromalidae > Gastracanthus > Gastracanthus pulcherrimus. Next base: position 95,025,484 of record OX424573.1, on the reverse strand, counting down.
ATCTTTAGATTACTTTGAATATTTCTTTTGATTGACAGTAAACTTATATAGCAATTGAATCCGATAGAACCTCCAGTGTATTTTAACGATGAAATAACGATTATTTCTCATTTTTTATTTCAAACCATAAAAAAATGAAGTTTACAAACGTTAAAGGGAAAATACTTAACCTCACGCAGAGTTCAACGAATTGACGTATGGGCCCTAGGCAACCAGAAAAACTCAAAGCAATGGCAAAGCAACTCTAAACTTGTCTAAAACATTAAAATTGGTTTACTCTTTAATATAAGTTTACTGAAAAGGAAAATTTAATATACTTTCCATTGTTAATAAGATATAATATAATTCGTTTATAGTGTTACGTTGCGCGTAAGCAATAAATGGCGCGAAGTTAATATGGAATTAAATCGCGTTCACCTCTGGTTTTGGTCAATACATGCGTAATTTACCTGGGAGTTGAGGCCTTAGCAAAAGCAGGATAGCGAAGATGATATTTAATATGATAGTAGTGAAAATAGGAAGTGCGAGTTTACGATAGGATTACAAAGGCTTAGAAAGGTATTTTGGGGCTTACGTTGTGTGGGTGTGTAGGCCTTGGTTCCTCGTAGTCGGGCTGACTGAGCTGCACTGCGCTGCGGGCGGTGTCGTACTCGAGATGGTGGCGGAAGATATGAATAGGAGCGCAGGTACAGCGAATAAATAAGCGCGAGCTAATAAGTTTAAGAGCAGATTTATTATGTTAGAAGTACAAAGTTAAATATAAGGGCGTGTCCCTTTTACAAGTGAGAAGTCAAATAACAAACTGGTGCGTACGTGCTTACGGCTCAAAGTTTGAATGCAGAAGGCTGTATGCTGAAGGCAAAAGTGTGAGGGCAAATGGCCAGGAGCCATGGGGAGCTATGCCTTTTATAACCACGCGGGGGTCGCATGCTTAGCCTAAACTAGGAATTGATTATGCGTACTCGAGGAGGGGGCGACAAAGGTATAGAGTCGCGGAAGGTAAGTCGGCAAAAATTAGGGTAGATGAGTATGTCATCGAGGAGTATGAGGTAAGATAAATATAGCTTGACGACGAGAAGGTGTATGTTAGGTGATGATCTAGATGTAACAATAGGAAGCGTTCTTTAAACAAACATTTTAATAGCTCTTTATGCTAATAACCAAAGTAGCTTCGATATTGAACTTTCTTATTCTTTTATAATTACATTTATTAAATCATTCTTAATAATTTGATTACATTTTATAAATTCATTTAAACATATTGATTTCTATTTTTGAAAGAAATGTGCACTGCTTCTGTCCTTTACAAACATATTTATTTCAATAGTTTAAAACAGCTGAAATGTATTATTTATAAATGCTAAAAGAATTGACGAGTATTTAATATTGCATTCCAGAATCATGTTCTTCAAATTTGTTTAAAAATTACATAACGAGGTGGATATATATATTTCAGTGTGTAAGTGTATGTGTAAGAGTGGAGAGAGTGCATATCGTTAAGTTTCAAATTGCCGGTGTTTCATTATGTTTAAATAATTTTAACCACAAAGTGTCTAATAGAATTTCATTTTCTTATTTTTTTAATAAGGCCCCTAGAAATGATAATACTGGTGGTAATATTGGCCCGCACAAGCAAGTTTTAAGTTTATTTGTCAGTGATTATACTTTTTCTCTCAGGAGGAGAGCTACGCGGTACGCCGGAGTCGCAAGTCAGGTTTCTTTTGCTCTACTTTATTTTTTTTTTATTTTCGTAAAAAACGTGTGTTATGTTAACATCGCCGAATTTCATTCCTACGGATGAACATAGCATCATCCGACATGCGCAATTCGGGTTTAGAAGGTTAAAATAAGAGAAAGACCGCGTATTAACACTTAATTAAATGCACGTGCACTACGACCGGGTAACAGAGGCTGGTTAGCGACGTCTTATCGGCATGCGGCGTCAGCTTCCTCTAAGATCACTCTTCCTGCCCTTTGTGCGAGCAGTCGTACAGCGATTGATCGGGAGCTATTGCACAGTTGCGGCTTAGCTTTCGGTGGAACAGAGCTACTGTGCCGTACGCGTTGGTGAATTGGTTTTCTCCCTTCTTTTAAAGTCGTGTGACAATGTTGACTATGTCCTACAGTGAGACACTTCTGAAGACAAAACGGCGGGTCTTCTTCACGGCCACCGCCAACATGCTATATTCCGCTTAGGAGGATGCACAGCTATTTACCTATGCATCAATACCCCGCTATGTAGTGATGTCGGGGGATCATCACTACGAGGAACTTTGCTGCAAGCAATATCGAAAGGTAAGTTTCTTTTTTTTTATTGTGTTCTTCCATGCATCCTTTCTTTCTTTTGCTTTGCTTCTCTTTTTCTCTTCTTTTATTTAGTGATTGCATTTTCACTTGTTACTTTCTTAAACTTGATTGATTTTAATATTTGATTATGTATAACAATACATGATCATATTGTTTTGAATCGCTTATGGGGCAAAATGGTTAGTGTTCTTGATTCTTGAGATTATTTTCCAATAGCTGCTTGTTTGAAAACTTACAGTTTTTTATGTTATAGAAGGCGTTATGATATGTAATACTTTTTCTGTCTAACTTGTATGAAGTAAAATGTCTGGTGCGATATCCGAACGATTAAAAAACGATACGTTCGTGTGATCGCAAAAAGAACAAAAAAGAAAAAGACTGCCCTTGCTCCTAGACGTTTCTTCGAATCTGTTAATTTAGATGCTGAGGTGAGTTCTTGACAGCTAATGCTCTTTTTAGCTTATCGAGATTTATTATTTTGATGACGTCACCATTTTTCAGTTTAGCTTTCTTAAGATGGTGATCTATACTGATTATCTCATAAGGGCCTTCATAATCTTTGTCATATTTTCCTTTTTGAGACTCCTTTAACCTATACGCAATATCTCCTTCTCGAAAGTGTACCACGTTAAGCTTCCTTTGAATTGTAGAGAGGTTGTGAATGAGATCAGTAATGTAATGTCCATAGGTTCGCCGCATTTTGGCCTAAGACTAATTAATAGGGCGTGAAACCATAGGAGTCCTGGCGTGTGCAATTGTATGCCTGTTGACATATAGGCACCCATTCGCCCCAACTATCTACCTTGTCGATGTATTTTTTTAAATACTCCGTCAACGTATGATGCATGCGTTCAATTCTGTCATTTGATTGAGGGTGATAAGCTGTTGTACAGTACTTATATATTCTAAAAATGTGCGCAAAGCCCTTTAGCATCTTATTCAGAAAATGTGTGCTTTGCCGCCTCGTAATATTCCTTGAACAGTTTCTACCGATCTTTCACTGGGGGAATCGGCAGATTATTTAAATATGATACTGCCATTATGGGTGATCCTTCGAATATAACATCGAAAAGGTCAATAAAAGTTGTCGATTCTGACAAAGTGAGAATGGCTAAGTCTCTTATTACCCCAAAAGGGGGTAATATTACTTGCACACATGTGCCTTTTTAATTTTTTGATACAGTCTGACAGGACCGAATTTAATAGCTTTTCATCTAAGTGATTCTTTATGAAGAGACCAATTATATTAATATCTCTGAATTTCGTGGCATAGATATCATCAATCTTACACTTAGATTCCGTGGTATCAGATGCTGTGATATGTCGCCGCTCGGTCAATGCTTCCAAGATTTAAGCATTGAGGAAACCGTCTGCTATTAATCAGCATACGATATTTTCCTTATAGTGAAATGGGTGTTCATTGATCGATTTAGTTCGAGTCAAGGGCGACGGAGCTTGTCCATCGGAGAAAGCCCAAGGCGGCTTTTCCTGCGGAGGCCTGCCGTCCCTGACAAGGCACTTACACAAGGCGCTCACCACCTCTATTTGCGCTACCTCTGAGCAGCGCACGCTGACGCAGAGGGGGTGAGCTGATTTTGCTCTTGCCCTACTGCCAGCATTCGCTAGCTTTGTCGGGCGGCGTCGAGATGCCACCCGAATATTTTTTCATCGGCGGCTCGTAGTTTTTATTTTTATTTTTACTTAATGGTAAGCTTCAATTTTTATTTGGTTTCTTAGCGCTATCTTGTTCCTCGCTACTCGCGTTGTCGTCTTTTCCCTTGTTTAAATTTTTCAGTATTATTTTTATCGAAAATTGAGCCACCTCACATATAAGGTGTGTAATGCTGACCAATTAAATGTAGGTGGACATAGTTTTCTGTCGTATTTACAATTATGTGGCAGAAATCCACTCCTCCTGTTTCTAATTGGTGATGGATACATATATTTTGATGAAATTCTTGCGTAATTTAGATTTTCATATTTTGTCCTTGAAGATAGAATTTTTCTAGCTTCTTTCGTATCCCCGCGCATCGGCGTTTACATTTTTAGTACCTTTTCTGTAGACTATGTCAAATTCATAGGCATGTAGTGTTGCCTTCTACCTGTTAAATCGACATACACTGTGCGAACGTGTTCGTCGCCTCCTTTAAGCCCATGCTCATACGAGAAAACTCCCAATGTAAAACGCGCTAAGTTAGAGGGCATGAGTATTTGATGGAAACCCTGCTTTAAAGCAATTACTGTAATGATATTGGTAAGCACCAGCTGCTCGATTATGTCCCTCTTGTATGGAAGTGGCCAGCAGCTGCCAACTGTGATTTCATTTCAGGTTCTGAAATCAGTGACCAATCGCCATCTCTTACTACCGTCAGCATCCAATTTCCATTTCGATCAGTCGTCAGCTTGATCTCGCGTGAGAGCAGAGTCGTTGGCGGCAGTGGCTTTTCGTCAAGCCCAAAGACGCCTGAAAATTCTGTAACTAATTAGTTCCAACTGGAATTCCTTAATATGCTGTAGTTCTTCACCGTTGCAGTCTTCGGTGTCTATCATACTCATTAATTTATTGACCCTTTCATCACGTAAATCTAAGTTTTCATCGAGTATTTTGTTTTTCTGCGTGACATCCATGGGTTCATTATCTATATCTTTTCATGTTAAACGCATTATGTTCACATGCACGTTTAATTCTTCCTCGTCATCCTCACCGACGAGAAATGTGCCCTTAGCATTTGTTATTTCGCAGTAGATTAACTCTATTTGCGGGACCCGTAACTTGATGGCATGCTCGACAATATTAATACACTCAGCGTACACGCATTTTTCGCGCCCGCAACCCATAATCTCCCGCTCTCTCGCCCGACCGCTGGTTTATAATCTTCATTTGAATTGATATATCGTCCACCAAACTCACATTGCTATACTGTAAGATAAAATCCGCGAGCAATGTTTCTACCGAAACGTAACTCATCACTCTCGCCGCATAACCATCAGCTGCCGTTCTTGACAACTTACCCGTGAGTGCTAGCAAAATAAGTTTTTCCTAGTGGGGCCAAACATTTCGTTAACCTATCGCGCTGCAACACAGCATAGATTTAATTTGTCTGGATTTATATATAAATATCTGGATAAATATAGCGCTTGCGAGAACGTGAGGCTGTATCCGCGAGCATTCGACCCGTTATTGTGTAAAACTTTCAAATTTGGGATTAGGGCTGATGCGAATGGCTCTGAAAAATTTTGGCATGCAGTCGTGTGTGAATTCGAGTTTTGTGTCTCACTATTTGCTGTGGGAGAACATTGGGATATGTATGTTAGGAGTGTGATTTTGTCGTCCCATATTATGTGTGGTGTGCTGGATCGTGTTTCATGAGAGGTGGACGTGTATGGTGTTCTCATCAATTTATCAAGTGTTCTTTGTGGTGTAAAGACAGGTGTTTGTGTGGCCATGGTCGTATTTGTAAGTCGTATGGGTTCCGAATATAAAATGTTAGAGGTACTATCGTGCTCTTGTCTCAGTGCTTTATTAATCTTAAGTAGTCTGTCGGGATCTAAGAAGACAAGAAAGGGTGTCGGTTCCACTTGGGTCGACTGTGATGAGGTTAGGGTAGCCAATCGCACCGAAATGTCCTCACCATGCGTCGTAAAATGGTTAACCGCGTTGCTCGCTTTTCGATCAGGGTTGAGGGAAAATCCTGATGCTTTCGTTGCTTCCAATTTGTCATTAAAGTCGGCGTTTTTTATTGCGTAATTTATGATATTATTGTTGGCGGTATCTGTCACACGTGAATTAGGACCGCCGGCCGCCACTCCTGCCTCCCGCATATCGTACGCTTACATATCTGCCGGCGCACTATGCCGATGCGGCCGTAACCTCTTCACGAGTTCCGCGCGATCTTCCAAAGTTGCGTTTGTAAAGATTCTCTGCCAAAAAGGGTCTGTCAACTCTAGCAGGTCCGTATTGCCGTGTAAACTGGGGGCACTCGCGTGGGACTGACGCTTAGAGATGAACAAGTTTTTCGACATTTTTCCTTAATTAATTTTTGGTTGACAAATTATTAATTAATGTATAAATAATTAAAATTCACGATTTTCCCGGTGAAAAAATTATTAATTAATGCATATATAATTAAAATTCACGACAGGCGTTCTTTTTACATCGGCGATATCACGTGTATGCAAGTTTCCGGGCGGGAAATACCCCACAGGGGACAAATTATATTAAAACCACAAATACTTACAGATACAAAAATTGGACGATGTAGATCAAAACCAGCGCGAACATTCTTCTTTTCATCTTCCAAGCATGAGAAATTATGTACGTCCTTCCTGTCAAATATTTCAACATCCTTCCTGTCGAATATTTTGACGTCCTTCCTGTCAAAGATTTCAAAGATTGAAAGGGCCTTTGTACGTCCTTACTGTCAGCGCGTCTGGGTGAAAAAGGCCTCTCGTGTTTCCTACCTCTGCGTTTCAGATGAAAGAGCTGCTTGAAAAGCTGCTCGGCGGCTGAGTTTTTGCTCTTTCAATTGTATGTGAGTCTTGCTCACGACGTCCCTTTTGTTTAAAATTATTCAATAGTCACAGTTCAAAGTATACCCGTGTACGTTTATGATTACTACAAATGTACGTTTTATGATTGAACTATTTTATTAAAATATTTGAAATATTAAGAGAATTAAGAAACGTGATGTGGCTGTGAATGGAACCAACGACCTGCTGCGTGAGACTCCAGATAACGCTCTGCTACGGCGAAATTTTACAATGGTCGAAGAAATTTTACTTATATTTTACAAGTAATAGTTACAATGATAATTCCGTTAAGTATATTATATTATATTGTATCGTATTTGAATCTTATAAAAATAAATCCTGCATAATTTATAAATACAATAAATGGTATATTTAAAAAAAATTATATTATATTATCTATATTTCTACGATGCCGGCAAAACAGAGTGCTGTATCGTACTTTCCCTTATACGTCTTCTCTGTACTTGACCGAATCCTAAGAAATTTTTTGGGAACAAATTTACAACAAGGAATCTTAGAAACGCGATAACAAAAAGGATTCTGGAATAATTTTGTTTGATTTCGTTGACAGTAAAATTTTATTTAATAAACATTAATTTATTTATTTAGTAAATATTATTAGGCAAATTTTAAATTATTATATATTTTTTATTATAATAAATATAATTTTAATTCTTTTACTAACATATTTAACTTTACCTTGATGAGTAAAAATCTGTTCTCATATATTAAATTATGCAACAATAAAATTAATACACATGTAGTCAAGAGATAAATTGCTATAGCTTTATACTTTAGATATGACGTTCGTTTCCTCCTGGTGGAAGTTTTACAATAGTTTTCTATTAAAACGTATTAATTTGTTTGAAATATTTCATAACATATTCTGGTAATATTTCTGAAATATTTTTTAAATAGGTACATACATTTTCGAAACATTACATTAAAATATTATTGAAATATTTTCTGAATATTTCAAGAAATATTTAGATAATATCTTTCGAAACGATTTCATAGAAATATTTTATAAAATAATGATGTAATATTTCTGGAATATTTCCAAACATGTTCTGTAACCTTTTTCGAACTATTCAAGTAATATTTCTTGAGAATTGATAGTGTAAATAACGATATATGGCCAAGAGGCGTACTATATGAACTGAGAAAAAAAAGAAAATATTTTTATTTGCTTCTGTATCAATAGAATTTACCTACTATAATGTTCTTTGTGTTGCAATTACGAGCACCCGGTAAGTTACAATTTTAGGTATGAAACAATTTACCCTAATTTTCAACACCCTATTAATGTCTTAATTATTGACTACTTTGCATATATGCATAATTCATTTTCACCTAAAAATATGTAACCAATTTAGATAAAATTTGAAGGTGGTCAGGTCCCCTTAAAATGTATATCTTCAGTTACGATAGGTAGATATAACTTTTATTTTTATGTAGTCATTATCTATAACATGCCATCTAGAAAATGCCATTTAAGGCACACCCGACTGGGTCCGCTCAGCTGGATAGTGTGGGGCTGGTTGGGGATGCATCCGCCGTGTGTATAATATAGGACGAAAAATTAAATAAACGAAAACGCGGAAATACTACACAGCCATTGCATTGCAAACCGACCCACTGAATCCTACCACTCTTTCTTCTTCTGGCGGAACCTTTCGGAGAAGAGAATTTCCCCTCAAGTTACATATCGACCTCGATTTGGAATTGTGTTCAATGTATTGGAGAGATGATAAGTATGGATTTCTAATGATTGACAAGGATAGCGTTATCAATATCCAAAGGGCTGCGACTGTTTTGCTATAAATATAACGTGTGCATAGCCTCAATTACCCAGGACCACAATATGAAATCGGGGCAGAGCATTTCTGATCTCAATTGATCTTTATGTTTTAGTGGTCGCTGATCACGATGCCGGTCTCCATATGACCCCAGCACGTCTGGCTCAAGGACAAATGAAGGTCTGTTTTGACAACCACCAATAACACCTTCATTGATTTTTGCTTTAAAAATATTGCAAAATTTGTCGAATGGCTTTTATATACATAAAAACATCACTCTCCAATACCCATATTGTTTGAAAAGCTATTTAAATAAGTTGAGTTTGATATGTAAAGACGAAAGGATTACAAAATGACTAGAAATGAGAGCCTCTTTAATAAATAGTCGCCAGTCACAAGCTATTTCATTCAATACTTTAATATTTATTTATCAGTCCTGCAGCAGAATTAAATGGAACCAAACCCTTTACTTTTGAGAAAAATTTCCGAAATGGACGACCTCGATCACGATAAAAATTGACTTTAGTACATGGAACTAAATAATTCTTTTCTTCTGATCTTGAAGCCAAGAGTTCGGAAATCTCTTTCGAAAGACCTGCGTCCCGAACCAAGTCTCATAGCTCATCTTGATTAAAACGGTGGGTATTCTCGCTTTTGACCACCTTCAAATTCTTGTGAATCATTCAATATGATCCATTGCTGATCTTTAAATTCTTGAAATAATATTCTTATCTATGTGATGAGTTTCTATTTTAGAGACTTCGTCAATAGACATCTGATGTTTTCTTTCATCCTATCCAGTAATGACTAAAACAATTTTAGTTACAGATTGAACAGATGCATAGGATATTGCAGAATCATTCTTTTTATAGTACCCAAATATATTGGTCAAGCGAAAACAGCAATCTGTGATTTAATCTGTTGACTCTTGCCAGATCGTAGGCAAAGCAAATGTTTATTTCTTCTTTCATGTGATTCGCAAAAAGCAAGAAATGCATAATATTTTCGAGATTCAAGAATTGTTCATTTCACTAGCATCTATATTAAAACAGACTCATTTCTTGTTTTAATATCAGTCTAAAAGATCGAAAAAAGGATTTGACTTCCAAATGAGCTTCAAATGACCTCTAAGGGTCACTTTGACGAAAAAGTCAAAGCGTATCTGGACGTAGAATTTTTCGTTCTTTCAGAATCCGGGGTCGAAAAAATCATATAGGTCGATTTAAGGGGTTTGACCTTCATTTGACCTTGAACCAGATGTGCTGGGGTCATATGGACACCGGCATCGTGATCAGCGACCCCAAGAACATAAAGATCAATTGAGATCAGAAATGCTCCGCCCCGATTTCATATTGTGGTTCTGTGTTATCATTCTACCGTGAGTTCCTCAAGCATCACCATGGAAGAACTACGTAGAAGGATGAAAATTCTTTGTCAAATTGTTAAAGCCCAAGAGGCATTTAAACGTAAGTACAATTCAATAAAGCGTGATAAAACTACTTTCGAGATAGCTATGGGTGAAACTTTCAAACTAATAGTAGATCCACTTAAAAAACTTGTAACTTTATCTGAAAAATGTAAAATGGAAATAGTGGATTAAGGCTCAGACTTCCACGCTGGCGATCCGGGTTCAAATCTCGATCAAACCTCTGACTTTTTTTCGTGAGAAAAATTTGTCAAGTATATTCACTCGGGATCTCCTTTATAAGAAACCATAAAGAGGAAATCTATGGAGAGCTTATGCTAAGCAGAGAACCTTACAGGTGAGGCGTTGGTCGGGGCCTTCATGCTTCCACGTTAAAGGTAAGCATGAATAGTCTACAAATTATTCTTTCAAGAGTATACATGTACTCTAGACGATCGAGAGGAATTTCCATCAACGAGATCTTCACAATCATAGCACTAGTCCTCGTCTCTTTGTTCGACTGGATTCTCACGAGCCTTGCTTGTTCTCAGCGGAGGAGTGGGGAGAACTGTAGCAGTAAGAGCGGCCTCTCTCAGCTGTGCAAGTATAGACAGACCCGCGCACGTGTTAGTGCCATCTTGCATAATCTTACTGATGGCAAATAACTGCGGTTACCGGTCGGTGAGGTGGATTTTCCCACACATACACACACACATACACACACACACACACACATACTCGCACACATACACACACTTGCATATACACATATATACACACATATACACTTTCTCTCTCTCTCTCTCTTTCTCTCTCTCTTTTTCTCTCTCTCTCAACTTCGACCCGACCTGGCCTAGCAAACACAACGTCATCGATTTGGCCATAAACTTCCGAGCTCCTACTTTGTGTGATACTCCTTTCACATATAGGGACTACAAAAGTTTAGATCCACAGGAGTTGCAGTCGCTTTTATCTAGCTATGATTGGTCAGCTTTTTACGAACAAGATGTCGACTTAAATACAGCGTTGGACTGCCTTAATTCCAACTTATTAAATGCGATTAACATCTTAGCTCCATTGAAGCGAGTCAACCCTCGCAAAGGCAGTCCACCCTGGATTGATGATGAAATTTATCAATTAAACAAAAAACGAGACGCCACGTACAGACGATACAAAAGGACTGGCGATGGGCGATTTCAGAGTGAGTTCGTTAAATTGCGCAATGAATCTTTATTTAGAAGGGAGCAAGCACGGATATCGTATTACCAAGGAAAACTGCTGGGTAAACAGCAGAGTGATATCTGGAAGGAATTGCGCAATTTGGCACTCCTACCCAAAACCAGAGGAGGGTTGCGCGGGTTCACGGCGGAGGAACTTAACACCCATTTTGCGGGAGTCTCAATCTCAACAAATGAGAATCCCACCTCAATTGAGAGTCTGGTAGCATCTGCCAGTGATGATGGGTTTAAATTCAAACCTATCGGGCTGGCAGATGTTATACTTGTGGTGGCGCATTTTTCTTCGCAAGCGAGGGGCGAGGATGACATCCCGCAGAGTGTGGTGGCAAAGTCATTGCCGGTCATTGGGCAACACGTGGTGAACTTGTTCAACTCTTCTCTGAAAAAGGGCGTATTTCCGGACCTATGGAAGAAAGCACGAGTCGTGCCGCTGGGCAAGTGTACTACACCATCGTCGGCGTCGGACTTTCGTCCTATTGCACTGCTGTGCTTTCTTTCTAAGGTTCTGGAGAAAATCGCTCATGACCAGATCCTGGAGTACATGACTGAAACTAAGCAACTTGACCCTATGCAATCCGGCTACAAGAAGAACAAGTCGACACAGACTGCTTTACTCAAACTGACAGACGATGTAAGGACAGGCGTTGACAAGAGACTAGTGACTTTACTGTTACTGTTTGACTATAATATGAAAATATATGCTTCAGGTACTAGACCAGCAGTAATAGCAATATACAATATTCTTTTTACCATAAAATTTTAAAAATAAAGAAAAATTGTTAGTAATTAAGGCATTGCAAAATCAATATCGGAAGAGAATGACTGAAAATTTTATTCAGCATTTTACAAATAGATAATAGAATCTCGAAAATAAACAAAGAACATTTAATCCGACCTAACTAAAAATTCAGTACGCAATCCTAGGCGTGATCATATAAAAATACAAAAGAAGAAAATACAAACGAAATAAGTTAATTAAGCAAAAAAGGTAGTATTATGAATGCATATTAAAAAAAAAAAAAATAGCTATATGATCATCAGAATCAATTTATTTTTGTGTATATAGAAATGAATAGAAAATTATATCATTTGTAAATGTTAATTTCACTTTATTACTTCAGATCAACATCTTTTATAACTAATTTATGACTGAAGTCATTTGGTTAATGATATGACCAACTTTTAAGAAAAGAAAAAAATAAATTCATATGTTATGTATTATAATGTTCAGAATAACCGTCTCATAACAATATAACAAACGAGTCAGTTTTTCAGATGTATATCAGTCAATATAACGTAGTATAATAGGCGAAAGTGTCAGGTGTATTAAAATACCACTAGCATTTTGTAATGCAAAATATCTAGTCAGTAATTGAAAACCAAAACAAATGTAAAGATATACTCTAAGTAAACGTAATCGATTATTCTGATTGACAATCACTACTACCATACAAACGATTGAAAGAAATACTGCAGAATAAATATATTAGCATATCGATTTATATTCGCAAAAATTGTGTACGTAAGTTACGAAAAAAGCTTTAGAATACTTACAGTACTTATAGCATTCTATTATATCATAGTATTTTATAGTAGTATTATAGTTATCAATCGATAAATAGACTAGTACCATAAATGTATTCGGTGCAATGAAAGCATTTTTCGTACTAAATGTAAATTTTAAACGTTGTCGATTTTTAAGTATATTTATTAACACATCAAGTAATGCCAATGTTGACCATTTCTACACACATGCAAAAGGGTCCATTTTAAGACACCGACTCAACAGAAGCAAACAATAACTATAATATTTCGTTAAATATTAAATAAGTTATAATAATCTTTGTGATAAAATTTTGTATCTCAAGGAACTTTGACAAACTATTATAACACCTCGAATGTAATAAAATATGTAATGTACGAATGAAGTTGTAATAAGGTATTCAAGAAATATCGGTATTGTTAACTTTTTAACAACTTCATTGGTTATTCAAAAATACAAATATGTATTAATATTTAATTAAGCGCGATGAAAGATAGTAAAGAAATTGAAATCATCTAATTAATTGTATAGAAACAAATCTTGGATAGTTTAGCCACAGGTAACCAAGTGATATTCCATTATTAATTGTAAACTATAAACAACCTTGTAAAAATACGAACAAGTAAATTAAATGAAATATATGACATATACATGTGAACAATTTAAACAACTTACACTAAACATATATTTAACATATAAAGGTTAACAAAATTAAGTGATAAATAAGTAAATAAGGCTACTTTTTCGTATTTTATTAATTTAAAGGAACGCAAATCCCATGTAACGGATTGTGTCATTCGAAAGGGACTCGTTGTAGAACTAGATATAATGCGAGGTGCAGCATCACAACAGAGGTAGTACACCGCGATGCCACGTGATAGCGACTAAGGAAGAAGATTTACTCCAACTACAAGCACCATTCACAGAAACTATCTATCTAGCCGATCTTCAAGGGGTACACCAGACGGACTTCACTAACTCGAAATACAAAAGTAAACAACGAACATCAAAAGTCCCGATTCCGAAGAAAGAAGTTGAGATGCCGCAGAGACGCCAGGCCGACTTCTAAAAACTTCCTATCAAGAAAAGACGATCAGTCTGCATGTTACTGGAGTTCATAAAAAAATGTATGAAAAATCTTCGTAACTGCGAAGATCCAATTGCAAAGGCAAAAAAAAGAAAGAGAATGTTATATCTGTATACATATGTAGTAATTTTATGACATAATGTCGATCAAATGTTATATATATCGTAACGAGACAAAAATTGCATCAAGATAGCTGGGTTCGCAGCAGATTTTCGCAACGCAAATACTCAAGCACGCTAAAAGGTATTTTTACAGCCGGCACGGACTGTCCAATCACCGGCAGAACAGCTCGAGTTAAGAAAAAGCTCGAAATCTGCACTCGCAGGAGCGAGTAGGCTGTGATTCAAATTGCATCGCACCGACGACGCGTGTCTGCAGGGGCGGGCCTGTTAGGTCGAGATCATCGCCTAATATACACCTTCTCGTCGTCAAGGTATATGTATATTACCATACTGAATCCTATTCATCGACCTTTGCTATATAACGAGTATCCTACCTTGTCTACCTGATACTCCACGATGATACTCATCAACCTTAATATTTCCCGAATTCCCTTCCGCGACTCTACACCTTTGTCGTCCGCTCCTCGAGTACGCATAAATAATTCCTAGTTTACGCTAAGCATGCGATCCCCGCGTGGTTATACAAGGCATAGCTCCCATGGCTCTTGGTCATTTGCCCTCACACTTTTGCCTTCAGCATAGAGCCTTCTGCATTCGAACTTTGTGTCGTAAACACGTAGGCAACAGTTTGTTATTTGATTTCTCACTTTTAAAAGGGAAACTCCCTTATACTTAACTTTTTGTACTTCTTATACAATAAACTTGCTCTTAAACTTATTTGCTCGCGCTTATTTATTTTCTGTACCTGCGCTCCTATTCATATCACCCGCCATAATTTCGAGCACGCGGCCGCCCGCAGCGCAGCGCAGCTCAGCCGAGCCGACTACAAGCAACCAAGGCCTACACACACACAACGTAAGTCACTATCTTATTAAATGTCATTTTTGCTATCCCACTTTTGCTAATGTCTCGACTCCCAGGTAAATTACGCAAGTATTGACCAAAACTAGACGCGAACGCTATTTAATGTCATATTAACTTCGCGCCATTTATTGCTTACGCGCGACGTAACACTGCTGAAGCTAGTACTCAAGTTAGCTGTACTAATGAGCTTAGATATATATGACAGAAGCTAGGGAACATTACGTCCGAGAAAACAACGAATAGCTGACATATTCACAAAGGCTTTGCCTTTTTGAATTGCATACAAAGCTGATCTAATTACTTTTAAATCATGAACTAAAATAATCATTATTCTTTGTTTCTTTCAATCTCTAGTACATAAGTTAGATTCGGGATATACTCAAATTCGATGCGGTCAATATCTGAATCAAACAAATCTGCTCGGAAAGGAGTGTTGAGTATAAGCGAGCAGACTTCATATCTATACGAGACAGCCACATATATATATATATATATATATAAGTATAAGATATAAGAATGTACATATTGTGAGGGCTCCTACGTGTCCCCACTACTTCGTCTAGTACGGCTTGCGCTCATCAGGCTCATCAGCTCGGGTATCTATATTATTATTAGGTTAATTACAGTCCGAGTCTGAATAAATAAATAACGTTATATTGAAATATCTATGTACAAATTATTTCTGTCCAAGCGGACAAGGTTTTAGCATAAAATAATCTTAATGCTAAAAAAACTGCTGCCATTTCATTAGCCTTAACTTCCTCAAACTAAATAAATCGTTTAAATATAAATTTCTTTATTCTAATATATTAATTTTAAATTGATATATTTCTTTCAGATTAACAGATAAAAAAAATTCTACCCGGGAGGACCTTAGCAGTATTTACTTGGCTCTCCAAACCAAGCGTGCAGCGACAAAACATGCCCAGTAGACGCACACAATGCAGCGCGGTTGAGGAAGGGGAAAAGTATGGGGAAATAGACTTATTTTCAATCTTCTGCGCATCTAGTGCGCGCGTATTGTTGTCCTGTCACGCTTGCTTGCAAGAGCCAAGCAAATACTCCTTGGGTCTCGGGTAGTAATAGCTGCTTATTTCTATCAGTGTATGTTTCATATTTGTATAGCCTGTATATCGCTATATGTGTGTAGTGCACGTTCGATGGAAGACTGAAAGCAACACAGCTTTTGCAGAGCCATCAAACGGTGACCAATCACAATCAGCAAGGTGAGACAGGAGGTCGTCTAGCTGGATTGATTTAAAGTCCCCGTAGCTAAAGGAGTCAGCTACAGGGGATGCAGCAGTTTCGACCCCAATCTCAACCTCTATGATGTTATGGTGACTGGGAAAGGGCACCGGCTGATTGCTGATGCACAGAACAACATCATTGGCATCTGTTAGGATTACATCAATCCATGTGTGAGAGTCTGTTGAGTCGCACCTTAATCAACTATTTGAAGGTTAAGATCATCAGCTAACAGCCTAACATATTTTGCATCGACTGATGTTTTGAGTAGATTCGCATTCAGATCTCCCATTATAACTTTGTGACAAAATTCTTGCGTGTGAGAGGAAAGCTGGTCTATTAGAGCAGAGCCCTATAAAAACGGTACATGAGGTGGCCTATATATGTGTACAACAAAGGCGGGGGGAAGGCTGCCCTGTTGAATACTGCACATTATATATTCAGGTATTAACGGCCTGCCCTCCTCTGTAGTCGGAGAACTGCGTCTGAGGTTGGCCTTAAACGTATTGTGAAATCAGCTCCTCTGACCGAAGTCGGCTTGTGCTTATTATTTCTAATTTCTGTGTAGATGGCAGGATACGGCATAGTATAGCGTGTGCCACGTCTACACGCTTACTGACATTACCGTAAAATATATTGGAAATAATTAATTGTGTATTAGCGGTTTTATTATCGTTACTTTGCATTGCCCCCCACCGACCATTTTGATGCGCGTGCTTCGTACAGATGATGCTGCAACACCGTCTTATTAATATTACTTGAAAGATTTTTATTGTTAACAACTAAGTTGCAGTCGTCATTATTATTACTGTCGTCATTATTATTATCTTATACTGTGCTCAGTTTGTTGCTTCTACGGAGATCGTTGCACATGCACGTTGGCCACCGTATCCAATCCTACCGATGGATTTAAAAACTTCTTGATACATATTTGATGCAGCTTAAGGGACGCGAGGCGTGGGAGAGATACAGGTTCGGTCAATCTGACACGATCCATTATCTCTTTCACGCAGATTAACTTGCATCACTGCAAAAACGTATCGGCAATTTTGATTAAGCGTATGGCGGAGGTGCACACAGGTATAGCACTAATCCAAGAACCTTGGATTAGTAAGGGCAGAATTGCAGGATTAGGGGGCGGCGGGTTGCTTTTCCATGGAAGCGAGGGTCATCCTAGAACCTGCATCTTAGTAAAAGGTGTGAAATGTGAGCCCTGGCTGAGGAAGGACCTCACCACGGTTATAATCAAAGTAAAGTGGAAAAATGGCATCGAAAGGGAAATAGTAGTAGGCGCTGCCTACTTTCCATACGACTCTGAAGCGGGACCGCCTCCCGAAAAAGTAAAGGACCTCATTTCAGTGTGCGTACAGGAAAAGAAGAACCTACTTCTAGGCTGTGATGCCAATGCGCACCACATAGTCTGGGGTAGTTCGGATTGTAACAAAAGAGGAGAAACTCTCCTGGAATACTTAGCGGGCACGGAACTAGACCTCCTCAACAGAGGTCGAGAACCGAACTTTAGAAATGCGGCTCGTCAAGATGTGATTGACATCACTCTGGTCTCCAGGAGATTGGACAGGCTAGTCTCAGGCTGGAGAGTCTCAGATGAAGTCTCTATGTCGGATCACAGCCATATTTTCTTCGAAATCAGAGAGATTCAGGAGGAACGAAGTCAATGGAGAAACCCTAGGCGAACGAACTGGGAAGGTTATGTAAGTGATTTGTCAGTAAATCTGACGACTCTCACGGATAAGTATACCTCGACAGAGGTTATCGACAAAAATTGCGATCTTATACAAGACGCAATTATTGGGGCCTACGAGAAGAATTGTCGCCTTCGCGACAAGACTTCACTCAATCAGACGGCCTGGTGGAATCCAGAACTGGTGGCTACGCGAAGGCGAGTTAGGAAGTTGTATAACAGATCGAAGAGAACGAAGAGCCACAAAGACCTGATGGCCTTTAGATTCGCTCAAAGAGAATATAAAGAAGAAATAGCGTTGGCAAGGCGAGAAGGTTGGATGAAGCACTGTGAGCAAATGAACATTTGATCGGAAACGGCCAAACTGTGTCGTATTCTGGCTCAAGGGAACAGGAATAACTCGGGTTCCATTAGGCTTCCGTCAGGGGAGCGGGCGGCGAGCGGAGACGAAGCTTTGGACTCCTTGCTCTGGCCCCACTTCCCAGAATGGAGGCCGGACCAGCCAGACGTGACCGATACTGGAGTCCTCGATTCACTGAACGCTTAACGATCGGTGGCTCATAGGATAATACAGAGCGAAAAAATTAGATGGGCTATAGGGACTCTTGAACCCTATAAAGCAGCAGGGGAAGATGGCATTTTTCCAGCACTCTTGCAGAAAGGAATGGAGGTGCTCTTAGCACCGCTGGATGATCTATTTAAGGCATACATAATCTGGGGTTACATACTTCAGAAATGGAGGATAGACAAAGTAGCGTTTTTACCAAAGCCCGGTAAACCCACCCACGAGGTAGCCAAAGATTATAGGCCAATTAGCCTTACGTCTTTTGCTCTCAAAACATTGGAAGACTGTTAGATCGTGATGTCAGGGATAATGCTCTTGCGGCTCTGCCGCTGTACCCCAGACAGCATTCTTATCAGGCAGGGAAATCGGTGGATTCGGCTCTCAAAGAAGCCAAGATGTTAACAGCAAGCAAAGATGTTAACCACATCAGAAAGGGAATGAAAAACAAGGGCATGGTGTTGGGAGCTCTGCTAGACATAGAGGGAGCATTCAACTTCACTACTACGGAAAGTGTTTGCCAAGGTGCCACTGAACACGGAATAGACCACTCCATCATCAGATGGATTAAAGCAGTTACTGAACAACCGGGTGATCAAGGCTTAGTGGGGTTCCTCGATCAGGCAAAGAGCTGTGAAAAGGGGGTGTCCACAAGGGGGGGGGGGGGGGGGTAATGTCTCCAACCTTCTGGTCCCTCACGATCGACAGTCTCATTAAAGCACTAAACGAAGCGGGATTTTATGCGCAAGCGTACGCAGATGACATTCTCATACTGATCATGGCGGACGATGAAATTATCTTAGCAGAACTTATGCAACAGGCTCTTTCGGTCGTTGAAGACTGGTGCAAAAAGATGGGCTTATCCGTAAATCCATCTAAGACAGTACTAGTTAATTTCACAAACAGATATAAGGTTAAACCGCTCAAGGATATCAGTTTGTTTGGAGAGAAGCTCACCATCTCCAGGTCTGCCAAATACCTGGGAGTGACATTCGACAGCAAACTGAAATGGGAGGAGCATATTCAGGAGAAATATAAAAAATTTGTGAGTGCCTACTGGGCGTGTAGGCGGGTTTTCGGTATCAATTGGGGACTAAAACCCCCCATGATTCAATGGCTTTATACGGCAGTACTCAGACCTAGACTCCTACATGGCGCTATCGCCTGGTGGTCTAGGTGCTTGGTTAAAACGGAAAAGGAATTTCTGAACCGTATCCAGAACCTTATGCTAAGAGGGATTACGGGAGCAATGAAATCCACACCGCGAGCGGCGATGGAAAGGCTCCTAGACATCCCACCCTTAGACCTGAAGGTTAGAACAGAGGCGTTTAGCGCCAATGTTCGTACATTTACGAAAACGGAACGGTGGGAATATTGGGATAAAGACATACTTGAGGAAGCTGGCGTCGACCTCAGGTCATTTTCTAGAGACAGGATAACCCGGAAATTTAATTTCTGGAAGTCTTACGTTATAAAGCCTCTAACTAGAGAGGACTGGAAAAGTGGGTTCCAACACCCAACATCTTCCAATAGGATTTGGTTCACAGATGGTTAAAAAGCGAATCTGGCTCTGGGGCGGCTGCCTGGCTAGCGGGAACATCCCGCGAACTAGTGTTCAGCCTCGACCCCCACGCGTCAATTTTCCATGCAGAAGTAAAAGCAATCAGGGAAACGGTGGGTATCATGATAAGTGACGAGCTGGAGGGTAGTGAAGTGGTTATCTATTCCGATAGCTCCGCGGCCCTCTCAGCGCTTGGCAAAGCGGAAGTAATCTCGATAGAGGTTTGGAAATATGTGAAAGCGTTAAACAAGCTAACAGAGAATAACAAAGTGACCTTAGCTTGGGTTCCAGGACATGCAGGAGTTTTAGGCAACGAGAAGGCTGACCGGTTAGCAAAACAAGGGGCGGCTGGGTGCCGAGTCACATATTGCAGGGTGGCAATACCAGAGTGCTCAATTAAGAGCTCTCTTAGAGTTTGGACCCAGAATAGTTCTGACCGTATCTGACGGGAATCATCAAGAATGAGACAGGCCAAAACTTTGATAGGTAGCTCCTCACCGCCAATCGAGAGCGGTGAGTTAATACTCCGCTCCAAAAGCTCAATAAGGTAAGTGGTGGGTTGGTTCTTGGGGCACTGCAGGGTAGGCCATCATCTTTTTAACATGGGGCTATTACGGGTTGATTTGTGCAGATGGTGTGGTCCGGAGGAGGAGACCTCGACCCACCTGCTCTGTTATTGCTCGGCTTGGGCAATAACTAGATGGAGGTGGCTTGCACTCCCCTTCATTAAACCAGAAAACTTGGGAACAATGAAGCTTTCATTGATCTGCAGATTTATAGGCATAATTAGCAGTAGAATGGAGGGTGGGACCTAAAACCAAGGGGGATAAGCACAATGAGCATGGCCTGAGTGCTGGACCGGCACGTCCCCGAAAGGGGCCACCAGTCAATCCCGTCTCTCTTACGAATACGAAAAACTCAGTGAGCATGGAAACATTCAACAAATTTATTCTCTTAAAAGTAAAGTGTTGAGCACCGCTTACGATAGTCGAAATTTCAAATGGCCGGAAGACGTTATGTTTAAGTGTCAAGAGTTTCTGTTGTACAGATTATATACTCGCCAGCAGGAGAAATCACGCCCCTTGATGATTTCATCATAATTTTTATTGATCAATACAGTAAATATGACTGTAAATCAAGGCAATTTCTCCTAGATAGTCATGAATTTCACGTCAATTTTTATCCGAAAATTTATCTGTATAACTAGGTAAGTCGTATCCCCAGAACAAGACCGACAACTCAAAATTGTATATTTTTATAAAACCAAGCAAGCAACGTAAATTTTTTACAAAATTAAGATTTTTTACTTGGATTTCAAAACTGCATTATAGTTTCTCAACCTATTTGGTTCAACTTTCCAAATGTATGAGGAACTTTTATTTTCATAAGTAGTATAGCAAGACGGGTTCTGATCCAAGGAAGTTGGTGTCGGAACCCGCATAGGGTTTCTGGGGGTTCCCCACCATTAGTGCCAGAACGAATCGAACCCGCATAGGGTTTCTGGGGATCCCTCACCCTTGGTGTCAGAGCCCGCGTAGGATTTCTGGGGGTCCCCCACCATTGGTGTCAGAACCCGCATAGGGTTTTTGGGATCCCCTACCTTTGGCGTAAGAATCCGCATAGGGTTTCTGGGGTCCCCCAATCTTGGTGTCAGAACCCGTGTTTTTGTGTGTATATGTGTGTGTGTGACAGAGAGTGTGTGTTTGTCTGTGTGTGATTATGATTGTGTGTGTGTGTGTGTGTGTGTGTGTGTGAGGGCGAACGATGGGGCCCTCACCCTTCTCCTTAAACTTCGTGGACTATTTACCAACTCCTTGCCGGCGGCAGATAACTCCGGTTATCTATCGGTAAGGTAGATTTCAACACACACACAGACACGCACTCACACACACACACACACAAAATGTACAGAAATATCCGACCTTTCATTAATGGAATATAAAGAAAGTTATTTACGTTTGTACAAAGACGTTATGCATGGACCAAAGACGACAGACTGTGGCGGGAGTATCAGATCCTCGCATCAGTCGCAGAACAACGAACCAAAGATGCACGAGAAATTTTTTTGCGGAATAGAATCTTTTAAGCTCTTGATGCCAAAAAAGACATCTGGAAAGAGCTCAAGGCTCTGGGCGTTCTGCTAAAAACAAGAGAGGAGCTTCATGGTTTCTCGCCAGAAGAGCTCAATGCCCTCTTTGCAGGGGTGTTGATCTCGCAAAGTGAAAGTGACGAGGAACTTGACAACGTCTTGACCACTGCCAGTGATGACGGATTTGACTTTCGAGAAGTTAGTTTCTCAGACGTGGTCCTGGCTGTTGCCCACTTCTCGTCACAGGCTAGAGGTGAAAACGGCATCCCTCAAAGTATAGTGGCTAAGGCTCTTCCGTTTGTGGGAGATCGCATTCTCAAAATCTTCAACTCCTCCTTGTCCAGTGGCATTTTTCCGGGAACTTGGAAAGGGGCTCAATTGGTGCATTTAAAGAAGAAGCCTGTCCCATCCATGGTGTCAGATTTTCGACCAATTGCTCTGCTGAGCTTTCTTTCCAAAGTCCTGGAAAAAATAGTACATGACCAAATAACAGACTTTTTACTAAAAAACAACACTTTGGACCCGATGCAAACTGGTTTTCGACAGCATTACTGTACACAGACAGCACAACTAAAACTCACTGAGGACATACGAACAGGTATTAACAGCAACAAAACATTTTTGACTTTCTTGTGAATGTTCGATTTTAGCAAAGCATTCAACACCATCTCACATACAAGACTACTGCGTAAGCTGATGCGCATGGGTTTCTCGAGGAGTGTTCTCCTGTGGCTTAAATCATATATAAAGGGGTGACGACAGAAAGTCGTTACTAATACAAAAGGGGAATCTGGTTGGCTAACTACCAAACTTTGCGTACCACAAGGCTCAGTCCTAGGACCCTTGCTCTTTAGCCTTTACATAACCGACCTACATGTCTTTACAGTCTAAAATTTGTCCGTTCATGCACCACAGAGGCACTGCAGAAGCAGCTGGCATGTGCGCTGATACTGCCTCACCTAGACTACTGCTCAGTGGCTCTTTCTGACGTATCAGGGGCTTCAGACACGACTACAGCGCTTGCAGAATTCATATGTGACATACATACGTGGTGTTAGGTGGGATGAGCGTATCACTTCCTATAAGGAGGGTCTGGACCTGGCTAGGTAGGGTAGTTAGGTAAGGGTGGTGCGAAAGAGCTCTTAATTCCGGGGTCGCGCACCGATAAGGGCCTATTCTCATTTAGAGGTCAAGGTGCGCACCTCTGGAACTCGCTCCCAAGCAGTGTGAGCTGCCTACCATCATTTTGCAAATTTAAAATGGCGTTGGGGATACACCTAAAGCAACTGCGTGGTGCCGAGATTACACAGAGATGAGCCCGTGGACTGTGTTAAAATGATTGTATTCGTCCATTTCTGTGTAGTCCTAATTTATTTTAAGCGTTAAACGTTAAGTATGGGAGTATTTATTAGCCTGAATGATTGTAAGAATGATTGATGAATGAGTGTGTATTTTATATATGCCGCGACAGACGTACGTGCAATGTGTGTGTATATATTTTTTGTTATCTTTATTTTACTTTTTGTGTATGACGAAGCGCTCTGTGATGAACTTTTTAACTTTTGACTTTATAGCATTATATTAGATTTTATAAATTGACGATCTGTGATAGCGAACGAAGTTTTTATTCTATGTAAGAAAAATGTAATACAAATGTAAATGTGTTTAGTAATGTGATAACAAATTTATAAATTGACCTATCTTTTTTTAACGATATGTAAATACGGTTATGTAAATGTTCTCTCTCTCTCTCTCTCTCTCTCTCTCTCTCTCTCTCTCTCTCTCTCTCTCTCTCTCTCTCTCTCTCTCTCTCTCTCTCTCTCTCTCGACCTACAGATTTATATTCAAATAGAACCCGAAAACATCACGGAGGGTGTGGAGATTTTATCCCGTGCTGCACGAGCGATTGCTGATTGGGCCGAGGGCGTTACCCTCAGACTGAATAAGACCAAGACTAAAGCTATTGTTTTCGGTTCATGCAGATACATCAACGCTCTTGAGTCACAAGGTATTCCGGAAATCAGTCTGGGAGATGGTGTCTTTGTCCCATTCTCGCAAACCGTTACGAACCTGGGTGTTATTCTTGATTCTAAGCTCACGTGGAAGTCACACGTCGATATGGTCGCAAAAAAGGTTAACAGAGTATTGTACAACTTGAGGTTTTTTAGAAAGTATACCACCCAGGATCTGCGCAAGCATCTAGCAATGGCTCTGGTTTTTCCGCACCTTGACTATTGTTCTGTAGGTTACCTTGACGCGTCACTAGAATTACGTAGCCGACTGCAGAGACTCCAAAATTCATGTGTGCGATACGTACTAGGTGCTAGGAAAGATGAGCACATCACCCCTTACAGAGAAAAATTAGGATGGACAAGAATAGACTCGAGAAACGCGGTTTTCATGGCGATCACCGTCTATAAAATAATTAACATCAAAGAACCAGTTTACTTGAGATCTCTTTTTAAGAAGAACGAGTATAAGCGCCCTGTAAGGGCCGAGGTAAAAGAACTCTCTGTTGCACACATGTGTACTGAGCCAGGAAGAAGATCTCTCCAAGTACAAGGTGCGCATTTGTGGAACTCACTCCCTTTTGCTATTCGCACTTTACCATCATTAATGACTTTTAAGGCGGCGGTTAAAAAATACTTCGCAAACTTAGATTATTTATTTATTTATTTATTTATTTATTTATTTATTAATTTATTCATTCATTCATTCATTCATTCATTCATTCATTCCTTCATTCCTTCATTCCTTCATTCCTTCATTCCTTCATTCCTTCATTCCTTCATTCCTTCATTCCTTCATTCCTTCATTCCTTCATTCCTTCATTCCTTCATTCCTTCATTCCTTCATTCCTTCATTCCTTCATTCCTTCATTCCTTCATTCCTTCATTCCTTCATTCCTTCATTCCTTCATTCCTTCATTCCTTCATTCCTTCATTCCTTCATTCCTTCATTCCTTCATTCCTTCATTCCTTCATTCCTTCATTCCTTCATTCCTTCATTCCTTCATTCCTTCATTCCTTCATTCCTTCATTCCTTCATTCCTTCATTCCTTCATTCCTTCATTCCTTCATTCCTTCATTCCTTCATTCCTTCATTCCTTCATTCCTTCATTCCTTCATTCCTTCATTCCTTCATTCCTTCATTCCTTCATTCCTTCATTCCTTCATTCCTTCATTCCTTCATTCCTTCATTCCTTCATTCCTTCATTCCTTCATTCCTTCATTCCTTCATTCCTTCATTCCTTCATTCCTTCATTCCTTCATTCCTTCATTCCTTCATTCCTTCATTCCTTCATTCCTTCATTCCTTCATTCCTTCATTCCTTCATTCCTTCATTCCTTCATTCCTTCATTCCTTCATTCCTTCATTCCTTCATTCCTTCATTCCTTCATTCCTTCATTCCTTCATTCCTTCATTCCTTCATTCCTTCATTCCTTCATTCCTTCATTCCTTCATTCCTTCATTCCTTCATTCCTTCATTCCTTCATTCCTTCATTCCTTCATTCCTTCATTCCTTCATTCCTTCATTCCTTCATTCCTTCATTCCTTCATTCCTTCATTCCTTCATTCCTTCATTCCTTCATTCCTTCATTCCTTCATTCCTTCATTCCTTCATTCCTTCATTCCTTCATTCCTTCATTCCTTCATTCCTTCATTCCTTCATTCCTTCATTCCTTCATTCCTTCATTCCTTCATTCCTTCATTCCTTCATTCCTTCATTCCTTCATTCCTTCATTCCTTCATTCCTTCATTCCTTCATTCCTTCATTCATTCATTCATCCATCCATCCATCCATCCATCCATCCATCCATCCATCCATCCATCCATCCATCCATCCATCCATCCATCCATCCATCCATCCATCCATCCATCCATCCATCCATCCATCCATCCATCCATCCATCCATCCATCCATCCATCCATCCATCCATCCATCCATCCATCCATCCATCCATCCATCCATCCATCCATCCATCCATCCATCCATCCATCCATCCATCCATCCATCCATCCATCCATCCATCCATCCATCCATCCATCCATCCATCCATCCATCCATCCATCCATCCATCCATCCATCCATCCATCCATCCATCCATCCATCCATCCATCCATCCATCCATCCATCCATCCATCCATCCATCCATCCATCCATCCATCCATCCATCCATCCATCCATCCATCCATCCATCCATCCATCCATCCATCCATCCATCCATCCATCCATCCATCCATCCATCCATCCATCCATCCATCCATCCATCCATCCATCCATCCATCCATCCATCCATCCATCCATCCATCCATCCATCCATCCATCCATCCATCCATCCATCCATCCATCCATCCATCCATCCATCCATCCATCCATCCATCCATCCATCCATCCATCCATCCATCCATCCATCCATCCATCCATCCATCCATCCATCCATCCATCCATCCATCCATCCATCCATCCATCCATCCATCCATCCATCCATCCATCCATCCATCCATCCATCCATCCATCCATCCATCCATCCATCCATCCATCCATCCATCCATCCATCCATCCATCCATCCATCCATCCATCCATCCATCCATCCATCCATCCATCCATCCATCCATCCATCCATCCATCCATCCATCCATCCATCCATCCATCCATCCATCCATCCATCCATCCATCCATCCATCCATCCATCCATCCATCCATCCATCCATCCATCCATCCATCCATCCATCCATCCATCCATCCATCCATCCATCCATCCATCCATCCATCCATCCATCCATCCATCCATCCATCCATCCATCCATCCATCCATCCATCCATCCATCCATCCATCCATCCATCCATCCATCCATCCATCCATCCATCCATCCATCCATCCATCCATCCATCCATCCATCCATCCATCCATCCATCCATCCATCCATCCATCCATCCATCCATCCATCCATCCATCCATCCATCCATCCATCCATCCATCCATCCATCCATCCATCCATCCATCCATCCATCCATCCACCCACCCACCCACCCACCCAAATATTCGGAACGAAAACGTACTTTTAATCGTCAATTGAGCGACTTTCCTTCGACAAAATCTATATCTGGAACGCCCTCTACATGAATTTCCTTCAAAAACATCTCCGGCGTAAGTGCCATCAAACCTTCTTTGTCACCTGACATACAAGCTATAGGGCGAGCGTTTACAACCGACTCACAATCATGTAAGACAATATTCAATTCTTCATAGTTCAACAATGCTTTCCCGAGATTTCTCCTCAAAAGGTCTTTGAGAATACGTACGATCCTCTCCCACCATCCGCCCCACCAAGCCGCGGAAGGTGGATTGAATCGCCACTCGATCTTCTTAGTAGTACAATACGAAGTGATGCTCTTCCAATCCACTGCTTTTAGCATGCGGTTCGCTTCGACGAAATTGGTTTCGTTGTCGCTATATATCGTAGTCGGTCTTCCTCGACGCGCGATGAATCTTCTCAACGTGTTCAAAAATCCGTTAGTTGACAACGTGGTTAACAATTCAAAATATACAGCTCGGTATACAGCACATGTGTAGATGCAAACCCAAGCCTTCTGTCCCTCCTTGAGGAACAGTAGACCAGCGTAGTCAATGCCAACCACTTCGAAAACTTGGGCCTCTCTGACTCGATTTAGGGGCCAGCTTGCCGCTGGAGTCTCCAGGGTTTTTGCTGTATATCTGCGGCAGATCACGCATTTATTTATCATAGAACGTACTGCTCGTCGACAGGAGAGTATCCACACTTTGTCTCTTAAACTCCCCATAGTAATATTGATGCCGGCATGATTCAACGTGGTATGCATATGCAGAATCAATCGCTTAGAAAATTCGTGTTTCTGATCCAAGACTACTGGATATCTGAAACAAAAGTCATCAATTCCGTTAGAGATTACTGTTTTTGTGCGAATTAATCCAAAGTCATCCAAAAAAACGTTCAATTCCTTTAAACGTAAATCGCTCAATCCGTTAAATGACTCCTTTTGCACAATTTTCATAATTGACTTCTCGGCAAAATGAAACTCTTCAACACTGATTTGTCGTTGAAGGTTGCGTTTATCCTTCTTCATTCGGATATTTCCCATGAAACGTAGGACACAGGCGACCATCTTCACAACTTTGTTATAGTCTGAAAATCTAACCAGGTACCATGGGACTACGTCTTCTTCAGGAGTCACGTTCGTACAAGCTGCTATCGTGAAACATGCATTTGGGGAGCATTTCTTTAGCGACTTAAGACTACTTTTACTAATTTCCGAGTTTACAAGATCCTCGTTAACGTCAAATTTTTCTTGGGGCCATTCCGCTTCATTCTGACTTAGCCATGGTGGTCCCTCCCACCATTTCGACGCAATAAGCTGTGCGATTGTGCACCCGCGTGACAGAAGATCTGCTGGGTTCAGCACACCAGGAATTTTTATCTCTTCAACCCTGTTCTAGACAAATCTAGTCCACTGTTGCCATAGATAATAGGTTGCCGTAGTCAAGATAATACGGTTGACGAATCTGTCCAAAAAGTTTTACTCGCATACACCAGGTCTATAGCTTCAAAGAAGGAATTCATCAGTCGAGCACCAAGGGTTGCTGTTAAAAGCTTCATCCGTGGAATTGAAATTTCCTCCGCAGGTCCTACCCTCGATCAACCCTAACGAACAATGCGGCCGCGTACGCGTGCTTGCTAGCGTCGACGAACATATGCAACGAGATCGCATTTTCTTTGGTATCCAAAATCCACCGAGGCACTTTCAAGTTTTGGAGTAATGGAGTTTGCTCAAACCAATTGGTGAATTCCCCGGTCACATCAACTGGAGCCGGCGAATAACAACCAATTTGCTGGTTCCAGAGTCGTTGCAACATCAATTTTGGAAGTAACACGGCTGGACAAGCCCAACCAAGCGGATCAAAAATCTTGTGGGCAACTGATAAAATTTTCCTCTTGGATATTGGTTTCTCTAGTATGTCTGAAAAATTTAAACATAATGAGAGGAGATCCTCTTCTTTATCCCAGGTAATACCCAAAACAGAGCTCAGGCTTTTTTGATCAAAAATACTTGTGGACTCCCAGCCCCGCAATTCAAACCTAGCTTCTTGCATTATCTCGGTTGAGCTTTCTTGAAAGTGTCATCTTTCTTCCTCTGTTGCGACACTAGTCACGCAGTTATCGACATAAAAGGACCTTCTTAACTTTTTTAAGAGATTACGCTCCTCTTCGGTTACAGCAAAACTCAGAACCTTTTTCAGGTGGTGATCGATGGTAGCACCAAGCAGAAATAGGATGCTATTAAGGCCAAAAACTACGCGCCGATGTCTATAAACAACAAGTCTGTCAGAGTCAGTCTTTCGTATCCATAAGAATTTCAAAAAATTGCGATCAGCAGAGGCTATACTTATTTGTAGGAAGGCTTTGGCTATGTCTGCCGTAACTCCAATGGCATTTTCTCTAAATCTTAACAAAATACTGGCCACCAACTCTAGCAGATTGCGCCCGGTTTCTAGGTATTGATTGAGTGATGGACCTTTTTTCTCCGGAGCTTTCTCATCCTTCCCCTGGGTCGAAGCATCGAAGACTGGCCTTACAGGCGTTGTACTGCTTGGTTTGATGATAGGTCTGTGAGGTAGAAAGTAGTCATCATTTTTAATCTCATTACCTGGGACTTCTTCGATTATGCCTTTATCTAGCCAATCCTCAAACACCTCCTGATAATCTTCGTGTAGATTTCCCATCTCGAGTTGCTTGTCTACTTTTTGTAGTCTTTTTTCAGCAGCCGGACGATTGCCAACAAGGGAAGGGTGATTCTCTTTCCATGGCAAGCGCACCTCATATCGTCCTTCTTCGTTCACACGAACCGTCTGCTGGAAGCGTTCCCGCACCTGGTCTAGGTGAGCCTCCTTGGAAATGGTCTCTACAGTGTCGGTGATACCTAAAATGTCAAGCGACCACAAATCATAAATTTCAACATGTCTATTAAACATGGTAAGAACATTTAAAACAGCGTCTTCTTTCTCAGGTGTCTTGCTGCCGTTTCGTCCTAACAGCGTCCATCCAAGTTTTGTCTCGATTGCTGTAGGTCCACCGATGACTTGACGTAGGTTACCCGTGTATAATAGCTCCGTATAGCCCCCGATAAGTATAGCAAACGACTCGCTGTTATTGCCTGTATCGGACAGGACAATGCCTGACTCTCTTAGTTGCTTGAGCCAGCTACCTGGTGAACCGTCGGCAGCGTCAGACAAATTTCGTTTTCGTCAAACGCTCTGATGCTGCATTCGTACTTTCCATCCATACTACTGAGATTAAAGCGATATTCTCGATGAACTTGGGGTTCTGTTCTTTTCCCGCCGAATAAA
The DNA here is from genome assembly GCA_949152435.1 of Gastracanthus pulcherrimus. Lineage (NCBI taxonomy): Eukaryota > Metazoa > Arthropoda > Insecta > Hymenoptera > Pteromalidae > Gastracanthus > Gastracanthus pulcherrimus. The sequence continues at coordinate 94,995,043 of OX424573.1, read as the reverse complement.
AGATGAACCATACTCTTCTGGCCGACGACCTCCAAATTCATCTTCTCAGCAACGCTTTTAAGTACGTATGTTTTGTGCTATCCCGGGTCGATCAGAGCACGAACTACAGTCTCACCATAAGGGCCGTTTAATTTTACTCTAAGTGTTTGCAAGTATACATCTGTGTCAAAAGAGGCATTGTTACAGTTAGAAACGGTGAGGTTTTCGACCTTCTTACTCAAATGATCCGTTTTCTCAACGGCCGACTCCGTTTTCGAAACATCTCTGCACATCAGTAGTACGTGCCGTCGACCGCACCGCTTAAAGCAAGCTCTCTTTTCCTTCGCTATAGCTTGTCTCGCACTAAGCGACATTTGTTTTGCTTTTTCACAAGTCGCGCTTTCGTGTTTCTCTTGGCAGAAAATGCATGTATTTCGAGACGCGTCGTTTGCTGTGAGAAGCCCGGCTGCAGTAGCGACACCTGCGTTATTACTGGTTGTTTTGACGTGACGGGCTAACTTGCCCTAGGTGGCAAGAAAGCTATTATAATTTAATTAATATTAAAGAATGTGTCAATTGATTTTAACGTTTATTTTAATCGAATTTAATATTTATGTTTTTTAACACTAACATTTAAAAGATTAAGAATAAAGCACTAAGAATGGAAAAATTAAGAATAAAACACGTGGTTGTGTGAAAAAGCCGTATCGGCATAAAAAACCCTGATTTATTACTTCACAAAAAAAATACTACATTGAACAAATTCTAGATTTATAAAGAACGGTAAGAGCGAGTGACGCGGCACGCACACACAAAGCACTGAACACACATGCACGGAAATAATTTCGACGTTAATTACCACTAAGGCGTTAATGTTAATGTTAATGCCAAGAAGGCGTTCGAGTCACGTTGTGACAGAGAATCGTTGATTCCCGTTCGTTATTCGCTCAGCTGCACGGTTTTAGTCGCGACGCAGATCTGCCCGCTGCCGTGGTCGTTGAGAAAAGTGCGCGCCCTTCATCCCTATTCGCGTAAGTCCACGATCGCAGGCGAGAGCTCGCGACCCGTGCCGCCATCTCTCGCTGTTTTCATGCATACTCGCACCATACATTCCACCCGCTCATGCGCACGCGCGTTACAGACGTGTGAGGACGGAACATACTCCGGGCGCAAGCTGCGGATTAGAGTAACTTATAGTAACGATATGGCGCAGATGAAATGATCACTAAATACAAATGAACGATATAATTTACACAACTGAATTATGATTGAAATAGAACAAATAATAGAGTAAAGCTACGATTGGCTAGACGTTTTTTTTTTAGAAAAATAACCTATTTACATCCCTTAATTTACGTTAACGAGAATCTTTGGTTTATCTGACACCAGGAAGACCAGATAAATAAATGGTATCAGTTTCCTTTGGAGGGACTGTTCCGTTGATTAGCATGGTTTATCACAAACAGTAAATTGACCTAGACTTAAAACAATTAAACTCTTGGAATAAGAACAAACTATGTACAGAGAGGTTTTTGTTTTAAATCTAAGTACTAGGAAGCATACAAAGACGCGTAATGTTGCGTTTATAAACGCCGTTGGCTGTCTTCACTGATGCGACTCGTGCGATGCCGTCGCTTCCAGGAAACACCTCGAGGATCACACCCAGTGGCCATCTTGAACAAGTTGTAATATCGTCCATAAGAATCACAACTGAACCAGGTGTCAGCTCTGCAGTGGATTCATGACACTTTTGGCGCGTTTGAAGTTCGTGAAGGTACTCTTTGTGCCATTTACTCCAAAAGTTCTGTCTAGCTTTAGTAATGAAGTTGGAAGTCGATAGTCGATTGTCTGGAACTGAAAGCAATGATTTTTCGGGTAAAATATGAAACGGACGTCCTATCAATAAATGAGCTGGTGTTATGGCTAAAGGGTCGTTAGGATCGGATGAAACAGAATATAATGGTCGAGAATTTAAAATCGCTTCGATTTCAATAAAAAAAGTATTGAGTTGTTCATATGTGAGAGTTCTGCCTTTCGAAACGCGTTTTAAATGGTGCTTAAAGCTCTTGACTGCGGCTTCCCAAATACCTCCGAAATGGGGGGACAAGGGTGGATTGAAATGCCATTCAATCCTTTTAGATAAAGCATAGTTTCCTATCGAATTTTTTAACTCTGGTGTATTGAAGAGATTATAAAGTTCCTGAAGTTCTTTGTTTGCCCCTACGAAATTTGTACCATTATCGGAGAAGACATATTTGGGAACTCCTCTACGGCTGACAAACCTGCGAAAAGCGGCCAAGAAACCTTCAGCAGAGAGATCAGTAGCAAGTTCAATGTGAACAGCCTTTGAGACCATACACACGAAAACACAACCATAGGTTTTAAGAAAGACTTTGTTTCGATGTAATTTTTCCTTGATAGAAATCGGACCGAAGAAATCCACACCCGTGTGACAGAAGGCCGGCGACTCATTTACTCGTGTTGTGGGCAAATCAGCCATTTGAGCGTGAACTACTCTGGGTTTTTGACGAATACATTCCACACAATGGCGAACGATATTTCTAATTTGATCCTTTCCATTTAAAATCCAAAACCTAGTTCGAATAGCATAAAGAGTAGATTGAATTCCAGAATGTAAATTCGATTGATGGATTTGTCGAATGATCATATCAGTGACAGGGTGTTTGCTTGGTAATAGTAGAGGATGTTTCTGATCGTAGGGAAGACTGGATTTCTTTAAACGTCCCCCTACACGGATAAGCCCTTTTTCATCTACAAAAGGATGCAGATCGTCAAAAGGAGTACCTTTTCTAAAATGAACCGAGCCGTCGCCAGAAGTTTTAGTCAAACGTCGAAGTTCTAAAGGAAATCTTTCGCGTTGGATCATATTCAAGATTTGACTTTCTGCGTTTACAACTTCTGAACATTTCAATGGAGGTATCAAATTAATTAGTTGCTTTATCCTATCTTCGACGTTTAAGACTTCTGGAAGGACCTCTGAGCGACTTTCTTTAGACTTTGAATTTTTCCAACGCAATATATAAGCGATTACTCTAGTGAAACGCTCAAAGTTCGAAAAACGTGAATAAATCTCGTCACAAGACGGAGTTGTGAGAAGACAAATCCCTTTCTTTAAACCAGGTAATTCAGAAAGTGAATTTTCAATTGATTGTGGCCATTCGTTTTCAGCGAGAGCTAACCATTTAGGACCGGAAGTCCAAAGAGTGTTATTGACGAAGTCAGATGGTAACTGTCCTCTAGAAAGAGCATCAGCTGGATTATCCTCAGATCGAACGTGTTTCCATGTGACTTCGTTTCCTAAGGACTGGATGTCTGCGACTCTATTAGATTCAAAGGTTCTCAAAAGATGAGGAGCCTTTTTTAACTAACAGAGAACAATGGTAGAATCTGACCACAATGTTACCTGATCTGTCGAGAACTCGAACTGAGTTCTAACCTCCACATAAAGTGTTTTAAGAATAGAGACGGCGCAAAGTTCTAATCGCGGAATGGTGATTCCACTCAATGGCGCGACTCTAGATTTACTACAAATCAATTTAATTGAGACTTGACCATGCGAATCGACTGATCGAATAAAAATACAAGCTCCGTATCCGTGAAGACACGCATCGCAAAACCCATGAAGATCGATTTTGACTGAATTTGGAATCAGAAGTTGACGAGGAAACGACACTCCTTCCAAGAGTGGCAACTGAGTTGCGAGCGATCTCCACTTGGTATGGATATCCTGTGGAAGAGATTCGTCCCAAGAAATTTTCGCTTTCCAACAATCTTGAATCAAGATCTTAGCGTAGAGAATTACTGGCCCCAAAAGACCAAGAGGATCGAAAATTTTTGAAATTTCGGACAATAGCATTCTTTTGGTTGAAGTGGCAAGAGGATCTAATGGTTGTACCTTGTAAGTGAAAAAGTCTTGTTGTGACTCCCAAATGATTCCGAGCGTCTTTTGAATGGGATCGTCTTTAGTCACGCAGTCAAGATTGAAAATTTTCTTGTCTATGTTATTCAAAGCAGATTTATGATTAGATGCCCATTGTCTAATTACGAATCCGCCACGTTTTAGCAACTCGATCATCTCATCACGAATACTAAGGATCTCCTCAATCGAGTCAGCTCCAGAAATGAAATCGTCAACATAAAAATCGCATAAAAGAAGTTTGCTGGCACGTGGGAAATCCTCAGCCTCGTCTCGAGCGAGCTGATGAAGGGTACGAATCGCCAGGAAAGGCGCGCATGCGGTACCGAACGTAACCGTATTCAACTGGAATGTCCTAATTTTGCCTTCATGATACCACAGCGTTTTTTGAAATTTCCTATCATCTGGATGAATTAGGATCTGCCTGTACATTTTCTCAATGTCAGCTGTGATGACATAGCGATGGATGCGAAAACGGAGAATTTGCTCGAAGAGTGTATTCTGAAGAGTGGGACCAACTAGAAGTACGTCATTGAGAGATATGCCCGTAGACGTTTTGGCTGACGCGTCATATACTACTCTACACTTAGTGGGTTTCACTAGATTTTTTCAATACAGAGTGATGCGGAAGATAATAACCATCCTCAGTGTCGTCACATAATGTCATGTGACCCAACGAAATATACTCTTCCATTACCCTTTTGTACTCAAACACGGACTTAGGCTGTGATTTAGCCTTTCTTTCAAATGAATAGAAACGTTTCAAAGCTATTCCCCTAGATTTACCTAACAGGAATTTGCCATCACGGAATGGGAGACGTACGATGTACCTACCAGTTGCATCACGCTGAGTGTTGTCAACGTAATGTTTTTCGCAAGCTACGTCCTCTTTAGATCTAACCGGCTCGTGATTGAAATCGTTGATAGCCCAAAACCGTTCTAGAAGTCTATCCAATTTAACTACATTACAAGAGGCCTTTTTCGAAGGAATAAGTGTTCGAGCCCCCCTGGCAATTATCCATCCCAGACGAGTTTTCTGCAAAATGATTTCTGATTCCTCATGACGAAGTTTAATCTGACCGACAGCTAAAATAGATAATGTGGTGTTAGAGGCTAATAATAGATCGACAGATTTAGGTAAGTGAAATTGTGGATCAGCTAATTGAAGATATTTAGGAATGTTAAAATGCTCACGTGGAAAAGTGTCGTTAGGCACGGCGTTGGCAATATTTGGTACCAGCAAAAAGTTTAACTGACCTTTTAAATTATTATAAACTGAATGAAAAGTAGCTTGAATCTGATATCTCGAAACAGTGCACAAACCGTCAACTGCTCCAATGTTAACTGAACATGTTCGTTTAGGTAAATCTAAAAATTTTGCAAATTTTTCAGTAATGAGATTGACGGTGGAACAAGAATCTAATAAAGCACGTGCTACGACCAAATTTCCACGTTTGTTTTGAATTTTAACCACTGCTGTAGGCATCAATTGAGATTCTGAGGGAAATGCGATAGAAGTGTATGAAAAATGAGATAGTCATGTCTTTGAATCAGTGGACGAAGAATCTTCTTCTTTTGGTTCGCTCCCCTGATTCTTTGACGATTGCGAACCTGATCCCTTCTCATTGTGGAGCAAAGTGTGATGATTCTTATTACACTTCTTGCAGCGTTTATCGCTCTTGCAAGGGAGTTGATGAGTCCAAAGACAATTACGACAGATCTTGTTGGTTTTTACAAAATCCCATCTCTCTTGAATAGCGAGCTTGTTAAATGTGGGACATTTGAACAAACGGTGTTCTTCTTTGCATTTGGGACAAGCGGAAGAATTAGAAAACGTCGAAGAAGAAGTAGAAGTTGTCACCAGAGATCGAGCGTTTGTTTCGGGATTTTTTGCTTGAGATTGAGAAATTGCTTCTCCAGCTCGCTTCCTGGTGTTATTGCCTGTGCGAGTATCCGACTCAGAATCAATTGCTTGTAATTTTAAAATCGTACTTTGAATAAACTGGAAAAGATCCTCCAATTTTGGAAGTTTGTCCATGTCCAATCTGTCTTTCCATCTGTTCGACGTTGCTGGAGGCAAACACCGCTCTACGATTCGAACGACAAGTTCGTCACTGGGCTTAATACCAAGGCGGTGTAGAATTTTAAGATGTTGACGAGTCTGATGAAGCAAAGATGCAAGACCATCAGCGGTTGCCTTGGAAAGTTTTGGAAGGTCAAGTATGGCATTCAAGTGTTGAACAGCGACTATGCGCTTTTGATCGAAGAATTCGATAAGAGATTGCCAAGCTGCTTTATAATCATTCTCGCTGGGATCATAATGGGCCACCGTCTCTAGAGCCTTATCAGTTAGGGAAGCAAATAAGTGACTACATTTTACTGCATCGCTGAGATCAGTGCGATTGTGTACAAGAGTGATGAATTTATTTTTATACACCGCCCATTCCTCACGTTTGCCACTGAACAAAGGTAGCTTTATTTCAGGAAGTCGAGGCAAGGTTTGGCGTTCCGTCACCGTAATGCTACTAGTGTTGAATGTAGAATTTGCAATGGGTTCAACTCTTTGTAATTTAGTTACTGCACTAGCAGCATCAAAATAGCGGGACTCGACATCTAGAAATTTTGTTAACTGAGGATTTTCGGGATCTAATTGAACTAATTCGTCGTTGTACTTAAAATACTCTTTATACAACACTGCGATACTATCATGCCGCATTTTTGCGTTGACAGGATCAGGATCAGAACCTTTCAGATACTCTTCTAGTTTTGCCACTTGCGATTCGAGAGATTTTCCCTCCTGCAGAATATACGCAAGGCGAGCCTTTTGCTCTCCGGTGAGAACCATTTTGAAAAACGAAGGTTAAACCAATTGAGAAAGAAAAAAAAGAAAGAAAAAAAAATAAAAAAAATAATTAAACTATTTTAATTATAAATAGAGACGAAACAATAGATTTTAATAGACTTTAATTAATTAAAATAAACTAATGCTATGCCAATGAAAAGGTTATGCAAATTGAAAATGAATTGTTACTTATTGAATTAAAAAATTTACGTTACTCTAGATTGCAAAGTTGAACGCTAAAGTTATAAATTTAAATTGTTAAGAAAAGAGAAAAAATAAAATTTTACAATTAACAATGATAAGTGAAGTTTCGAAACAATGATGAAAATCAAATAACGCAAAATAAATGCGGGTCAGTGTGCTCGAACAGCAAACACCGCACTGCAAAGTTCAACTGTAGCTAGACCTAAAGTTGCGAAAACACGGCCGCGCGCAGCGTCAAGTACTCGCACGATTTTGTTTCGCTCTCCCCCCAATTCTTGGAATCGACGCACTGCGTCGGCCCGAAACAACGAAACCAAAGATTTGAAATTGCTAGATATGACACAAACAACACTTATCTTAATACGATGTCCTAGTCTCCTCGATGTGGCTGGCAACTGGGTGGTGAGGTGTCCTTGAGTGGGAGCGACGACACGAGGCTGAAGCTGTCGAATGATGCAATTGACGACACGATGATCGGTCGAATTTTGCGTGATGTTTAGGCGCGCTCGCCGTCGCCGCGACACGCGCGATGCTCAGCAGGACGATTCCTGTGTGCGCGTGACGTCACTCGCAATGTTTTGTGAGAAAAAACCTCACAGGAGGCACCATGTTTTGACGTGACGGGCTAACTTGCCCTAGGTGGCAAGAAAGCTATTATAATTTAATTAATATTAAAGAATGTGTCAATTGATTTTAACGTTTATTTTATTCGAATTTAATATTTATGTTTTTTAACACTAACATTTGAAAGATTAAGAATAAAGCACTAAGAATGGAAAAATTAAGAATAAAACACGTGGTTGTGGGAAAAAGCCGTATCGGCATAAAAAACCCTGATTTATTACTTCACAAAAAAAATACTACATTGAACAAATTCTAGATTTATAAAGAACGGTAAGAGCGAGTGACGCGGCACGCACACACAAAGCACTGAACACACACGCACGGAAATAATTTCGACGATAATTACCACTAAGGCGTTAATGTTAATGTTAATGCCAAGAAGGCGTTCGAGTCACGTTGTGACAGAGAATCGTTGATTCCCGTTCGTTATTCGCTCAGCTGCACGGTTTTAGTCGCGACGCAGATCTGCCCGCTGCCGTGGTCGTTGAGAAAAGTGCGCGCCCTTCATCCATATTCGCGTAAGACCACGATCGCGGGCGAGAGCTCGGCGACCCGTGCCGCCATCTCTCGCTGTTTTCATGCATACTCGCACCACACATTCCACCCGCTCATACGCACGCGCGTTACAGACGTGTGAGGACGGAACACTGGTACTAGATTTCTTCTTCTGAGATGCCTTACCGATTGCTATTATCGGCTCTTGCGGCGTATCGAGATCAAAACCAGAATTAGCCATCGAAATTCTTTCTTCGATTTGGACCTCGCCTTCTAGAAAGGCCGTAAGGTTTTTTAATCGAGCACTGGCGTCTGATGCGCTTTTGTTTTGCCTTTGCCATGTCCGAAATATTTCCTCCGGCAGCGAGGACTCTACGAGCGGGAACAACATAGCGGCGCACATAGCTGTCGTGACGCCTAATGACTTGAGCGACCGCAAATGCGTCTCCAACTTGTCGTAAACGCTGACGAGTTCACCCTTTGTTAGATTCAATACCAATTTTAGCAATTCCCGCCCGTATACCTCAACGAGCAGATCATTGCGGCCAAAACGACTTTTTAAACTCTCTATGACCTTGTCGTAATTTTCTTTGGTTGGGGGATAGCTATTAACAACTTCACTAGCTCTTGAATTTTGAATAGTATTGAAATTTGTCCTCCTTGGCCATAATCTTGTCTTCGTGAATCTTACGAAATGCGCTCCAAAACTTCAACCAATCCATTGGATCGCCGCCGAACATTCTCAATTCAATTTTCGGAAGCTTGTAGTTCCGGGAATTGTTGACCGTTGTAGACGACCGCCCGACATTTTCTGTATTAATCGGTGACGTGTCTTGTATAAGTTGATGGACAGTAATTTTTGCATACATGAACTTAGATTTGTATTTGTCAGCACCCTCCATTTCTTTTACAAGCTCAGTTTCCTCTTTTTCGGCATCTATGAGCGCTGAGATTATCTTTTCTTGTGCATCATCCAACTCCTTCGACTTCTCTTCCAACAGAGCAAACATGGCTTGAACAACCGCTTTGTCCGGTTCTTGCTTCTCTGTTTCAGCTTTGAAGTTTGTGTGAGTCTTTGTAAATACTGTTCTTAGAGCAGCTGTCAATTTCTATAGCTTGTCCATGATTCTTGCGTTTTTCTATTCACTATACCTTTTTGCACAGTCTCGTATCCGAGCAACAATCACCAAAGAGTCCTGTCACGGTCGTCAGTATGTTGCTTTTCGGATCAAAATATCGGGAGACGTGCAATAAATAAAACCAAGAAGACTGAAAATATTTGTAAGGCAAGCTTTATTCACACAAACGATGCTTACTCGTCGGGAGTCAGACGGCAACTGCCGTGTACAGAAAAAGTGGGGAACGATCACACCGTGAATACAGGAGTTATCCTCTTTACCGACGCGAGTGCTGAGATCAGTTACATTTTTTAACGTTAACAAATGAATAATTAAACGAATTTTTTACAATCTACATGCCAAGTAACGTCATTTTTTCGAACGAATTTGGCATATGATTTGGCACGTGCTTTATCATGCAAAAGTGCTTTTATACATGATTAAACACGTGACTAAGCATGTGAAAAATCACGTAAAATTAATTTTTTCAAAATATAGAATATTATATTATATTATATAAAAAATAGAATAATATTATATTATAATTTTCAAATAAATAACAAAATATAGTTCAGTCTACAATAATTATTTTATTATATTAGTAATTATATGTAAATATAATATATGTATTTTACAGCATAAATTGATAAATCGGTGAGATTTGAGGTGCGATCTCACCTGAGATTCTTATCCAAATATTGGGAACATCCCTTATACATTAATTACAAATTAGTTTTTTAATACTGAGAATTGTCAGTTAAGTAGTTTTTTGCAGCATTTGGAGTAAAATCTCAGTTGAGATTTTAGCAAGAGATTTGTCTAAAATAATTTAAATTTTTCAACAGAAATAAAAATTTTTTTAGATTCAAAATCTATGAACTAATTATACTTTACTGTAATATAAAATAATAAAACGAATTAATGTAATATAAAAAATAATAAAACGAATTTCTGTAATATAAAATAATAAAACGAGTTTTTTTTAAATTACATATATCGCAATCTTTTCCTTCTATTATTTTGCTGAGCCATGCCTCGTCGTTGTGCTGCACGCAGATCTCTTATTTTTTATGATAATAAGTGAGTTGACGATTTCAAAAATATTGCTTTCTCCTCAGCCGAGTAACCTCTCTGCTTTTCTAAAAAATCGTCAAATAAACCTGGAAAAGTGTTATTAATTAATTTTCAAACAAAATTTACCTTATAGCATTTATAATAACCTTACTCATAATTCTCTGTAGAATATATTAGGCTTTTCGACTTGCATCATGCGCCAAACGTCAGCTCTGACTGATTTCCCTTCACCAAGATACAGCTAAAAATATAAAATGTTCAAGTCATTTACAGAAGGTACAAAAACGTATAGTTCAACCCTGGTAGAAAAATAAGTCAACGTGTTATTTCTAAATACTCTAGTAATGATTCTAAGCTAATAATTAAAGCTAAAAATAGGCTATCATTAAGCTACAGATGACCTAAATACTAATTTAAACATAACTTTAAATCTTTTTAGTCAAGGTCAAAATTTTTTAAATTAGCTAAAATTAACTACTTGTGAGTATAGTAGCTAATTTCTAGCTATAAAGTAGTTGGGCTTTCTACTAGGAAATAAATAAAAAAATTAAAAAAAATTAACACATAAATAAATACTCACCAAACTATGTTCAAATGTGTATTGTCTGTTTCTTTCTTCTCGTCCATGACCTTCGTTTGCCTTGGAATATCTGACAGTATGAAGTACTAATTGACAGACACCTACATCTTCAAATGGATTGTTATCAGCTTGTTGATTGTCACCATATTGATTGCCATTATTATTTCGTTGATTGTCAACGCAATTTAGTTGATTGTCATCATCGGATTGTTGATTGTCAACATCTTTATTGCCATTGTTATTTCGTTGATTGTTCACGCCAGTTTGTTGATTGTCATCATCAGATTGTCGATTGTCATCATCAAATTATTGAGTGTCATCATCAGATTGTTGATTGTCATTATCAGATTGTTGATTGTCATCATCAGATTGTTGATTGTCATCATAAAGTCGTTGATTGTCAGCATTGGCATCATAAGGTTGTTGATTGTCATCACAAAGTTGTTGATTGTCGTTATTGTCATTATACAGTTGTTCATTATCAGAAGGTTGAAGATTGTTATTATTACGAGGATTGTTTATAATGGATTTTTTCTTTTTTGTAAATTGTTCTGTTTTTTAAGAGACGGTTTTCTATTATATACTTTTTTTACTTCCAAACTGATCATTATGAACAACATTTTCAATATTTAATTCATCATCACTATCTGTGAATCTTGGTATGACATTTTGGCCAGCACGTTCATCTATTTTATCAATAATTCCTTGCCCTCGCTATTTTTTGCTAATTTTTTTTTGAGAACTATTTATGACTATATAGAATAATATAAAATTATAAAACGTTGATAGCAACCTAATTCTATTTAAACTGTTTCGCAAAATTTGAACTGAAGAATTATTAAAAGAAAAAAATTACGTTATTTATTATGCTATATCATACCTGAGACAGCTGTGATTTACCATCTTTTTTACTTTCATCCTGACTTGCAGTATTGCAGCTAGTGCTAGGAATGTCACTGTAATTTACTCGAGCAAACTTTGGTCTAATTTTTTTTAATGCATTTACTTCCAAAGTACCACATAATAACATACAACACATAATATATTGTATAATTAATATGTTACAGGAATATTTATTCTTAAAGAAGAGCATATATAAATCATAATATAAACTTACATGCTAAATCAGCTATTAGAATATTTAATACTATAAGATCTGGATTTTTTTATCCGAGTATTGAGCGATAGCAACCTTCTGGAGGTCACGAAACAAAGTAAGGATGTTGTGATTAATGTTTGAGGTAAAGAGGTTAATTGCTTCGACCAGAAAGCCGTAATAATTCAGAGAAAAAGCATATTATCGTTTTTCAGACGTTTGACCTTGATTTTTTACCTCTCTAAGGTCACAAAACAAAATTTTCTCAAAGACATTTTCGATGTAAAATTATTCGCTCTTTTCTATTCAGCGATAAAAATTAGGGGTGTGTGGGCAATTTTCTGTGAGGCCCAACTCCCAGTCGCCACCGTCAGGTGGCACTAGCCGCACGCGCTCTATTCCCCCCCCCCCCCCCCGAGCGCCGACCGCTGAGCAACGAGCGTAGCGGCAGGCCAGTGAGTCTCGAGCCCTCCAAGCAAGCGGACGCATCTCTGTTGTCAGCCAGCTGTATCTTGCGACTCTTACAATAAAATTGAAGTACCACAGTATCTTTGGTGATCTTGGATTGTCTCCCTCACCCCCTTCCCTCTGAAACAAGGGGTTTCTATTTAAAAAAATCAAGTTGACCTTGAAATAACCTTGCAGATCAAGTTCAAGGTTAAGTTCAAGGTCAACAATGTTTGACCCCCTTTGCTCTTGTCAACTTTTGTCTCAACTTTTTTTCGATACCACGCTTAGGAACGGAGAAATTTAGGTGCGGAGATTAAAATGGCCCACCCTGTATATGATCATATATATTCATATACCGATCTTCATATATCTTCATATATGATTTTCTTATATGATCTTACGTGAAGTCATTTTTAAACGGGTCATTAAATTTTTCAACAATATTATGAAATCATTAAATAATTTCAATTAAATTGAGCAAACATGAAATATTATTTTTGTAACACACGCACGATTTTCACGTATTTCGTACTTATTAATAGCGACTGAAGTGACAGCTAATAGCGGGCAATAAATTGCTTTTTTATCATACACACACGATTTTCGCGTTTTTTCGTGCCTCTAGAGCAGGCGCAAAGCAGCTCGCCCCAAGGGGCGAGAAGTGAGTACTTTTCACCCAGTACTGAGAAAATTTTCAAAAACACGCCTTCAGCTCGTGCTTGCTCCCGTCGCCTCTAACTGCGAAAACACAATTTACTATTTTGCCCACTTTTCAGGAAACGTGAATTTCTTTGTATTTACATTATTTATTTATTAGATTTGTAATATTAAATTTTCAATAATAATACAGCCCCACAAAAAAAAATTGTAAGTCCCAAAAACTTGACCACGGTACTTATATGTTTTTGGGATCGCTGAATCCGCATCCAGGGTTAGTTTAACCCCATCAGATCTTTCTCAAGGTCAGTTGAAGGTCAAATTATCGAAATACATGAAAAATACACTAATACCATGGTATCTTGGGGTTGTTGGGGTCACTGAATCCGAATCCGGGGTCAGTTTAACCCCATCAGAACTTTCTCAAGGTCAGTTGAAGGTCAAATTATCGAAATACATGAAAAATACACTAAAACCATGGTATCTTGGGGTTTTTGGGGTCGCTGAATCCGAATCCGGGGTCAGATTAAACAATCAGATCATTCTCAAGGTCAGTTGAAGGTCAAATTATCGAAATACATGAAAAATACACTAAAACCATGGTATCTTGGGCTTTTGAGGCGCTGTATCTGAATCCGGGCTTATTACAACCCTATCAGGTCATGGTCAAGGTCAGTTGAAGGTCAAATCATAAAGATTCATAAAAAGTAGAGTCAAACCATGACATTTAGGGGTTTTTGGGGTCGCTGAATCCGAATCCAGGGTCAGTATAGTCCCATAAGGTTATATTTATGGTCAGTTCAAGGTTAGTTCAAGGTCATGGACGTAAAGAGAGTGAAAAAATTAGTTATAAACTGAAACAATGCAAAAGATAATGTAAACCATAAAGCAAAGAACAATGTATATGCAAGTACAATCGTATCCTTTAAAACTATATCATAGTTTGCTGCTCCTTCATTTACTTTAAATTTGTTAGAAGTATATGCAATTCAATAAAATATCCGTAAAAATATTAAGCCCATTACTCTTTTTTATGGTAAAGAACTATTTTATTGTCAAATGATCTACGAAGTGGATTACGCTTCCGCTTCTCCGATGTTGATGGTAGATCTCTTAACGACCAACAGTAATCTGCTAACATATTTACGTCCCATCTTCCTTGGTACCTGCGCTCCATTTCCTTGATATCTTGGTGAAATCTCTCTCCCTGCTCTTCGCTGTAATCACCTAGGTTTTCTGGAAATTCATCAACATGCGAATATAAAAAGTGTAATTTTAGATTCATTAGGCAGCCTTGATTTTTGTAACTATTTACTAAATTTAAAACTAATTGTTGGTAATTTGGGCTCTTATGATTTCCAAGAAAGTTTTTAATTACGTCCTTGAAACATAACCATGCTTCTCTCTCTGTATGATTCATTTGCGTAACAAAAATTTCATCATTTATCATCTTACGAATCTGAGGGCCATCGAAAATTCCTTCATTTACTTTAGCATCACTTAATTTGGGAAACTGATTTCGCAGATACTTAAAGCAGCTACCATCTTTGTCTAAAGATTTTACCCATTGTTTCATAAGTCTCAATTTAATGTGCAGAGGTGGTATAAGAATTTTTGATGGATCAACAAGTGGCTTATCTTTTATATTCTTAGAACCCGGTTCGAACTTTTGTCTAAGGGGCCAGACACTCTTTATGTAATGATTCTTTCTATCCCTACTATCCCATTCACATAAATAGCAAGGATATTTTGTGAATCCCGATTGTTGCCCCAGAAGTATTGTTATGATTTTAAGATCCCCACATATTTGCCATTTATGATCATTGTATTTTATTCGGTCTAATATTACTTTCATGTTACAGTACTCTTCATTCAGTATTACCGAATATCCTATGGGAATGGCTGCATAAACATTTGTATTGTGTAACAGAACGGCTTTTAAACTTCTCGTTGACGAATCGATGAACAATCTCCACTCGTTAGGGTTGTAACATCCATGTTTAAAGCAATTCATCAACCCAACTATATCTTTGCAGTAAACTAAGGAAAATTCTCCATCTTTAGCGAAATAATCACGATATTTCTTATCTCTGTCTCGGTAGTAAGAAACTTTAATTTTTCCAGCTTCATTAGTATTTTCTTTTAGCCATGAAGCCAAGTACTCCGCCCCATCCTTTGGTAGGCCCAAATCGCGTATGAGATCATTCACTTTTTCCTGTGTAAGTGGACCTTTCTCCTTCTTAGTATTATAGGGCATGTATTCTTCGTCACTTGTATCACTTGTACTAGCAACGTCATTGTCTTCATCAGGCGCTATTTCTTCTTCCGCAATAATATCTCCTTCCTCCATATCTTCTTCTAAGATTTCATCTTCATCATGTCTTTCTAAATTTTCCTCAAGATCCATACTTCCACTTGCGTACATACCCAGTGGATCTTCTCTTTTATCAATTGACGATTCATATATAGGTTTCGTGACACTTTCAACGTTAGCGTAATTAATTTGCGACTTGTTTTTACTATTAACTCCATGCAAATTCGTATTACAAAAATAACAGTCTTCTTCTCTTAAAGGTTCCTTCCATATCGTAGGCACTTTCATTTTTACTTCAGTTTTACCATTTTTGTCTTTCTGTAGCATTTTCCTACATATTGAGCATATGATTTTAGGAACCCAATCAAATTCATCAATTTTCATGTCTAAATCAAACATGTTCTTGTACTGCTCTTTAATATATTGATTAATTTTTCTTCTATTTTTTGGGGTCTCATACTTGCTATAAATGTAACAAAAACTATCCCGTTTTGCTGTAAGGCATTCTTGGTCACCAGACCTCAAGTGATAAATTCTTGTAGTATTATACTCTTCGAAAGCCAAGTTTCCCACTAACAAAGAGCTGCGGTCGCTTGATGACGACGACTGCGGGCCCGCTTGGTCACCCTGACCAGCCGCCGATACTGGGGTTCCGAATCCCTGCATCGTAATTTTTTGTTGTTTGTCTGCCATGACGGCTCTAAAGCCTTCACCCAGGGGTTTAGCCGACCGAAAAAAAAGAATCCGTCGTTGCCCACCGTCACCACGTGGAGGTACCCTGGGGAAAACAAACAGCATATTCATATCCGTTCGTATCAAGTAGGAAATACGAGTGATACAAGGGAGATGAAGATTACTGTAACATGACTTTGGAAACCTTTTGGGAAAGAAGACCTTAACACAAACCCAAGATAGTCAACATTAATCGTCTTGGGACTTACACCGAGAGAGAAACCAGATAATGAAGACAGCTCTGCTCACGGTTCTTTTGAGCTGTGGTTTTAAACATGGATGTTACAACCCTAACGAGTGGAGATTGTTCAATCAATCAAAATATTAAAGAGCAGTACAAGAACATGTTTGATTTAGACATGAAAATTGATAAATTTGATTGGGTTCCTAAAATCATATGCTCAATATGTAGGAAAATGCTACAGAAAGACAAAAATGGTAAAACTGAAGTAAAAATGAAAGTGCCTACGATATGGAAGGAACCTTTAAGAGAACAAGACTGTTATTTTTGTAATACGAATTTGCATGGAGTTAATAGTAAAAACAAGTCGCAAATTAATTACGCTAACGTTGAAAGTGTCACGAAACCTATATATGAATCGTCAATTGATAAAAGAGAAGATCCACTGGGTATGTACGCAAGTGGAAGTATGGATATTGAGGAAAATTTAGAAAGACATGATGAAGATGAAATCTTAGAAGAAGATATGGAGGGAGGAGATATTATTGCGGAAGAAGAAATAGCGCCCGATGAAGACAATGACGTTGCTAGTACAAGTGATACAAGTGACGAAGAATATATCCCCTATAATACTAAGAAGGAGAAAGGTCCACTTACACAGGAAAAAGTGAATGATCTCATACGCGATTTGGGCCTACCAAAGGATGGGGTGGAGTACTTGGCTTCATGGCTAAAAGAAAATACTAATGAAGCTGGAAAAATTAAAGTTTCTTACTACCGAGACAGAGATAAGAAATATCGTGATTATTTCGCTAAAGATGGAGAATTTTCCTTAGTTTACTGCAAAGATATAGTTGGGTTGATGAATTGCTTTAAACATGGATGTTACAACCCTAACGAGTGGAGATTGTTCATCGATTCGTCAACGAGAAGTTTAAAAGCCGTTCTGTTACACAATACAAATGTTTATGCAGCCATTCCCATAGGATATTCGGTAATACTGAATGAAGAGTACTGTAACATGAAAGTAATATTAGACCGAATAAAATACAATGATCATAAATGGCAAATATGTGGGGATCTTAAAATCATAACAATACTTCTGGGGCAACAATCGGGATTCACAAAATATCCTTGCTATTTATGTGAATGGGATAGTAGGGATAGAAAGAATCATTACATAAAGAGTGTCTGGCCCCTTAGACAAAAGTTCGAACCGGGTTCTAAGAATATAAAAGATAAGCCACTTGTTGATCCATCAAAAATTCTCATACCACCTCTGCACATTAAATTGAGACTTATGAAACAATGGGTAAAATCTTTAGACAAAGATGGTAGCTGCTTTAAGTATCTGCGAAATCAGTTTCCCAAATTAAGTGATGCTAAAGTAAATGAAGGAATTTTCGATGGCCCTCAGATTCGTAAGATGATAAATGATGAAATTTTTGTTACGAAAATGAATCATACAGAGAGAGAAGCATGGTTATGTTTCAAGGACGTAATTAAAAACTTTCTTGGAAATCATAAGAGCCCAAATTACCAACAATTAGTTTTAAATTTAGTAAATAGTTACAAAAATCAAGGCTGCCTAATGAATCTAAAATTACACTTTTTATATTCGCATGTTGATGAATTTCCAGAAAACCTAGGTGATTACATCGAAGAGCAGGGAGAGAGATTTCACCAAGATATCAAGGAAATGGAGCGCAGGTACCAAGGAAGATGGGACGTAAATATGTTAGCAGATTACTGTTGGTCGTTAAGAGATCTACCATCAACATCGGAGAAGCGGAAGCGTAATCCACTTCGTAGATCATTTGACAATAAAATAGTTCTTTACCATAAAAAAGAGTAATGGGCTTAATATTTTTACGGATATTTTATTGAATTGCATATACTTCTAACAAATTTAAAGTAAATGAAGGAGCAGCAAACTATGATATAGTTTTAAAGGATACGATTGTACTTGCATATACATTGTTCTTTGCTTTATGGTTTACATTATCTTTTGCATTGTTTCAGTTTATAACTAATTTTTTCACTCTCTTTACGTCCATGACCTTGAACTAACCTTGAACTGACCATAAATATAACCTTATGGGACTATACTGACCCTGGATTCGGATTCAGCGACCCCAAAAACCCCTAAATGTCATGGTTTGACTCTACTTTTTATGAATCTTTATGATTTGACCTTCAACTGACCTTGACCATGACCTGATAGGGTTGTAATAAGCCCGGATTCAGATACAGCGCCCCAAAAGCCCAAGATACCATGGTTTTAGTGTATTTTTCATGTATTTCGATAATTTGACCTTCAACTGACCTTGAGAATGATCTGATTGTTTAATCTGACCCCGGATTCGGATTCAGCGACCCCAAAAACCCTAAGATACCATGGTTTTAGTGTATTTTTCATGTATTTCGATAATTTGACCTTCAACTGACCTTGAGAAAGTTCTGATGGGGTTAAACTGACCCCGGATTCGGATTCAGCGACCCCAAAAACCCCAAGATACCATGGTTTTAGTGTATTTTTCATGTATTTCGATAATTTGACCTTCAACTGACCTTGAGAAAGAGCTGATGGGATTAAACTAACCCTGGATTCGGATTCAGCGATCCCAAAAACATATAAGTACCGTGGTCAAGTTTTTGGGACTTACAATTTTGTTGTTGTGGGGCTGTGTAATATGCACAGAGTTTATCTTTCTATAATATTTCAACAGCGCGTGTTAGCCGTATCAACAAACAGTCATGTCAGCCCCGCTTAAATCGTACGATAAAACGCGAAAATACGTTCGCGCGTTACTGAAATATAGGCTAAGTGGGCTTGTTGACCTCGTGTGGTTGCAGTATGAATCGAGTCGAGCTAGCACGAACCGTAGACGAGTGCGTTTGCGAGCCAAAGACGATGAAAACTTCACACTCCACACTGAGTCTAAAAGAGCAAACTTTACTCCCATGGTACACCATATACTATTTTATGAAACATTTACATTTTTATATCACATTTCAATTCATATACGTTTTCATTAATTTTTCAAAGGAATATGCGTGGGTACCAATATAATCTTACACCGTACTGGTAATAGTATTTTCATTAGAAATATTGCTGAATTCAAACGCGCTTTACGCGAATCATTTTGTTTTTCAGATTATGAACATATTGTTTATTTTTTTATTAATTTTAAAAACAAAAAGACAATTTTCCATTTAAATCTAATTATTTATTTTTCAATACACAAGCTTGAAAATTCAGTTTCATAAATTCAAACATCGCAGACAATAGCGCTTATTCTATACGTACCATTCAAATCAATCTTACAAATACTACAATATAGCCGATGTAAAGCTGACCCCTGAAATAAATTTTATAATTGATTTATTCCGTTTCTTAATTGATTAATTTATTTAAGTATTTGTTTGATTTGCCCAAGTTGCCTTTCCGATTTTTAATGAGTCTCGATTTAAATTAATGTTTTTAATTTGGCCTTATTGATCGCACATTTTATTTTACGCTAAATTAATTATAAACATTAAAAATATATAATTATAAACTGGTAAAAGTTTAATTTGAAGTAGAAAATTTATATTTCTTTATGCAGATGTTTGTAGGAACCACCGAAACAAGTTTATGAAGTAATTGTAGAAGAGGATTTACTTAGTGATAACGATAATCTGGACGATTTAGAAAAAAGCAACGTAAAATAAAAAAGTGTACAAGAGCTGAAAAACGAAGACAGTTTTTTAGAATCTGTCGGTACTTATGTTGATAAAAGTCCTAGTAAATTACTTTTGTTAAAACTTAAATTTTCATTAATGAATAATCACACTTTAACATCGTTAACTAGTTTATGCTGACTTATTAATGCTATATGCGGAAAGCATGCACTTCCCGAAACGCGCTACATGATCGACAAATTATGTAACTTTGATGATAATATAATCTTACATGGCGTCTGTTCTACGTGTACTACATATATTGGCACGTTTAAAAATATTCGAAAGATTGTTCAATGCGGTATATATGTATATATAGTTTTATAGCAAAGCGAACCGTTTTATACAAAAAAATATTGTTTAAAACACGTGTGAAAGATGATTCTACACTTTTGTACTTATATCGAAATATACTATTTTCATAAAATATGCATATAAATTACTTGTTATGTTATTGACCTTCTCGAACATATTTTTATGTTGATTTAATAACGTAAACATCTGAAATACACAAACCAACGCATTAACAATTATATAATCAATAAATCCTCAAGCATCGAAAATGTTTTTTTAACACTCTCTTTTTAAAAGAATTTGAAATATAGTTTAATCGCATAATTAATCACGTAAATGTTTTCAATATGGGAGAAGTTATCCGCAGATCTGCATGTTTTGAAAAATAATCGGCTTATAACTATTTTTCTACTTTACGATATTTTGACATCTATAATGCAATTTATAATCATAAGCCTACAATTTATTCTAATATATCTTTTAACAAACAATTCATGATAAAAACACACTTTCTTTGACCTGTTAATCTGAAAGAAATATATCAATTTATGATTAATATTCAGAATAAAGAAATTTATATTCAAACGATTTATTTAGTTTGAGGAAGTTAAGGCCAATGAATTGGCAGCAGTTTTTTAGCATTAGGATTATTTTATGCTAAAACCTTGTCCGCTTGGACTGAAATAATGTGCACATAGATCATTCAATATAACGTTATTTATTTATTCACACTCGCACTGTAATTAACCTTATAATAATATAGACACTCGAGCTGATGAGCCTGATTAGCGCAAGTTGTACTAGACGCAGCAGTGGGTGCCCTAACAATATGTACATTCTTATATCTATATATATGTGGCTGTTTCGTACAGATATGAAATCTGCTTGCTTATACTCAACACTCACTTCCGACCAGATTTGTTTTATTCAGAAATTGATCGCATCGAATTTGAGTATATCCCGATACAACTTACGTACTAGGGATTGAAAGAAACAAAGAATAATGATTATTTTAGTTCATGATTTAAAAGTAATTTGTATGCAAATCAAAAAGGCGAAGCCTTTGAGATTATGTCAGCTATTCGTTGTTTTCTCGGACATAATGTTCCCTAACTTCTGTAATATATCTAAGCTTATTAGTACAACTAGCTTGAGTACTAGCCTCAGCAGTGTTATGTCACGCGTAAGCAATAAATGGCGCGAAATTAATGTGAAATTAAATCGCGTTCGCCTCTAGTTTTGGTCAATACTTACGTAATTTACCTGAGAGTCGAGGCATTAGCAAAAGTAAGATAGCAAAAATGACATTTAATATGATATTGATAATAATAGGAAGTGCGAGTTTACGATAGGATCAGAATGACTAGGGAAGTATTTAGGGACTTACGTTGTGTGTGTGTGTGTATGCATTGGTTCTTAAGTTTTAACTGAGATTCGCGGCGTTAACAGCAATCCTATTAATTTTACTAGTTTCCACTGAAAATATTTCATCATCAATACATAGAATTTCTTTAATAGCATTAGAATTAGCAAAACATGTTACATTAATTAATTTTTCAATTGATAAAGAGTTATTTCGCATTTTCTTTCAACGTCGACTAAAAAACTGACAATTTTTATAAACTGCCCATTAACGAGTTGAGCATAATAATTGCACGAGCGAGTATTATTTTTTTCCGATGACATGTATAAAGTACGATTCATGATCATTCTAAAAAAAATTTTTCGTTGTTTTTGAAATATTAAATTTTTTATATTCAAATTGATCAATACTTTTCTCTTTGCCAAAGTAAGTAATATCTGTTAATTTAAAAACTTTTTTAGTCTTCAAAACGTTAATGTCTTTGTAAAAATTTTCTATTTTTGAGGTAGTATCTGGACATACAAATTTTTCCAACATTTGTACACATCGTTCAAGATTAATATATCTTATTATTTGTTGTACAACACCTCTTCCACATTTGATAGCACGAAGCAAATAATAGTTTGCAGATTCAAAGCAAAATGATGAATGCGCCCATAGAGGACCCCAATTTGCTATACTTTCAACTATATGCGATAGCTGATGAGTATTATAAGTCATAGCGTTTAAAGTATACAGATTTTCGGCCTCAGATACAATCCTACATAACATACCATTTAAATCGTTTTCTGCATAAGTTATTTTAGTTCGAAGAGCAATATGTAAAGATTCTGTTAATAATGCCCAATGTCGTAATCATTCTTTACATTTTAATACATGAGTAAATAATGGTAGACTATAAAATAACACCCAATTTTCCCACTCACGTGATTTCCAATGTTTTTCGGTCTGATAAGGGTCTCGCTAACCGGCCTAGTTGATGTGGAACTTTTATTTCTAAAAACAGACTATTTATAGTTTCATAGTCGTCGGTTGATATATAATTTATTATATATTCAGTGTATTGCTTAGCAACACCAGCTAAAATGCAATGCATGTAATCAGGTGAAAAACTTGTAATTATATCAAAATTTTTTAAAAGAAGTAATGGTGATGCAGTTTTAATACCAAACATTGTTTATGTTATACAGAGAGCCTCTTTAGCAAATGCAATTGGTGTAGCTGCATTTCTATTATCTGATAATTGATCAAGATATGGATATCTCATACTCCCATTATAATATTCTCCGGGGTGCATACAACTTCCTTGCATAGGTGCACGTGCAATAGTATCCACACATGCAAGTATGGCATACAATTTTATATAACGAGTTTTTCCTTTTATATTACATTGTATTCCATCTTCTGATAGTTTACTTATCAAGTCAACACATATTTTTAAAAAAATAGTCATCTCTGGCTTATTTTTTCCAAATCATAACCCTACTATTATGACACTATCTAATCTAGCTTGAACAGATATTTCATTAATACATAAATAAATAGGCCAATTAGAAAAATTTTACGATTTAAATGCAGGAGCATCATCGGTATTAAGTGTTACACTTACGTAGTTATATCGATTAGTATTAGATAAATTCTTAACAAAATTCTTGTACATTTGTCCATCATAAATGTCTTGAATAATACCTTTTTCGTGTACCCTTTCTCTAAGAATATGCTCATAATAGTCTTCAAGGGTTTGCAAGTAGTCTCTAATCGCATCAGAGGGATATAACATAGCAAAAAAGCAATCGTTTGAAGGATTAGATACATCAATGTTCGATTTACAATTATTACAGTTAACAATTAAAAAGTAGACAATTAAAGTAGAATTAAAAATTGCTTTGACATAATGTTTTGAAACCGCGCATGAACCAGCAACGGTTCCAATGTTAATTAAACAAGTCTGTTTTGATAAGTTTAATAATTTAACAAATTTTTCAGTCATTAAATTTACTGTGGAACAAGAATCTAATAATCCGCGGGCCATGACACAATTTCCTCGATTGTTCTGAAATTTAAAAACTGCAGTAGTCATTAATTGAGAATCACAGGGAAGAACACTAGAAACGTATGAATGACGTAATAGTCAGATTTTAGGAGTTGTAGATGTAGACGCATCTTCCTTTTTAGGAGTTTATGTTTTAGATGTCTGAAACTTTTTGTCTGAATGAAGTAAAGTGTGGTGATTTTGTTGACACTTTTTGCAACGTTTTTCACTCTTACATTCTATTTGCCCTTGCGAATTCCCAACGTTTTGAAACCTTAAGCCTTTCGAAAGCTGGACATTTAAAAAGATGATGATTCTCATTGCATTTGAGACAAACATTGTTAGAGACATTCGAGGTAGTAGTTACTAAGGACCGCGCATTGACTCTAGTTACCTTATTCTGTCCCCTTTCGAGTTTTTCACCAGCCCTTTTTTAGTTTGGTTGTTATTGCGACTTGCTGTGGTCGAACATTCCAACGCTTGTAATTTGAAAATATTTGCTTGAAGGAATTTGAAAAGGTCGCTCAAATTTGGTAAACTGTCTAATTCCAATTCGTCCTGCCATCTATTTCTAGTCGCTGGAGGTAAGCATCGTTCCACGTGTCTAACTATAAGCTCGTCACTAGGTCTAGCATCAAGTCTTTCTAACATATGAACATGTTGATGAGTCTTATCGAAAAGCGTTGAAAGATTATTCGCAGTCGCACTAGTAAACACTGGTAAATGCGCTTGTGATCATATGAGTCGATGAGCGCCTGCCAAGCTTTAAGATAATCCTCCTCACTAGGTTCAAATTCTACGATTTTATCTTTAGCCGAACCAGTGAGAGAACTCAACAATTGAGTATACTTAACGTAGTTTCTAAGATCAGTGCGAGAATGCACTAAAGCGTCAAATCTGTTTGTATACGATAACCAATCTTCACGTTTACCATCAAAAGTGGGGAGTTTTATCTCTGGAAGCTTAGACAGGTCATGTCTCTCAGTTATAGTGACGTTTGTCGTGTTTAAAGTCGAGCTTAAAGAAGGTCCTATGTTTTGCAATTTAGTGACCGCGGTAGCAATTATGTAGTATTTTGACTCTGATTCAATAAATGCATCGAGTAGAGGGTCATCTGCTTGCAAAGAAGTCAGTTCATCAATGTATTTGCTACAACCTACAAATAAAGTCTCTAGAGTCTTCAAACGTAAATTCGCATTGATGGGATCTGCGTTGGGCGCTTCTACATATGATTTCAAAGCTTGTATTTTATTTTCAAAAGTTTTGCTCTTTTGCACAATATATACAATACGTGCTAGCTTCTCTTGATTTACAGACATTGTGAAAAAAAAACAGATTGGGGATTTGATGTGATTCCTAATGAATCTGACGACCCGTTAGCCGACAAGAAAGATATTCGCAATAATTGCGATACGGTCGTTAACGGCCAAAAACGCGAGAGAGCTCCGCACGCTCTGAGATTCAGTCGTAGAATCTATAGATGTCCGCCGCGCGCGTCTATCCCTCGTAGTGGTAACGAGTCGCACGCAGCGCCGCCGCCTCTAGTCGATCTTGTAGATCAGTTGTTCGCACATACGCATATTCTCACTCGATCATACAACATTCACTCAGTGTGCGCGATAGCCATAATTTTATGAAATTATAAGTAAATAAATATATATATAAAGTTACATATTGGAATGGAACAGATTGGAAACCTAACCCAAACCTATAGAAATGAATAAATGTCCAAACTCAGGACTCACTGACTTACTATTCTGTCATACCTTTTCTTATCCCAAATATTACAAAGAAGCAGGTGGTATCTGTGTGGCCAAAATAGTCAGCGATGAGCTCTGAAAGTGATCTCATAGACATTTTCATCGCAGTATGAGTCGCAGGCGATATCTGAATTTATTACTATCATATATTAAATACAATATATCGAAGTTAGATATTTGATTTTTTGCACAGAAACTTTTAATATTGTGTAGAAACAGGCTACTATAGCAGTTTTTACTTAACTGTTTTGGTTAGATCTTTCACATTGAACCCTGAGTTTTTGCGTCCAATATTTCATATAGGCGTTTGATATGAAAATCAAAATTAAATAAGTTAAGATAAAGATAATTTGATTTATTGCCTTAACAAGTTGAAACAAATTACTATGTATTACTATGTGTTTTGGCTATCATTAAAAAACTATCATACCTATAGGGCTATCATTTTATATGTTAGTTTGTTTCAAGGTGTTAAAATAATAAATCAAGTTGTCGTTATCATAACTGATTTAACTTTGATTTTCATATCAACATCTATATAAAAAATTGAACGTAAAGCTATAGGGTCGATGCGAAAGATCCAACCAAGACTTCTAAGTAAAAACTACCATGGTTAATTATAACTTTTATGATATATAGTACGATTACCATTCTTATTGTTTAAGATTTTAGATTTTATAATATATAGTAGTTCATTAAGTAGTGCATTCCACTGGCCAGTTCATTTCAAACTGTGCAAGGACATGCAAAAAACTGCGGATCATTTCTACCAGGTATACTTGAAATATATATTATTTTAAAACAAATGATTATATACAATTGTTAATTTTATTTTTTCAGTTCTATATTTTTTTATAAAATTATCAAAATGTAGCATTCATAGTGAGAATGAAATCAAGTTAATTAAAGTTTACTTGTATATGCAGCAACATACCCCCTAAGGCAGAGAAAATATATGTATAATAATTTTAAATAAAATCTTTTAAGAAAAGATATCTTAAAGATGTCTTCTGGTTGCGGACATTGGACGTCTTTTAAGATGCCGTGTTTATAGGGAAGGTCCGTTACACGCAAATAACAAGAAAAAGAAACGAGAACAGATAGTAAGAACAAGACGCAACACAGTACAGTAAGTCAGTAATGGCCATTTTCTCCTACGTATGTACTTCGTTAAATATTTTGTGATTCCTTTAGTATCAGAATACAGGGCCAATTAAACAAGCCTTAGCGCAATTATCCAACGCTATATTTAGCCAAAAATAGTGCTTTATTTAAAAGATACGACTACGTAAAGGTTTCATGAAAAAATGAAAGTGAGCGAATAAAAGTTTGCGTTGACTGTACGTGCTAGTGAAGATTTATTCGTAAGAGTTTTAGTAAGTTTTATAAAAAATGTTTACACATCCTCTGATAACAGAAAACGCATTTAAAACGTTTAAAAACCGTTTGGAACCAAACTGAGACGTTTTAGTTGAAACGTTTTTAAAACGTTTTAAAGACGTTTCGTGTTATAAGGGTTTAACCTTTATAAAAATTCGATCCCGTTTCCTCGCTTTATGTGTGTATGTATATATATATATATATTTTATCTCTCTCCTCGGAATCCTTTATATCCCTCGCTCATACCAAGCTAGGGCAGATTGGTATATACGAGTGTTCCCTGTGATTAGCGGGAACCCCGCATATACCATAAATCCTCATAAAGTTCACAAAATGTATATCGATTAAGAAGATGTTAATTATTGTTGAAATTGAGAGAATCATAAACGATAATACCATAACTGACACATACTGTAAGTATAAATAACACTTAAAAATATATAAGAAGACTACAACAATAATTAATGAAAAAAGTTATATATATATATATATATATAACTTTTTTCATTAATTATTGTTGTAGTCTTCTTATATATTTTTAAGTGTTATTTATACTTACAGTATGTGTCAGTTATGGTATGATCGTTTATGATTCTCTCAATTTCAACAATAATTAACATCTTCTTAATCGATATACATTTTGTGAACTTTATGAGGATTTATGGTATATGCGGGGTTCCCGCTAATCACAGGGAACACTCGTATATACCAATCTGCCCTAGCTTGGTATGAGCGAGGGATATAAAGGATTCCGAGGAGAGAGATAAAACAAGGCTTAACCTTAAATGACTCCTTATATTCTATAATATGTACAGATATATACACTATGGACTATTGTCCTGAAATACGCCAGAGCTATAGCGAGATGAGCCTTGGGCGTGAGGCTGCGAGCAACTGTGGCTTGCCGAAAGACTAGTTCGCCTCGAGCTCCACTCGAGGCACGAGAATTTGGCGGGACGACAGAGGGCGCCTTAGCCACTCCCCTCCTAGTGCCTGTGCCGAGGGACAGGAACGATTAAGAAGAAGGCTACGAAGGCTGCTGGACAGCTGGGTCCTGGAAGGTGACGGAGCGCTGAGCTCGCTGGGGCTGCACAGCCTGCGCCTCGTCAAAAGGCATGAAACCCAGCGTCAGGGTTTCCGTCGAGTACGTCTTTGGTATCCCGTTGACCTCGATGAGGTAGCGCTTGGCATCAACGCGCTGCAACACTCGATGCGGGCCAATGTACGGCGGGGTCAGCGGGGGCTTGACAGCGTCAACCCGCTTGAAAACACGCGAGCACGTCTCTAGGTCCCTGTGGAAAAAAATTTAGGTTTGACGTGGTGGGAAGTAGGAGTTGGTTTAAGGAATCTGAAATGACTATGGAGTTCTTGGATAAAGGTGCTAGAATCTGCAGGTGCTTCTTGAGTCGTGAAGAAATCGCCAGGAACCCTCAGCGATGTCCCAAAAAGTAACTTTGCCGGAGAAGCACGTAGATCTTCCTTGAACATGACTCTGAGACCCAGGAGTACAGATAGAAGAAACTTGACCCATGTTCCCTGACTAGTCACAGTTCTGCAAATCAGGGCAGCTTTAAGCGTCCGGTGCCATCTCTCTATCATACCGTTAGATTGGGAATGATATGGCGAATTATCATCTCTTCCGCTCCGATGAGGCGAGAGAGTGCAGTGAAAAGGGCTGACTCAAACTGCATACCTTGGTCCGTAGTTATGGTGAGAGGGGTGCCGAAGAGGCTAATCCAGCCACTGTAAAATTCCGATGCTATCGTTTCGGCCAGAATATCCTTTAAGGGGGCAAACCACCTTTAAATTGTCAAAAAATCGTTTTTTTTCTATTTACCTTATTTATAGGAAATTTCCCGTAGAATAAGCTCCCGAAAACCATTTTAAGATATCATAATTCCTTTTAAAGTTACAATATAAATACTAAGACAGTTTTTTTTGCCGATTTTGCGTAAATTCGGTATTTTATCAATTATTATTTATTTTATTATTATTTATAACTAAATGTTTGATTGATTATTTTATTTAGTTATAAAGCAATAAAACATAATATAATTGGAACCAATTTGAAGGCTAGAATCCTTCAGCGCCACTACAGGTGAATAGTTGAACTTACATGCGTTTGAGATAAAGGTCGATAAATCAGATCGAATTTTTGACTAACCTTACCCGTACATTTTCGCTACTTTTGACAGTTGGCTTTTATGTTTACAAACCACCTGTTAGTAAACACAGCTAATATTTTTATTGTACTGAACTTATACAGTGTTTTAATTGCATTTGACAATTTGTGAATGTGTGTAAATCAGTGCAGTGAAAATGTCTTCTAAAAGACATAAAAAAGGAAGATTCACAAAAGAAGCCAAGACTATCCACCAGCTCAGCGAGGAAACACCAAAACACAGCTAGTGTTAGAGACACCAATGATACAACAAACAGAATCATTGACACTTCAATTTTATTTTCTAAACTTAGAAGTGTGCTGTGTTGTAATCGGTGCCATGGCAGTGTTCAATTAAGTGAATCTGGTGTGCAGGGTCTTGGTTTCAAAATAGATATTGTGTGCTCAAAGTGTGGTGAAATAGCAGCGATCAACTCCAGCAACAAAGTAGGAGCCAAAGGAAATGCATATGATGTGAACAGAAGATCTGTGCTGTCTGCTCGTGCACTTGGACATGCACACGCTGGCCTTTCAACTTTTTGTGGGATTATGGACCTATGCAAGCCAGTTGCCCAATCGGCTTTTGATGAAATAAATAAGCAGTTGAGTGAAGTGTGTGAAAGTGTCGCTCAAGAGTTTAGTATGATAAGTACAATTTACTCAATTTATTCATTTTTGTGTTTTTTTTTCATTTCAGGTTATTCAAGGAGGAGGAAGACTTATGGGACTCCACGCACCAGAAAATATTGATGTACACTGCTGCAGATGTTTGTCTGCTACGTTGAAAAGAAGAAAAATGTAGTTGCAATTGATAAGATGAGTATAAATTATATCTATTAGAACTTGTAACTTAATTGTTAAATAACTCTAAATGTTGTTTTTATCAATTTCAGCTTACTGTCCGTAAGATTCCAAGTGAACGCATGGACAGATTGGGCCCAAAATTTATGGAAATACTCAT
This sequence comes from Gastracanthus pulcherrimus, assembly GCA_949152435.1. Classification (NCBI taxonomy): domain Eukaryota; kingdom Metazoa; phylum Arthropoda; class Insecta; order Hymenoptera; family Pteromalidae; genus Gastracanthus; species Gastracanthus pulcherrimus. The sequence continues at coordinate 94,965,086 of OX424573.1, read as the reverse complement.
TATAGTAGTACTTTTCGTATGAGTGTAGGGATTTTGATTTGAAAGAGTAGAACATTTTTTTCATCTATAAAAGTGATAAAATTATTAAAAAATAAGGGTTATATTGACAATGTTCATATAAAAAAATACTTCTACTCGTTCAAATCAAAATTCCTACGCTCATATTAAAAGTACTACTATAATGAGCATCTCCATAAATTTTTAGCCCAATCCATCCATGCGTAGACTTGGAATCTTACGGACAGTGCTTAAAGTCTTCGAAAACAGTCTGGTTTGCCATGGAGGCATAGAAGGTCCAACGAAGGTAAAAAATATACAAATTGGTAGGTTTTTATGTATACTTTCAGGAAAAAAAAACCCTTATTAAAATAAATACCAAAATAAAAATTCTTAATTAATTTTTTTGTTTCAGATTTTAAAGGTGGTGTGCCTCCTTAATGGGATTTCCTGTGACCATCTAGAAAAACGGTCAATTATAGTAAGACAGTAACGATATCCATCAACTTGAGCCATGACAATCAAATCCATGTGAATGTGGCTAAACCTCTGTTCAGGCACACTGATGTTTGTCGGCGGCGTCCTTGTGTGACGCTGAATTTTCGCTCGCTGGCACGGGAGGCATTCGCGCAACCATCGCAGAGCATCTTTCCTTACCCCAGGCCAGACGAACTTTTCCTTTAGGAGCTTGGACGTAACCCGACCGCTGGGGTGCGAGAGACCATGCACGACCTCAAAAGCTTTCTGCCGAAGCTCCTTAGGCAGGTAGGGACGGACAAAACCTGTTGACGTCTCGTAGAGGATGCGGTGGCCATCGATGACAAGCGGTTGTAGATTGAGCGAAGAATCGGCAAGCTCGTGGTTCGGAGAGATGTCTTCTCGCTGTTGGGCCTCCTGGATCGACTCAGCATCCGAGGTCGTCGGCATGCCAATGGTTTCCACACGGGACAGAGCATCTGCTACAACATTGTCAGTCCCTGATATGTACTCCAGCTTGGCACAGAATTGACTGATGTACTCCAGCTGATGACATTGTCGTGGTGAAGCTTTTTCAGGACGCTGGTCAAGGGCCTTGACAAGCGGCCAGTGGTCGGTCCGAATTACGAACTCACGACCCTCAAGCACGTGTTCGAAGTATTTGAGCGCTGCAAAAACTGCTACAGGAGCAAATCAAAATGCTCTTTGGCCGCCTTTAGTTTATCACCAGTAAGTGCAAGACACATTCTGAAAACGAGAAACGAGATTAGCAACTCGCTCATCTTTAATGTTCTTAAAATTAGAAGCTACGGAAGCGATACTCGGAGTGGGTACCCGATGAGTGAACTCTTCTGAGCCTATAGCAGTAGTTGAATCATAGAGGCGCCTCCTCTTGAGGTCAACAATCAGCCCAAAATGAGCAAGGAGATCTGCTCCTATTATTGGCTGCTTTACATCTGCTAGAATGAAGGCCCAAGAAAACGCTCGCCTCAATCCAAAATTGAGCATGACCACCTTAAGACCATAGGTGTTGATGACGGATCCATTGGCAGCAACTAACCTGAGCTCGCATGGAGGTCGTCTGAGCTTAGATGCTGTGTGTGGAAGTAACGACACGATTGATCCAGAATCAATAAGAAACTTCAAACCTGTTGTTCTATCGAACATGTGCAGGCGGGTCTCCTTGAGCAGCTGCTTGTTGATGTTGTTGTTGACGTCACTGCGTCTGCCGTCTGCGGTCATCACAGACGACAGCATCGTTAGTTTTCCTGACTCCCGCTGTTCACCTGCTGCGGTGCCTTGTATGAACACGGCTGCACGCCTTGATGGGCATTTGCTCCAAATCGAAAGTGAAAGTGGCAGAGTCCGTTGAGGCGACGAGGACTGCTCGACCTTTCTCTGTTGCGATTAAAATTGCTTGCTCCCCTCTGTGAACCTCCAGAAGAGAGCTTTCTTTAACGTTTTTTTCTCAGAATAAATCACTGTAGTACGTATATAGTTAATATCAAGTAATAAAAAATATTTAATAAAAATAAATTACACTCATTTATAATAAAAAAATGTAATTATTTATAATTTTTTATTTATAACTCAAAAAGTTATGTCGCCATAAAATAAATCAGTTTTTTTTTCTATGATTTGATAATTAAATCTACATTTACCAACATTCCTTAAAGAACAATTTTTTATAACTTGGTAAATTAAATAAATAATATTTATCAATTTAAATAAATAATATTTATCAATTTAAATAAATAATATTTATAAAATTAAATAAATAATATTTATAAAATTAAATAAATAATATTTATAAAATTAAATAAATAATATTTATTTAAACTTGAATATAATATTGTACCAGCTTTCCAAAAATCGTTATTTTCGAAATTCGAATTTGTAATTCGTTAAATTCGAAAAAAAGTTATTTATATTGACTACGAAAAGAGAATTGTTCTTTAATTTTTTATATTTTTATGCAAGTCATGTATAATGTATACATAAAATAAAATATTTTTCATAAAAGTTAAAATATTGTATCTCATTATTGCCATCTCAATTACATTAGTATCTTTTTTTCATAATAACATACTATGCATTATAATAATTATTAAGATAATTATGATTTTCTGTGCTAATTTAAAGTTTTAATGCATAATACAATAAATAAATAAGAAAAAAAATTTTACGTTTTTTTACATGTATTATAATGTCTAAAATCACGTGTTTTATTACGTGTTTAACTATGTATAAAATCTCATGTTTTATCATATGCAAAATCACGTGTTAAATTATATGTTAAATTGGTTCGAAAAAATCAAATTATTTATTATATGATTTTACGTGTATTTTAACGTGTGATAAAATATATGTTTCTACACGTGCTAAAATACGTGATAAAACATGTGAAAAAACATGTAATATAACACGTGATTTATCGTATGTAAATTTTTAGTAGGGAAGGTCGATAAGTAGGATTCAGTATGGTAAGATACATATAGCTTGACCATGAGAAGGTGTATGCTAGGCGATGATGTCGACGTAACAGACCCGCCCCTGCAGACACGCTTCGCCGGTGCGATGCAATTTGAATCACAACTTACTCGCTCCTGCGAGTGCAGAATTCGAGGTTTTTCTTAACTCGAGCTGTTCTGCCGGTGATTGGACAGTCCGTGCCGGCTGTAAAAATACCTTTTAGCGTGCTTGAGTATTTGCGTTGCGAAAATCTGCTGCGAACCCAGCTATCTTGATGCAATTTTTGTCTCGTTACGATATATATAACATTTGATCGACATTATGTCATAAAATTACTACATATGTATACAGATATAACATTCTCTTTCTTTTTTTTGCCTTTGCAATTGGATCTTCGCAGTTACGAAGATTTTTCATACATTTTTTTATGAACTCCAGTAACATGCAGACTGATCGTATGTAGTGGATATGTAGTTAGTGTTCTTCTGGAAGGAATTTTTATTTCAAGGAAAAGAGTAGGAGTAGGTCGAAGGATATGTTGGATTATCGGTTGAACATGCGGTTATTAAATTTAGGATAATAGTAATTACAATTTTACTTTGATTAGACACTGTACTAAGGAAGTCATTAGTCAAAGATCACATTTGCGATTGATCTGGCTCCTTTAGTACATTACACATTGATTGATTATAATTTATTAAAATTTTTTAATCGAAGTACATAAAGTTTTTGTATTAGTTTTTGTGAATTTCGTTGCCTTCTTGTTGCGTTGTTCTCTTGATATTCGCCTCGTCCGTTCTTGATAGGAAGTTTTTAGAAATTGGCCTTGCGTCTCTGCGGCATCTCCTCTTCTTTCTTCGGAATTGGGACTTTTGATGTTCGTTGTTTACTTTTGTATTTCGAGTTAGTGAAGTCCACCTCGTGTACCCCTTGAAAATCGGCTCGATAGATAACTTCTGTGAATGGTGCTTGTAATTGGAGTGAATCTTCTTCCTTAGTCGCTCTCACGTGGCGTCTCGGTATAGTACCTCTGTTGTGATGCTGCATCTCGCATTATATCTAGTTCTACAACGATTCTCCTTCGAATGACACAATCCGTTACATGGGATTTGCGTTCCTTTAAATTAATAAAATACGAAAAAGTAGCCTTATTTACTTACTTATCACTTAATTTTGTTAACCTTTATATTTATAGTGTAAGTTGTTTAAATTGTTCACATGTACATGTCATATATTTCATTTAATTTACTTGTTCGTATTTTTACAAGGTTGTTTATAGTTTGGTACAATTAATAATGGAATATCACTCAGTTACCTATGGCTAAATTATCCAAGATTGGTTTCTATACAAATAATTACATGATTAAAATTTGTTTACTATCTTTCATCGCGCTTATTTAAATATTAATACATATTTGTATTTTTGAATAACCAATGAAGTTGTTAAAAAATTAACAATACTGATATTTCTGTAATACCTTATCACAACTTCATTCGTACATTACATATTTTATTATACATTCGAGGTGTTATAATAGTTTGTCAAGTTTCCTTGAGTTACAAAATTTTATAACAAAGATTATTATAACTTATTTAATATGTAACGAGATATTGTAGTTATTGTTTGCTTCCGTTGAGACGGTGAGTTGTCGTAAAATGGACCATTTTGCATATGTGTGGAAATGGTCAAAATTCGCATTACTTAATGTATTAACAAATATACTTAAAAATCTTCAACGTTTAAAATTTACATTTAGTACGAAAAATGCTTTCATTGCACCGAATACATTTATGGTACTAGTCTATTTATCGATTGATAGCTATAATACTACAATAATATACTATGATATAATAGAATGCTATGAGTACTGTAAGTATTCTAAATCTTTGTTCGTAACTTACGTACAAAATTTTTGCGAATCTAAGTCGATATGCTAATATATTTAATCCGCAGTATTTCTTTCAATCGTTTGTACGGTAGTAGTGATTGTCAATCACAATAATCGATTGCGTTTCGCCTGTTATATTACGTTATATTGACTGATATATATTTGAAAACTGGCTCGTTTATTATATTGTTATGAGACGGTTATTCTGAACATTACAATACATAACATATGAATTTATTTTTTTGTTTTCTTAAAAATTGGTCATATCATTAACAAAATGACTTAAGTCATAAACATGCTATAAAAGATGTTGATCTGAAGTTATAAAGTGAAATTAACATTTACAAATGATCTAATTTTCTATTCATTTCTATATATGCAAAAATAAATTGATTCTGATGATTATATAGCTATTTTTTTTTAAATGCGAATTCATAACATTACCTTTTTTGCTTAACTAAGTTATTTCGTTTGTATTTTCTCCTTTTGTATTTTTATATGATTACGCCTAAGATTGTCTACTGAATTTTTAGTTAGGTCAGAATAAATGTTCTTTGTTTATTTTCGAGATTCTTTTATCTATTTCTAAAATGCTGAATAAAATTGTCAGTCATTCTCTTCCGCTTTTGATTTTGCAATGCCTTAATTATTAACAATTTTTCTCTCTTTTTAAAATTTTATGGTAAAATAACCTTGTATATAGCTATTACTGCTCGTCTAGTACCTGAAACATATATTTTCATATTATATTTAATTAAATAAATTTAGAGATCAACTGCTTGTTTCTGAAGGCCGCGTGTAGATTTTATCTGAAATCAGTGAATTATATATTGTTATTTGATCATATTATTTTGGTTTAATGTGCGAAAAGCGTAGGCGGTTCATATGCACTACCTTTGATTTATTTTCTCTTTATTGTATCTTTGCGTTTTCATTTTCCCAAATTTGTAACACTAAATAAGGACCCGTATACGGATCATCGAATTTCTGCGGCTCGGGACCTTTTTGCAATCAAACATAATCACCTACATCGATTTCTACCTGATTAGCCTTTAAATTGTAATATTGCTTGGCTCTTTCCTTATCTAGGGAGATTCTTTTGGCAGCTATTTCACTTAAGGCGCTCAGGCGTGAGATAAGATCTTGTATGTAGTCGGCGTACGCATGTAAGTGGTTGTCGACGGCGGGAGGATTGCTTGACGGTAGTCGTGCTAGACGCCCAATCACTTGTGAGCTCGTAAGGTGTAAAATGATCGATTTATTTCGCCCGGGATTATGGTTAAGCAGTGCTAATTCGACCCATTCATCCCATTCGGCTTCTTTAGAAATAAACATCTTGAGAAATTCACTTAACGGCGCGTGCGCTCGCTCGAGAGAGATGTTCGACTGCGGGTGAAATGAGGTGGTTTTAATTTGCTTGATTTTGAATCTCTTGGCTACGCACGTTATTAATTTACTTATCAAGTTTGTCCCTTGATCCGATAATATAGCTTGAGGGGCTTGGATAATACAAACTAATCTTTTTATAAATCCGTCAACTACTGAGATCGCTGTCTGATCTGGAATGGGAACAAACATTATCAATTTCGAAAATTGATCTTGCATGCTAAGTATAAATTCATTGCCCATTTTAGTTTTAGGCCATGGTCCGACTATATCAAGAGCTACTTTAGCAAACCGTATTGCTGGATAATCAGTAATAATTAAATTTTGCTTGGTTTTGACTCTAACTAATTTTTTTAATTGACATTGCTTGCATTTTTGTAGGAACTTTTGTACTTTCTGCTTAAGATTTTCCCAATTATATTTATGTCTAATTTTATTATAAGTTTTATTGACGCCTTTGTATCCACCAATCTTAGAACAATGCATTTCTTCGATAATTTTTGCACGTGCAGAAAAAGGAGGATGTTGTATATGACCGAGACATATAATGATTTTAATGTTTGTTGAATATAATTCTTTTTTAATACTATTTAATATTAAATTGAATTCAATGTTTTCAATATTTTTACTTTTTGCTGCGCTAAACGTATTAATCTCTTTTTCAATTGAAATGAAACTCAATTTATTAATTTATATTTACAAAATATTCATGATATTTATTAAACTTTCGCGTTGCTCGCTTCTAAGTGGCATTACTATATGGAATCTGGTATTAACTTTAATTAATTGAGGTTCACCAACAGTTAAATTATCAAGACGTGGTAGTTTATTGATTTCATATAATGGCATTGCTCCTTCATCTAGTGGTTGGCGTATGGAATTGACGAAATATAAATAATTATCTTTTCGCATAAATAATTTTTCTTTTTAACGAATAATATTTTTACTAGGGAGTTCGTTTGCGTATGAGTCAGAATATGTGAGTTCAGAATTTAGTAGTTCATTAGACTCGCCTGAATTTTTATTTAAAACAGTAGTTACATTAAGGTCTATATCAAATTCCGCAGTGTTATTGGCAACTGTAGTGACGGAGCTGCTTGTGCGACTTTCCTGCTTTTCCTGAGGGTGCGTACTTTCACCGCCCCCCCCCCCCCCCCCCCCGTTGAAAATTTCCGTGCGACGCGGCTGCGAGTGAGGGCATTTCTACTATCTCTGTAGCTGCACTGGCCGTGTCATGTATCACCGACCTCTCTTCGTCAAACATTTTACGACCTCCGGCTGTTCTCTTGCGTGGTGCGAGGGCTTGGATGGCTGCCGCGTACTGTGTGCTTGACTGTCTGCCTGCGCATAGGCGCGTCATTATGCCGGGTGACTCAGTGGCGGCGGGCTCTACCTGCCTTTATAATGCTTGATTATTCATTTCTCTGTCTAGCTCACTCTGGTTTTTAGCTTGATCATTCTCACTTGCTAATAAATTGCTATTTGTGCATGGTGGGCAGGAAGGAGCGATAGGTTTGACCAAAATGACGATAAAATCGGGTATTCGGGCATGAATGTACATCTCAAATCCGTTCGAATCGAAATCCGATCCGCTGCTGTTTTCGAGATATCGTCAATTTACATATTTTATCTACATTATTGATAGAAGCGAATGAGTGCTAGCTTAAGAATGCATGGAACTACCTTATATAATCAACAAGGATATACAAAATATGTAGATATCATGTATATCTCTATATATAAAAATACTTGTTCTGACTGACTGACTGACTGATTCATCAATGCCCAGCCAAAACCACTCATCCGATTAACTTGAAAATTTGTGAGTACCTTCTACCCACATAGTAGGTGCTCACTAAGAAACGGTTTTTCGGAATTTCACTCCCAGGGGGTGAAATGCGTCGAATATGCATTTTTCGTTTTTTCACTATATTTCTGTGGGGAAAGAGATTTCAGAATGGTTATTGCGGCATTATATCTGGAATATCATTACTCAGAAAAAAATTTCTTAGCTTCTTAAATTTCACCCCCAGGGGGTGAAATGCGTCAAATGTGCATTTTTTCCAGCTGTACTATATTTATGTGGGGGAAAGAGATTTCAGGATGGTTCTTGCGGCATCATATCTGGCACGACATTAGGAAAAAAACAATTCGAAAAAATCACACCCTCCGTGCGTGCAAACGGTTGAAACGCTTCTTCCATTTCTTACTAAATTTTCGCAGAGAAAAAAATTTCAGTATAACAGAACGAGACTGTTTCCGTGTCGTAACTTTCGAAATGATAATACGAAGGGAACGTGCAGTGTTGATATCTCTCATGAATTTTAAAGTATGTAATACCGATAAAGAGCCGCTAGATGGCTACGCTGAGCTTCAACCACAAGAGAAATAATCGAGTCTCATTATATATAGAGGCGATGAAGCCTTGAAAACTCGATAAAGTATGTTTGTAAATATATCACCAAAGGCAGTGATCAGGCTGTATTCGCTATAGAAGATAAAAAAGACGAAGTTAAAATTTATGAAAGTGGTCTAAATATCAGTAGTTCCGAGGCAGTATGGAGAATCTTAAGTTTCCCTATTCATGAAAGATTTCCAACAGTCTTTCACCTCGCTGTTCATTTAGAAATTGGTCAACGCGTCTACTTCGATCAAAAAGATTCTAATCGCTTGAGGAATATCATAAATCATCCTCCTAAAACTACACTTCTTGCATTTTTCGAATTATGCCAGGTAGATAGTTTTGCAAGAATGCTTCTTTACGTTGAAGTTCCATCTTATTACACATGGAAGAAAAATAAATTTGAAAGAAGAAAACGTATGGATGATGTCAGTGGCTGGCCTGAAGTAAAGAAAGATACGGCTCTAGGTAGAGTATATACCATCCACCCTAATAACTCTGAGTGTTATTATCTACGCCTTTTGCTTCACGAAGTTCGAGGTCCAAAATCTTTTTTGGAATTGAAAACTGTTTATGGCATTGTACAACCTACATTTCAGGCAGCGTGTAAAGCCATAGGTTTATTAGAAGACGAAAAGCACTGGGATGCAACTTTGGAAGAAGCAGTACTTTGTGACTCTCCACTCAGATTGCGAAATTTGTTTGCGGTTATGTTATTATTTTGTCATTTATCTGATGCTTCAAGTTTGGGAAAAGTACAAAGATCATCTTTCAGAAGATATTCGGCGTGAAATGGAAGCTCACTTACAAGATGGGATCATCAACTCAATGTTGAGTAAAATTTATAATAAATGCTTAGTTTGTCTGGAAGATAGTTTGTTGTCAATGGGTGGTCAATGTCTGCAGCAATATGGTCTGCCTCAGTCATCTAGAGATGAATTATCTCTACAAAACAGAGACTATATTCGAGAAATCAGTTACGATACGAATGCTCTGGAACAAATTATAACTGATAGCGAAATTTTACTGAACGATGAACAGTCTCACGTTTACAGAATAATTTTAGAAAGTGTCGAGAAAAGTAGCGGTCAAATGTTTTTCCTTGATGCTTCTGGAGGAACCGGTAAAACATTCCTCATTAATCTTTTGCTTTCGAAAATAAGAAAACACAACCGTATAGCCTTAGCTGTTGCTTCTTCAGGAATTGCAGCTACATTGCTGCAAGGAGGTAAAATGGCTCATACTACTTTTAAATTACCTTTGAACTTAAATAAACTCCAGACACCAATTTGTAACATTTCAAATCAGTCTAATATGGCACAAGTTTTGAAAGAGTGTAAGTTAATAGTGTGGGATGAATGCACAATGGCCCATAAAGGTGGATTTGAGGCTCTCAATAGAACATTGCAAGATATAAGGGGAAATGATAGATTGATGGGGGGAGTCACTATTCTATTAGCTGGAGATTTCCGGAAAATATTGCCTGTTGTACCTAGCGGTACACGTGCGGATGAAGTGAATTCTTGCATAAAGAAGTCATATTTATGGCCTCATATTCAAAAACTTTCTCTGCACACAAATATGAAATTGTGTGGATAGTATATACTCTACCTAGAGCCGTATCTTTCTTTACTTCAGGCCAGCCACTGACATCATCCCTACGTTTTCTTCTTTCAAATTTATTTTTCTTCCATGTGTAATAAGATGGAACTTCAACGTAAAGAAGCGTTCTTGCAAAACTATCTACCTGGCATAATTCGAAAAATGCAAGAAGTGTAGTTTTAGGAGGATGATTTATGATATTCCTCAAGCGATTAGAATCTTTTTGATCGAAGTAGACGCGTTGACCATTTTCTAAATGAACAGCGAGGTGAAAGACTGTTGGAAATCTTTCATGAATAGGGAAACTTAAGATTCTCCATACTGCCTCGGAACTACTGATATATAGACCACTTTCATAAATTTTAACTTCGTATTTTTTATCTTCTATAGTGAATACAGCCTGATCACTGCCTTTGGTGGTATATTTACAAACATACTTTATCGAGTTTTCAAGGCTTCATCGCCTCTATATATAATGAGACTCGATTATTTCTCTTGTGGTTGAAGCTCAGCGTAGCCATCTAGCGGCTCTTTATAGGTATTACATACTTTAAAATTCATGAGAGATATCAACACTGCACGTTCCCTTCGTATTATCATTTCGAAAGTTACGACACGGAAACAGTCTCGTTCTGTTATACTGAAATTTTTTTCTCTGCGAAAATTTAGTAAGAAATGGAAGAAGCGTTTCAACCGTTTGCACGCACGGAGGGTGTGATTTTTTCGAATTGTTTTTTTCCTAATGTCGTGCCAGATATGATGCCGCAAGAACCATCCTGAAATCTCTTTCCCCCACATAAATATAGTACAGCTGGAAAAAATGCACATTTGACGCATTTCACCCCCTGGGGGTGAAATTTAAAAAGCTAAGAAATTTTTTTCTGAGTAATGATATTCCAGATATAACGCCGCAATAACCATCCTGAAATCTCTTTCCCCGCAGAAATATAGTGAAAAAACGAAAAATGCATATTCGACGCATTTCACCCCCTGGGAGTGAAATTCCGAAAAACCGTTTCTTAGTGAGCACCTACTATGTGGGTAGAAGGTACTCACAAATTTTCAAGTTAATCGGATGAGTGGTTTTGACTGGGCATTGATGAATTAGTCAGTCAGTCAGTCAGGACAAGTATTTTTATATATCGAAAAGAAGAGATATAGCTAAATCCAAACTTTATCGTGTTATACATTTATATTACATAAATTATAAATTTTTGGGTTACATTAAATTTCCATATAAAAATTTATAACTTCGATTCTCACCGCTAGGTGTCTGCGTGCTTTCTTCTATGATAATAAAGATGATTTTGTCATATAAGACGATCAGTTTTTGGATGCTTTTGGGTTGCGTTTTGGATAGTTTTGATATTTTCTGTGTTAGAGATCGCGTTTGAGTGGCGGGCTAACGGATAAATATGGCATCTTCTCTTCCAGTGAAGAATTATGAATCCATTCATTCTAAAATGGATCATAAGTGTAATCATAAGGAGAATAAAATGAAAATGTGTACGCCATGTCGTAGAAAAATAAGTTTCAAAGGAAAAAGATCACAAGATTTTTTTATAACTATGTCTCATGAAGGACTGATTCGAAAATACGTAAATGAAGATTTTGATCTATCTAATTCGAAGTTTCCATTAAGTATTTGTGTCTCTTGTCGTTTTGCACTTTGTGAACTAGAAAAAAATGTTTAAAAAAAAAGACCCTTACAGAGTATGCCAAACTATGAAGATGTAATTTTGCCTAAAAAACTAGAACTTCTGATGAGTGTAATTGTTACGTGTGCATAACAGCTCGCTCTACGATATCATCATCAAAAGTAAAAAAGGGTAAAGGAAACATACTGAATGTTTCCATTTGTATTGATGAATCGAACGGTCTTGATGGCACAAAAAAGAATCTGGTCAGAGAAACCGAAAAAAGGATTCAAGGAGTTCATTTGAAATTTGCAAAACTTGCTTTCAGAAAGTAGGTAAAGGTATGTATCATGCATGCGCTACTGCTTCTACATCTGATAGTGCTGCTGGTAAAAATGTAATGAAAATAGTAGAGCAACTACCTGAACGACAACAAAATCAAATTGCGAGTTCTATTTTAAAGCGGAAACGGTCAAGCAGTGATGAAAATAATGAAATATGATTTTTTTCGTTATAATAACTTTCTGAACAAAATTACAAGTTGTGGAAAATTACGTATTATCAATATAATGCATTTACACATCCAATGCACCAGCCTAAATATGACTTCTTATTTAAATTATATATTTATATATATATATATATATATATATATATATACACATCATTCCATTTATTTGATAACATATCATACTTATATATAACATACATGATATCTACATATTTTGTATATCCTCGTTGATTATATAATGAAGTTCCATGCATTTTTAAGGTACAACTCATTCACTTATATCAATAATATAGCTAAAATTCGTAAATTGACGATACCTCGAAAACAGCAGCCGATCGGATTTCGATTCGAACGGATTTGAGATGTACATTCATGCCCGAATACCGCCCCGCAACCCGATTTTATCGTCATTTTGGTCAAACCTATCGCTTCTTCTTGCCCACCGTGTGTGGTATCGTTAATGATTAATATTTGTGACTCTACTGGATTTCGCGGAAGCGCATCGGCATTAGTATTTATTACGCCCGGCTTATATTTAATTTCAAAATTGTAATCTGCCAATTTCAATCTCCATCTCGTTACTCTAGAGCCTGGATCTTTGTGCGAATTTAGCCAAACTAATGGTCTATGGTCTGTAATAAGAGTGAAAAAGTGCAATAATTTACTTCAGCTGGGGTGATGCCTTTCGTGATACAAAAGCTATGGGGAGTTCTTGTTGCGAAATCACTCCACCAATCGCGTATCCGCTAGCATCAGTCAAAACAGTAAATTGTTTATCAAAATTGGCTCACATCTCTCAAATTTTCGAACGCTTCCTGAGAATTTTTTTCTTTTATAAATGGTTGATCTTTCTTTAGTACAAGGTTTAAAGGTCTGGTTACTTTTGTAAAACCAATTGGCTAGTCCCAGAAATTGTTAAATATTTTTTGCTGTTTTGGGAACTCGAGATTTTTTTACTGCTTCTATTTTTTGTGGTTCGGGCTTCAAGCCATTAATGCTTATGTGCCCAAGGTAAATAATTTCTTCCTTTAAAAATTCGGATTTTTCAAGTTGCAATGTAAGGTTAGCTTTTATTAACCTTTTTATAGCTCAGCTATTATTTCCCAATGTTCTTCGATAGTTTCAGAAAAAATACAAATATCATAAAAAAATGCTACTACATCTTTCATACCTGCGATTAGTGCCGTGATAAGATCGAGAAAAACTGATGCACTTATTTTCAGTCCAAACGGGATCCTGCGGAAATGAAAAGCGCCCAAATTACAATGAAAGGCTGTTTTGTGTCTACCTTCTTTTTTTATAAAAATTTGATGGTAACCGGAAGCTAAATCGAATACCGAAAAAAATTTTGTGCTCCTCAATTTGTCTAAAATATCAATTACATTGGGTAAACGGTGATTATAGTCAGGTATGATCGCGTTAAACTTTCTAAAATCTACTATCATTCTATAACGTTTGTTTCCTTTGAATCGGGCTTTTTATCGACCCAAAATACCGGTGCTGAGTAAGAGCACATCGAGGGCTCGATTATATCGTTGTCTAGCAATTCTTGTACTTGCCTATTGCTTTCCTCATTTAGTACAGGAGGGTGATGGAATTGTTTAATACGAATGGGTACATTACTAGTGAGGGGGATTGCGTTCTTGAGCACAGTTGTGGCCGGCAACTTATCTCCCGTTAGATAAAATCTATCCGCATATTGGTCTATGAGCCGTTCTACCAAAACTCTGTTCGCCGGTCAGATGGTTGAGGCGCAAGAGTGCTTTCACCTTGTGTGCTCTGCTGTCGTTACCCTTCGCATTCTTTTCAGAAATTGTCATTATCTTACTTTTCTTAATTTCTTTGCATCGTTTATGATTTTCTTTCCTTTTATGTGTCTTTTAGCTGTGTTAATTGTATTGCTTAAAAGGAAAAATGAGTAACCGCAGTTTTTATTTTTAGACTTTGCGTGTACTGTGTACTTAACTAGTTTTTTCAGCCTCATAATTAATTTGTGGATTTCATTAACTTTCTCATATTTTAGCATATTTATTATTACTAGTATATGCTTACAAATGATTTTAATATTCTAAAATTGTTCAGGTAAGAATATATTTCTTTGTTGACTTTATTTAATAACTTTCAATAAATAATTCAATTTCTCTAAAATTTCATTTTTATGCTCGCTCTTATCGCAATCTTTAATTTCATCATATGGAAGTTTAATTCCTTCCAAAAATACGTTGTCATTAATTTCTTAATTAGATTTTGTATTTTCTTCTAACAGCAATGTTATATCAGCTTTGGGAGCTTCTAACAGTCATGTTTTTGCTTTTCTAAAACAAAAGCTAAAAATATTATTTTTTGCTTTTTTATTTTCTAATTTCGGAATTCGAATTTGAGTAGTTTTTTGCGGTAGATTACTAGCAATGATCAGTCCTGCTTCTACCACAATTTCGAATTTCGAATTTCGGAGTTCGATTTACGGGGTTTCGAATATCGGTTTTATAATTGAAATTTTCATTTTTCGGATATCGGATTTCGGATTTCGTATCGGAAGTGATTTGCGTATATGATTTTTGACTTTCGGAATTTCGATGTTCTAAGCTTGAATTTGGAAAATTTTTAGATTTTCATTGCACGCGCTGTTCTGCGTTTTTAAACAAATTAAAAAAAGATAGTGTAGCATATTTCATTCGCGGTTTGCAATGGGCTATAAAAGGGCGAATGAGCAAACCCGAGTCATTAGACGCTGCAATTGACCAAGAAATCGACATAGAGCGGGGTTATGCACCACAGATTATGAATCTGATATTAGTAAAATTAACAATGTATTTTATACAAATCAAGATATGTTATGGTATGTCAGATTGAGATGTCAACTTTGACGATTCTGGATTAGATTGCGAAGTTTGTATTGTATCTAAATTTATCATACTACCTTTCAGTTCGACTAGACAGAGAGTGACTAAGTCTTTATAAATTGTTCACGTCGATACAATGGGTTCGATTAGCCCTGCTACACACCGTAAAGGTTACATATTTATATATGTATTTACTGATGATCAGTCACGACTTGCAATGGCATACCCAATGAAGAATAAAAGCGAAACCGGTTATTGCTTACAGTCGTTTATAAAAAAGCTCTAGAAAAATTTATTAGGATATGATACAAAATTCTGTTAGCTTCGATGTGATCAACGTGTATAATTCACAGGAGGTTATATACTACATGTTCTAGACAAGTTTGAAGTTGAGCTAAAAATGGCTAGCCCTGACACACCTGAGCATAATGGAGTTGCTGAACGCTTTAATCAGACGATTCAGAAAAAGACTACAGCTTTGATGTATTACGCGCTTACCTATAAATATGTGGTATTTGGCCTTAAACGATGCCGTTTATTTTTATAATAGAATCCCTCATAGCTCTAATAACATGATACCACCCTCAAGAAAATTAAATCCAGAATTAAAGCTTAAATTAGAACATATAGAACGTTTTGGTTGTATTGCGTATATTAAAGTACAAAGGAAAACCTAAGTTCGATCAGCTAGGAAAGAAAGTCATACTGATTGGTTATAGACCCACGCGATACTTATTTTTGAAACCTGAAGAAAGAAAGTACTACTAAAGTAGGGATGTCCGATTTAATGAAAAACTAGATTTTCGAAATAAATACAACAAAAATAGTATCTAAGATTGGGCAAATCAGTTGGAAGATGAAAATCGCGAAAAATGGTTTGTAAAGTTCGATAAAGATACAGCGATTTTGATCTCTGAACCGGAGGGAGAAAAATAGAAAAGAGGATGCCCAAGAAAAAAAATATCAATTGAACAACTGATAGAGTTAGATAAGATTGAATCAGATTTGAATTTGTTGGAAGATAATGAACAGTGTAAATTTGTCACCATTGCACAAAATGAGACAAGCTCTTATCGAGAGGCCATGAGTACAGAAAATAAGCTAGAGTGGGAAAAAGCTATTCGAAGTGAATTAGAGTCAATCAAGAAAAATAAAGTTTGGACGATAGTTGATAGACCATCAAGCTCGGAAGGGAAAAAGCCAAATATCGTTGATTCAAGATTGTATTTCAAAAAGAAAGTTGGATTAGATAACGATGTAAATATAAAGCTCGACTTGTAATAAGTGGTTTAAAAGATAAAAAATCATATGAATTAAGTGAAGCCTATGCACCAGTTTCACTCTTACCTTTAATCAGATCAGTACTAGCTATAATAAACAAGTTCAGTCTTGATGTACGCCAGATTGACGTTAAAACAGCTTTTCTTAATGGGGCGATCGATAGTCAAATATAGATAGAAATACATGAGGATATTAGCTGCTTACAAGAAATTAGACGAGATAAAGCTTGTAAGATTGAACGTGCCATGTATAGTTTAAAAATAAGTTCGGAAAGATGATATAAATAATTTACAAAAGTAGCAATATAGCTTGAATTAAAATCTCACGATTCTGAATCTTGTCTCTTTACTTGGCAAGAAAATGACAAATTTTTAGTGCATTATTATGCGTGGACGATATATTAATGGTTATTAATAACATAAGCAAGTTGGATTAAATTAAGCTAAAACTTAAGTTAGTACACTATCTAAGACAAATGGTCCATACAGAGAAATAATAGGTTCTCTTTTGTATCTCGCTAATACAGTTCGACCCGACATATCATATGCGATAAATGTATTGAGTAGACATCAGATTAATCCCAGTGATAAGGAATGCAAATTGGTAAAGCGAGTCTGTCCATATTTAAAACATACTAGAAGTCTGGGTCTCAAGTTTGAAGGAAAGCTCGATGATTTACAAGGTTTTTCAGATACAAGATTTGTAATTAAACTGTACAGTGATACGATTGCAGGAAAGACACACAGTCTTAAGTAACTCTGTCAACTTGCCAAACAGAGTACGTCGCTATGAGCGAAACTTGTCAAGAGATGGTATCTTTACAAAGTTACGCTAAACTGGATTTTGAATGAATCTCTCTTACCCATGACTCTTTGGTGCGATGATAAAGCTACTGTTACGTCTAGATCATCGCTTAGCATACACCTTCTCGAGGTCAAGTTATATGTACCTTACCATACTGAATCCTACTTATCGACCTACGCTATATAACGAGAATCCTACCTTGTCTACCTCATACTCCATGATAACACACTTATCCAAGAATTTCGGCCGAAAAAAAGTGTACAACCACCGTGGGTTGATTCGGAACATAAGGAGCTGTATAACAAGAGTGATGCCTTGCACCGTCGTTTTCTCCGAACGAGGAATCAAGAAATTTGGCAGGAATTTCAGACTCTGGTGACTCTAGCGGAGGATCGGACGATGGAAACACGAGATAACTTAATTCAAAGTAAGATTTTTGAGGCCTTTGAAAGCGGTAAGGACAACTTGGAGAGAGCTTAGGAGTCTTGGAATCTTACGGAGAGCTCTCCGGGTGAACTTAATTCACATTTTTTAATGCCTCCCTCTCGAGTGGGATCTTTTCCGGTACCTGGAAGAAAGCTCATTTGATATCGTTATAAAAGAAAGCCATTCCATCTACAGTCACGGACTTTCATCCTATTGCCCTTCTTAGCTTTATCTCCAAGGTTCTGGAAAAGATCGTGCATGAACAATTTTCAGTTTATTTGTTTTTGAAAGAAATCCTCGATCCCCTTCAGACCGGTTTCCGTCCGCATCATAGTACGCAAACAGCACTACTGAAATTGACTGAAGACATACGATCCGGTATAGATAATAGCAAGCGGCTAATTACCATCCTTTTACTATTTGATTTTAGTAAGGCGTTCGACACTATTTCACCAAGAATGGGGTTCTCCAGGGGAGTAGTCATGTGGATAAAATGATATATTACAGGGCGTAACCAAAAAGTTGTTACGGCATCTAATGGTAATTTAGGTTGGCTCACAACCAATCTCGGCATACCACAGGGCTCTGTCTTGGGGCCCCTTCTGTTCAGCCTTTATATTAATGACATTCATGAAGTTCTATCGGGCTTTAAAAGTATGAGGGATATTCTTACCGATAGTGTATCGCATTTATTATACGCGGACGATTTGCAAACCTACACTCAAGCTACTTGCGATAACCTTCATCAGGGGATAAAACGCTTGTCGGCTGTGGCAATAGCCGTGTCGGTGTGGGCTTCTGAGAACGCTCTGTGTCTCAATGTCGGGAAAACGAAGGCAATTATTTTTGGGTGAGAATCTAACTTTAAGAAAGTACAGAGTATGGATTTGCGTGGTATAGAGATTCAGGGTAACGTCTTTGTTCCCTTTGTTGACACTGTTACTAACCTCGGTGTAGTCATGGATTCGAAGTTAACATGGAAACCGCAAGTGGATGCAGTTAGCCGAAAGATTAATAAGGCCCTACATGGGCTTAAATCATTTCAATCCAGTACCACCGAGGCGTTACGCAAACGGCTTGCAAGGGCTCTTGTCCTGTCTCATTTAGATTATTGCTCTTTAGTGTATCTTGATGTGTCAGGTGAGCTCCGGATGAGACAGCAAAGATTGCAGATTTCATGTGTGAGGTACATATGTGGCGTTAGAAGGTATCAGCATATCGGCGGTACAACTATACAAAGTTATTAACATGAGTCAACCCACGTATCTTGCAGCCTTTTTAAAAAAAAAACAGGCTCGGACCTCTAGTAGGACTGATTTGAGGGAGGTCTCGATTCCATCGTCGCGTACTGATACAGTGTTGAAATCTTTTCAATCTCAAGGTGCGTGCCTATGCAGATTTAAAGCGACAATTCGCGACTATTTTCTATGTAAGTCCAGCGACATGGGCCATGTATATCTATTGTAGAATGACGCTAATCATACGAATGTTGACTATAATAGAAATTGAAGCTTGATAGTCACAAAAAAATGTATTATTCGTAATGATAAGAATATGTGAAGTGTAATGACGTGATTGATGTACGACAGATATAATATTGTGCAATATATGTAAGTTAATGACGAGCAATGTCGAGCTGTGATATGATTGACTATAATATGATCTCTGTAAATATGTATTATTATTGAATGTAGTTTTATTGTTTTTGTCTTGCACAGAATAAACATCTAATCTTATCTAATCTAATCTAATCCACCCCAATATTTCCCGAATTCCCTTCCATGACTCTATACCTTTGTCGCCCCCTCCTCGAGTACGCATAATTAATTCCTAGTTTAGGCTAAGCATGCGACCTTCGCGTGGTTATAAAAGGCATAGCCCCCATGGCTCCTGGCCATTTGCCCTCACACTTTTACCTTCTGCATTCGAACTTTGTGCCGTAAGCACGTACGCACCGGTTTGTTATTTTGACTTCTCACTTGTAAAAGGGACAAACCCTTATACTTAACTTTTTACTTCTTGTACAATAAACTTGCTCTTAAACCTATTTGCTTGCACTTATGTATTCGGTGTACCTTTGCTCCTATTCATATCCGCGAGGATATCATATGAGCGGGAGATATCCCGCCATCATCTCGAACACGAGTCCGCCCGCAGCGCAGCGCAGCTCAGTCGAGCCGACTACGTGGAACCAAGGGCTACACACACACGCGCAACATAAGTCCCTAAATATTTCCCTAGTCTTTTTGATCCTATCGCAAACTCGCACTTCCTATTTTTACCACTATCATATTAAATGTCATTTTCGCTATCCTGCTTTTGCTAATTTCTCTACTCCCAGGTAAATTATGCAAGTATTGACCAACACTAGAGGCGAACGCGATTTAATTTCATATTAACTTCGCGCCATTTATTGCTTACGCGCGACGTAACAATTGGGGAAAATACAGATTTTGGTATGCATATTTGCGCTCTATGTCGTTTACTTGGTCAATCGCGGCATCTAGAGACTCGGATTTGCTCATTAGCCTTTTTATAACACATTGCATACCGCGAATGAAATATGCTACATTATCTTTTTATAATTCGGCATTAAGATCTGGTCTGAGCTTTTTTTCACGTAAGGCGGCCTCGTATGCTTATTGTGCGGAAGATTTTAATCTATTTCAAAATGAAATTACGTTTTCGTTGTATTTTTTTTTTCATTACTGCTAATTTGCCCAGTAATTCGTGAAAACGCTTTGCGGATCAATATGTGCGATGAAAATACATTATAATTTCCTCCATATTAAGAATAATTCTTTACTGTGCACTTTTAATGCCTGTCCGGACAAGCGCATTTTTATCAATGTCGCTAAATCAGGCTCATTACACGGTGGTATCTTGTTTTGCGCTTCTCTATATCCGTCCAAATAAATTCTAAGTGGAATTTAATTTATAAATTGCGAACTGAGTGAGAGTGTTGATTTGCAAGGATTGTAAAGTGTTGTAAGGTTGTCTACCATCATTATTTGCTGGGTTTGTATGATAAGGTGTGCTGTGTACATTTGGAGTAGCAAAAAGTGGAAAGGATTTTGTAATGTCAATTTTTTGAGTGTTGTCATTATTTTGTAATGGAAATTTAGGATTCATATTGGGTGGATTTGTCTTATTTGTTGAGATAATAATAGATTGCTAGGCAATTACTTTCGACATTTCGGCGTTTTTGCTTAAAAGTGTGTGTATTTCGGGCTCAAATTTCTTAATTGACTTACTATCTATAATAGTTTCTATAATTTCTTTGCAACTAATATTCTTGTGAATTAACTCTAGAAGTATGTCTATCATTAATTCATCCTGACACGCGTCGCGCACTTTTGATATATCAATATTATCTTATAAAAATTCACAAATTTTATTTATGTCATCCGCGTGTTCCGGAATCTGTTCGCTTGCGATTTGATATCGTTGTTGTAAAAATGCTAATATTTCTCCTAAATTTGTTTCACGATTGCTTGCTACAAAATTTGGATCGGTTGCCGTTACACATTTTTATACGATATCAGTGGCCTCTTCATTTCTTAATTTATTTTCTGACTCTACGTTGGCCATTTTTGAATTTTCTAAAAAAATTTGCTATCCGCGCTAATTGCTATTAAAATATGCCGGTGATTGGGCCCCCAATTGTTACGTCGCGCGTAAACAATAAATGGCGCGAAGTTAATATGAAATTAAATCGCATTTGCCTCTAGTTTCGGTCAATACTTGCGTAATGTACCTAGGAGTCGAGGCATCAGCAAAAGCAGGATAGCGAAAATGACATTTAATATGATAGTGGTAAAAATAGTAAGTGCGAGTTTACGATAGGATCAGAAATACTAGGGAAGTATTTAGGGACTTACGTTGCATACGTGTGTGTAGTCCTTGGTTCCTTGTAGTCGGCTCGGCTGAGCTGCGCTGCGCTGCGGGCGGTCTCGTGCTCGAGATGATTGAGGGAGATATGAATAGGAGCGCAGGTACAGCGAATAAATAAGCGCGAGCAAATAAGTTTAAGAGCAAGTTTATTGTTTAAGAAGTACAAAGTTAAGTATAAGGGTTTGTCCCTTTTACAAGTGAGAAGTCAAAATAACAAACTGGTGCGTACATGCTTACGGCACAAAGTTTGAATGCAGAAGGCTCTATGGTGTAGGCAAAAGTGTGAAGGCAAATAGCCAGGAGCCATGGGGGCTATGCCTTTTATACCCACGCGGGGGTCGCATGCTTAGCCTAAACTAGGGATTAATTATGCGTACTCGAGGAGGGGGTGACAAAGGTATAGAGTCGCGGAAGGGAATTCGGGAAATATTGGGGTGGATGAGTGTGTCATCGTGGAGTATGAGGTAGACAAGGTAGGATTCTCGTTATACAGCGTAGGTCGATAAGTAGGATTCAGTATGGTAAGATACATATAACTTGACGTCGAGAAGGTGTATGCTAAGCGATGATCTAGACGTAACAGTAGCTTTATTATCGCACCAAAGAGTCATGGGTAAGAGAGATTCATTCAAAATCCAGTTTAGCGAACTTTGTAAAGATACCATCTATTGACAAGTTTCGCTCATAGCGACGTACTCTGTTTGACAAGTTGACAGAGTTACTTAAGACTGTGTGTCTTTCCTGCAATCGTATCACTGTACAGTTTAATTACAAATCTTGTATCTGAAAAACCTTGTAAATCATCGAGCTTTCCTTCAAACTTGAGACCCAGACTTCTAGTATGTTTTAAATATGGACAGACTCGCTTTACCAATTTGCATTCCTTATCACTGGGATTAATCTGATGTCTACTCAATACATTTATCGCATATGATATGTCGGGTCGAACTGTATTAGCGAGATACAAAAGAGAACCTATTATTTTTCTGTATGGACCATTTGTCTTAGATAGTGTACTAACTTAAGTTTTAGCTTAATTTAATCCAACTTGCTTATGTTATTAATAACCATTAATATATCGTCCACGCATAATAATGCACTAAAAATTTGTCATTTTCTTGCCAAGTAAAGAGACAAGATTCAGAATCGTGAGATTTTAATTCAAGCTATATTGCTACTTTTGTAAATTATTTATATCATCTTTCCGAACTTATTTTTAAACTATACATGGCACGTTGAATCTTACAAGCTTTATCTCGTCTAATTTCTTGTAAGCAGCTAATATCCTCATGTATTTCTATCTATATTTGACTATCGATCGCCCCATTAAGAAAAGCTGTTTTAACGTCAATCTGGCGTACATCAAGACCGAACTTGTTTATTATAGCTAGTACTGATCTGATTAAAGGTAAGAGTGAAACTGGTGCATAGGCTTCACTTAATTCATATGATTTTTTATCTTTTAAACCACTTATTACAAGTCGAGCTTTATATTTACATCGTTATCTAATCCAACTTTCTTTTTGAAATACAATCTTGAATCAACGATATTTGGCTTTTTCCCTTCCGAGCTTGATGGTCTATCAACTATCGTCCAAACTTTATTTTTCTTGATTGACTCTAATTCACTTCGAATAGCTTTTTCCCACTCTAGCTTATTTTCTGTACTCATGGCCTCTCGATAAGAGCTTGTCTCATTTTGTGCAATGGTGACAAATTTACACTGTTCATTATCTTCCAACAAATTCAAATCTGATTCAATCTTATCTAACTCTATCAGTTGTTCAATTGATATTTTTTTTCTTGGGCATCCTCTTTTCTATTTTTCTCCCTCCGGTTCAGAGATCAAAATCGCTGTATCTTTATCGAACTTTACAAACCATGTTTCGCGATTTACATCTTCCAACGGATTTGCCCAATCTTTGATACTATTTTTGTTGTATTTATTTCGAAAATCTAGTTTTTCATTAAATCGGACATCCCTACTTTAGTAGTACTTTCTTTCTTCAGGTTTCAAAAATAAGTATCGCGTGGGTCTATAACCAATCAGTATGACTTTCTTTCCTAGCTGATCGAACTTAGGTTTTCCTTTGTACTTTAATATACGCAATACAACCAAAACGTTCTATATGTTCTAATTTAAGCTTTAATTCTGGATTTAATTTTTTTGAGGGTGGTATCATGTTATTAGAGCTATGAGGAATTCTATTATAAAAATAAACGGCATCGTTT
Source organism: Gastracanthus pulcherrimus (assembly GCA_949152435.1). Classification (NCBI taxonomy): domain Eukaryota; kingdom Metazoa; phylum Arthropoda; class Insecta; order Hymenoptera; family Pteromalidae; genus Gastracanthus; species Gastracanthus pulcherrimus. The sequence goes on along the minus strand of OX424573.1, from coordinate 94,941,234 downwards.
AAGGCCAAATACCACATATTTATAGGTAAGCGCGTAATACATCAAAGCTGTAGTCTTTTTCTGAATCGTCTGATTAAAGCGTTCAGCAACTCCATTATGCTCAGGTGTGTCAGGGCTAGCCATTTTTAGCTCAACTTCAAACTTGTCTAGAACATGTAGTATATAACCTCCTGTGAATTATACACGTTGATCACATCGAAGCTAACAGAATTTTGTATCATATCCTAATAAATTTTTCTAGAGCTTTTTTATAAACAACTGTAAGCAATAACCGGTTTCGCTTTTATTCTTCATTGGGTATGCCATTGCAAGTCGTGACTGATCATCAGTAAATACATATATAAATATGTAACCTTTACGGTGTGTAGCAGGGCTAATCGAACCCATTGTATCGACGTGAACAATTTATAAAGACTTAGTCACTCTCTGTCTAGTCGAACTGAAAGGTAGTGTGATAAATTTAGATACAATACAAACTTCGCAATCTAATACAGAATCGTCAAAGTTGACATCTCAATCTGACATACCATAACATATCTTGATTTGTATAAAATACATTGTTAATTTTACTAATATCAGATTCATAATCTGTATTTTCATAGTCAGTCAACTCATTCAGTTTATTTATTTTTCTATCTCTTAATGTATTCGCAAAGTGTAAATATCCAGAGCAAGTCTCATTTTAGTCAGATTTTGCATCTAAGTTTATGTCAGTATCATGTTATAGCTTATCATTTTCATTTACTGTGTCAATTTCCATTTCAGTTTCAAGCTTATTTCGTTTAGTAACTATTTGCCTATTTTCGATCTCTATTTTACTTACAAGCTTATTTTCTTTATCAGAAGTTGTACTTCTTGTCGTATAATCGCGTCAGGTAGTGGTAACATATGTAACAACCTTATTTATTTTGAAAATGTTATTTTTTTATTCAAGTTGTTGGATTCTAACTATATTATCTATTTAGGTTGCTTAGAAATTTCAGAAACAAACGTTTCTTTAAATCCCTGATTGACCATTTTCTCAGAGATAGCTTATTTTCCGATAATGATTCAGCGTATATTACATCATGCAAACTTAAAAACGCGTCGTTATTAGTCTAACCAGAAACGTTACCTACCCCCTCCGATTTTATAATCGCTGATTTATTGTCATTCAAACATTTAATATCAAGCTGCTTAGTATTATCAAAAGTTATTTAATACTCAACCCTGAATTAACCAGAAATCTAATCAGTTGGTTTCCATTGTTTTGTTCTGTGTGAAGAATTTCTTTCCAGCTGAAATTGCGTATAAAGACAATCCAGACTGACATGTCCCTTATATATTTTGCACCTAAAGCACATTTTTAATTTCCATCTGCATTTGTCTCGGTAGTGTCCCTTGTTGCCAAGATTGTGACAAAGCACTCCCAGGCGAGGCACATAGTAGGCATTAGCTCTAGCTGTGTCATCTCTCTATCCAGCAGGTTCTTTGGACTCCTCTCGAGCTAATTCCTGTTAAATAATATAATCATTAAGTTGAATTATTGTGAACAGTTTACCTGTGGAATTTTTTTTAATAAATTGTGTCTCTGACACGAGAAAAATTTGCAATAACAGCTTCAAAGAATGCATTCTTTATTTCTATTTCGGAGAAATCAGTTATATTAGATAATTTATTGTACAATCGAACTATATTATCAGACTTATTCCAAAAGGCAGAAGCCATTTCTTTAGTCGGATAATACCGAATATTGCGTAACTGCTTTCTCAAACTAGAAGTAGTCAAGTTAGTCTGAATTTATTTTGTATGTTTAATTTTATATACGAGTAGCAGTTCTGAAACTTTAGAATGATATGACATATCAATTCTATTTATAATAATGAACTGATTTGATTGACAGATCAATTACGTATCATAGTTTCACAAATAGTCAGTTCCAAAATCAAGTATTCCATAAAATAGTCTATGTTTAAATAATGCGTTAATCTATACTTTCTACTAACTACACTGTTTCGACTAGTTATTTTGATCTGAATTTTATTTCGAACATTCATAGAATTCTTATCAGTTTTGATTTCAAATATTATTATGGTTCATGCTGGTTAGTGTTTCTATTTGTTAATCTCCAGCTGAGTTATCATCATCGGATTCATCTACGAGGCCTTTCTGTTCCACCCAGACTTCGACAGTTTCTTCTATCTAGCTAATCGTATTATTCATCTCATGCTTGTATCCCATGCGCAGCTGAGCAAGTTCATCCTTATATTCATTGGATGTCTTGGTAATTTTGCTGAGCTTTCTTTTGATATTTTCTTTAAACTCAGTATTTTCTTTCTCCGACTTATCCAGCTTCTTCAGTCATTACATCTGAAAATTCAATAGAATGATTAGAGTCTGTCAATTTCAAACAATTATCATTATTTTTATTTTCATCTATCAAGCTAAAACAACCATTATTAATTTCCTTTTTTATTTTTATGTTCAAACTTAGATCAAATCAAATTCAAATCCAGTTTTACATATTCATGTACTTTAATAACTGGGGTGGATTTATTATCTTGCAACTGTAAGTGCAATTCATCTTTCGAACTTTGTGCATCATGTTTGTTGGAGGCACCATTGAATTAATCAGCCGGCCTACCATCAGGTTTAATTATAGTATCCTCATCGACCTTCGAGGACCGACCTTCCTCATTTTGGCTTGAAGTAGGTCCCAACACGAAAGCCACCTCTTTGGCTCGTATTCTCAAAATTTCTCTCTCCACAGACAGTAATGTCTCCTGATGGTTGAATTTTCTGTAATTAATTTAACAAGTAAATAACCACTCCTTTAACGAACAACAATTAAAGGAATAGTGTTTAATTACTGACAGCAATATTGAAAGTCAATGTTCAGTTGACGAACGACAATCAAAAGAACAATGCTAATTGCTTGGTTATTCATAAATAAATGACAACTTTGTTGATAAACAACAATCAAAAGAATAGCATTTTATCACACGCGGCAATATTGTATGGAAGCAAATGTTCAGTTGACGAACGACAATCAAAAGAACAATGCTACTTGTCTGATTTGTTTTATAATAACCTGTGATTTCACGACAAACACAATGTAGCAGCAACAACGTATGCTACACTATACGTATCGGCCAACATTATGCTTTAGATCTGATTAACATGCTATTGAAATGAAAATTTAAATATGTACATATGAATTTACATTGTGTTTGTTTTAGCTAGCAAATTCGAGCTTTTACCTCTCTCATATTTTGTCCCACTGGACATCAACAGAAAAACTCTTTCTGGCTGGATCAATTCCTCGGAGTAACAAATTGAGATTCCTCTCATCTATTACAATCAAACATGACAGTTAACTGTTTTTAAAATAATTTCAGTCAAGCTATTTATTGCAATTTTAATTTAATTTTGATCGAACTATTAATTTTCAATCAAACTATCATTTAATTAGAATCACTAATTTTCAATGAATACACAATGCGGCGCAACATAATTAAAAATATCCTGTATATATATATGAAATCAAGCCATCGTCTCACTCTATTGTATACATGCGCACCAGCAAAGTGAACGCGGTCGCAGTCAGGCTATGGTAATAGCAATGTTCTTTCCGTCGCGCCTATCGTTATAGTACGCTATACAACGCCGCGACTTGGCCCAGCGGCGTGCACGTCGGCTAACGAGAGGCTTCTCCCCGAGAACGTCTACTTGATCGACCAAAGTCATCGTGCAATGCATCTATGCGTACGCGCGTGCGAACATCGAGTGCACTCCTTCATTCCCTCCTTCCAGAGACCAAACATGGCGCGCAAGCTGTACTATATGGAACAGTGGAGACACGCAGACCCTTCACAATATGTACATTTATATATATATATATATATATATATATATATATATATATATATATATATATATATATATCAATTATTATTATTGAAAAGTGTCGGGGTACTTTGTACCTCAAGGACGCTTAGTTTTCACCTTTGTATCCCTATCCCCCTGGATTGGTCCTAATTCCACGAAACCCACAGCTTTGCAATAAGCTAGTAGGTTGTTCCTGTTTACCTCCTTGAAAGTCTCGGGATCCAAGATCCCGTTCCCAAGTCACCTCTGTCGATGTCCGGCTAGGTTGGAGCATTTGCAGAGGAAATGGCTGGGAGTCTCCTCTTCTTTGTTGCACCATTTACACAGGTTGCTTGTTCCCTTTGTTTTGTATAAATAGCACCGCAAATCGCAGTGTTCAGTTAACAGGCCCGGTAGGATGCGTGCCCTCCGTTTATCCAATCTGATGATTCCTTTTCCCCACTTGGCGATACCCATCTATATCCTATGGAGTTTTTCCGTATACTCCTTCCTTCTTTTACTAATTGTTTCCGGACCGCGTCACAGCCTTCCTGGTATGGTAGTCCTACCCCCTTTCTGGCTGTCCGCTTCTATTTGATGCTTGCCTTGTAAGCTGATCTGCTCTTTCGTTCTCTTTTATTCCCGAGTATCCAGGTATCCAGGTGATGCAGACCCTATTTACTCTGGTCAGTTCGTTTAAGGTATTTTCCGTGTCTCTGACCAAGACTGACGTGGTGCTAGGTTTCCCCAGAGCTAAGATAGCTGCTTGGCTGTCGGTGCAGATTTAGATGTCTCTACCTTTGAGCCCTTTTTGCACCAAGTGTCTCGCACAGGTCTATATGACTATCAGTTCCGCTTGTACCGTGTTGTGTCTTCCCAGGCTGTGGGCTGTATCCTTCCGTCGCTTGGGACCACAGATCCAAATTCCGTACCTTTGTCCGTTTTAGATCCATATGTGAACCAGATGTCTCCATGTCCAAAGTGTTGGTTGTTCTACTCCTCTCTACTCTGTATTTTCGTTTTGTAACGTTGCCCGAATTGAAAGATATTATTACTTCCACCCTGAGGCTTTCCAAAGATTGATTCGCCCAGCAATTCTCTCCGGATTGTAGTATATCCGTTTCCTTACTTTGACCACTCTCTGCCGCACATCAGTCTGTATGCCGACCTGGCGGCCGTCTCCTTAATATTTAGGTCAAGGCCATCCATGCCCAGCACCATCCTGACACCGGCTGTGGGGGTACTTCTTCGCAACCCGAAAATTCCCCTCAATATGACCGCCTGTACATGGTCCAGGCTTCTCTTTGTGGTTTTATTTTCGGTTGCTTTCCACCATATTACTGCAGCGTAGGTGAGCTTCGCTTTCAGTATCGCATCATATATCCATAAGGCCTTCGGGGTTCTAGCCCCCATCCTGTGCCAATAGCCGCTATACACTGCATGAATATGTTTAGCACCTTCCGCATTGCTGTTTAACATGCTGCTTTCAAGTTAGATTCTTATCTAGATATACCCCTAGATATTTAACTCCTTCAGCATACGGTATTTCTTTCCCGTAGATGTTAACCTTTCTGTTGATTTTAGTTTTATATTTAGTAGTAAAAACTACAATCTCTGTTTTTTCTAGATTTACCTCTTTGATCAAGATCTGATAAAACTTCCTCATATTTATCCCTGCCATACGCAAAGTCGTCCGCATAGCTGACAGCAAAGATTCCTTCCCTGTCAAGTATGCGTAGGAGTTCGTCAGCTACGAATTATCACAAGAGAGGTGATATGACCCCCCCCTGCGGACATCCCTCGTTGACCTCTCCCTTTACTGTTTTTCCCTTCCATTCATAATAAATGTCCCTACCGATCAGCATTCCTGCTATCCAGTTTCTGATGGTCAGTGGTACACCATGCTTCGCCAGGGCTGTGTCAATGGTTTTCCTAGTGGTGCTGTTAAAAGCTCCTTCTATGTCCGCAAAGGCGCCAAGTACCGTTTCCTTGGCGCATTTTGCCTCTTCAATATATCCTACAACAGAGTGTAAAGCCGTTTCCGTGGATTTACCGACCGAATATGCATGTTGTACCTGGTGTAATGGTGAACTTCCCAGGATAGTTTCCCTTATGTACCTGTCCACCAGCCTCTGCAGCGTTTTTATCATGAAGGAGGTAAGGCTAATAGGTTTAAAATCCTTCACAGACGTGTAACTCTTCTTTCTGGGTTTCGGTATGAACGAAACCCGTGTACGTTTCCAGCTTTCCGGAATATATTCAATGGCGATAATCCCCTACAGATCCCCGTGACCAGTCTCAGTACAGCATCGCACCCTTCCTGTAAAAGTTTGGGAAAAATGCCGTCCAGTCCAGGTGTTTTGTAGAGTTCGAAGGTGTTGATCGCCCATTTGACTCTTTCTGGTGTGACGATCTGTGCCGCCAACTCCCATTCCGGATTTCCTCGTGTCCTAGTTCTCCCAGGTATACGTATTGTCCCTCCCCGTTCTCATTTTTAGTGAAGTCCGGGAAGTTCGCTCTCAGAAGTAGTTCCATTGTTTCATCTTCTGTTTCCGTATAGTATCCGGACCTGTCTTTATGGCTTTGTAAATGAATACTATTATCCTTGGTTAGAAGTCTGGCTAGTTTAGTCGTTTCCGTTAAGCCTTCTGTACTTGAACAGAAATTCTGCCTTTCCTCCCTTTTGGCTTTATCTAGTTCCCTTTTCAAGTCATTTAGCGTATCCTTATACGTCTTCCATCCTTCTCGGTTCCTTGTTTTCTTTGATCTGTTAAAGACCTTTCAGGCCTTCCTTTTCATCGTCTCTAGGCGTCTGTTCCACCAGGGGGCACCGTTGGGTTGTCCATTCGACTTTAACGGGCAGTTCTCATATGCTCTGGTAATGGCTCTCTGGACCTATTCCAATGTCCATTGCAATCCATATTCCGTCCCATATGTTCCTTTAAGGTGTATTAACCGTTCGGTTAGTTTTTCCTTATAGTTCTCCCAGTCTGTATCCTTGAGATTTCTCTTGGGCTCACACCATATTTTCTGGATCTTCATCCAGAATGAAATGGTCTTATGATCCGACATAGATGGTTCATTCTCCACTCTCCATCCATGTATATGGTTTCTAATGTTCATACTGACCAGGGTGAGGTCTAGAACCTCTCTTCTGTTACTGGTAACAAAAGTCGGTTCATCACCCTGATTCATTATGTCCATTTGTGTACTAGTAATATATTCCAGCAGAGTTTCACCCCTCTCATTGATATCTGTACTGCTTCATACTTCATGGTGAGCATTAGCGTCGCAGCCGATGATCAAGTAGAGTTTTTTATCTCTGCAGTATTCTATTACTTTCCTCGTGCCTGTTGTTGGTATTTCCTCGCCGTGAGGAAGGTATGCACATGCATAATTTATTTCTACAAACAGTTATCCGTTTGTATTTAGCTCCCTAATACGTCTCCTCCATACCTAAGGTGTCTGTATTAATGTTATTAGGGCTGTGTTTGTATGCACCTTTGCCATGCTCCTTGATAAAACTGAAGAGGCGCTTTTGCTGTAGTGCAAGTTAATCTGAGAGAAGCGTATCTTGGTGGCCGCCATTATTGCTCTACCACCTGGTTGCGCTTCCTCTTGAGACGTAGTCACTTTCCCCTCGGCGGTACGCTCGCGGTTCAGTGGCTCGAAGGTCACTAGTAAATTCGAGGGTGGATAGGCGTAGGTGATGGGTTAGATGCGTCGGCTGAATGGTGAATGTGTGGGTGGATAATTGGATTCGTGGGTGGATGTAGAAATGCGAGGGTAAACAGATAAATGCGTGGGTGGATGGGTAAATGCATCGGTGGATGGTTGGATTCGTGAGTGGATAAGTCGATGAATGGGTAGATGAATAAATGCGTTTGTGGGGAGATAAATGCGTGAGGGGGGTTGAATGCGTGAGTTGTTAAATGGATGTGTCGTAGGATGGATAAATGCGTGGGTGGAGGGGTGAATGCGTGGGTGGACCGTTGGATTCGTAGATGATTAAATGCGTTTGTGGGAGGGATAAATACATGAGTGAGGATTGAATGCGTGAGTGGTTAAATGGATGGGTCGTTGAATGGATAAATGCGTGGTTAGAGGGGTGACTGCGTGGGTGGACCCTTGGATTTGTAGATGGATAAATGCGTAGGTGAACGAGTGAGTGCTAGCATGGATAGGCGTAGGTGTAGGGGTGAATGCGTGGATAGATGCGTGGGTGGATGAATGGATGCGTGGGTGGACGGATACATAAGTGGATGGATGTATTAATACGTTGACAGAGGGGTGCATGCGTGGGTGGATAGATGGATTCGTAAGCTGATATGTAAATGCGTGGATAAAGGGGGAATGCTTGCGTCGAATTTTTGAAAGCTCCGGGAGCCTAGCAGTTAGCCGAGTATCTGAGAGATAAGTACGAACTTTTATTTTCGGCAAGGTAAGTTTGAACATTTCCATAGAAATTCCTTCAACCCCGCTGGTTTTGGAGGTAGCGTCTAGGTCAGTTTTTTTGCATGTCAGCTCTCGTGACCTGTCGAAATTCAAAAACCTCAACATTTTGGTCAACAGGAGAGTTGCAAACCAATAACAAGTCATTGTGCGCTTGGCGCTCTGCATTACATGAGATATTTGCATAGTGCTCATTCAACATGTTCGGAGTGAAATATCCGAAAGGTGAGGTAAATTTTGAGGCAGTAATACCCATTTTACGCAGTTCTACCCTTTTTGCCTTTGAGTTAGGTGCTTGGGCGATTTTATTGGTAAAGTGAAGATTCTTAGCACTGTCAAGTTGGTTGGAAACTACTTCGTACAACGTTGCGTACGTTAAGGGGAGGGTAGGGTTTTCATGCTAAAAAAAACACTTTTTTTGCGAATTTTTTTTAGAGACCTGGGTTGACCAAATTTATTCAAATCTTTTGTACACTTTTAAGCATCATTTCAACAACATTCTCAAATTTTTTCATGCAATTATGTCGGCAAATAAGCCGATGACAGAGCATTTCCCAAAACGCCTTTTGAAAAAGATGATTTGCGGTGATCACTGTATCTCGGCCAAAATTACCTGTAACCAAAATTTCGGTAAAATTTAATTAAAACATCACTAAATCCTCCCCCTAACGGTTTCCAAATGTATTTTTTTTTTTCATTTTTATACGTTTTATAGCAGTTTGAATCAAAAGTTGTGATTTTTAACTAAAATTTTCGTCATTTTGAGGGTGAAAAACACCCTTAATGTACAAAAAACATTTCATACGAACCGTTGGGGGGAGGTTTATTATACCTAGAAACTGTGTACCAAATTTGGTGTAAATCGGTTGAACGGTTCTGAAATGACAATGATCACGGACTTTGGAAAAGTGGTTTCGAGAAAAACGCGTTTAAAGTTGTTAAGTATGAAAAAGTTAAGAAAAAATCTTTTTTTTTTAACTTACACCGAGTCATCGATTCCAGCTCCATAAAGGACATTTCTTGCTGCAACATTGTTATCCTCAGTTTCTTTTTTTTGCAATCTACGCAAAATCGTGGCCTCTTTAGTTTGCTGTTCAGCTTGAAACTCTGCCTTACTTATCCGACAGTTATCTTCCAATCTTGCATAATCGTGCGCGCTTGGTCCAACGCTGATACCCATATCGGACAAAAAGGTAAGTAAAGCACCTGCGCCTTCATTGAACGTACTTGCAGCTATATACGATGCCAGTTTTACGAGTTGTTTGCTACCAGGTAACTTTTTCGGTGCAACTTTCCAAATCCACTGGTTAAGACTCTCATTGGCATTTTGGGTAAAACCTCCGACACATCTTTCTAAGAGTTCGTGCTTGCTCAACTCTTCGTAGATTGGTTTTAGAGCTTCAATAACGTCTTGTGGAAGTGGAGAGTATGCATGCTTAAAGTTTTCTACCCCCGTTGTGGCCAAAGCTTTTTTATAAGGACACCATGAAGTCTCGCCGCTCGGACACTTTTCATAATGAGGATTTTCGTCTGTCGACTGCTGATGGTAGTAGGTAGCCCAGATGGCATCTTTCATTTTTTGCACCGAATCGCAATTATGTCTTATAGCTGCTCCATAGTATCTACTTAAATTGTCGATCATTTTTCCGGTGAGTTTTCCCTTACCGCCAAGGACTTTACTCCTACGTTTTTTACCAGCGTTTTTTCCTGTTTTTACGACTGTTTCTTCAACAGTATTTTTAACAAGGTCACGCAAACGTTTCCCCATTCTTTTTTGCACGTGTCTGATGCACTCCTTTTTACTAATAACAAAATCTTTACCATATGGCTGTGCTTTGACTAAATTACCGAACGTCTTACTATCTCCGTCTCCAACATAATTACCAATCTTTGTTCCATACTTCTCTTCGGAGCGGCTGAACATGTCTATTACTGCTCCCACTTCCATATTTCCTGATAGGTTGGCTTGGCATTCACCGTTATTTACATGCTCTTCATGCCATTCTTCAAACTCAGCCGTGTTTAAGTTTTTTTCCCATAATTTGCACTGTTAACAATATAAACTGCTAGTTTGAATATCAATTACCTTGCCAGTCCCGTAGCCTATCAACGAAGTTACACCATATACAGAGCTGAAACCTTGCTTCTGCCAGGTCCCATCTCCCGAAACGGTCAAAACATCAGATTCTGAATTTTCCTTCGTTATTTTTATTTCTTCTTGTGCAGTAAAAAGGAGAAACTTTTCAGCAGTAGTTTGTACAGAAGTTGCGATCATGGATATATTACTTAAGTAAGATGTTTTGGATAAAAAGTGACTTGAAATATCCATTAAGCCGCAGAATTTATTACACACTGCTGGGCCTGAACCTAATGAACGCATTGTAAAGGCAAATCGAGTGTTAATCTCGTAGCGGTGACCAATTTTTTCATTCGACGGTATGTAGCGTGGATTGCAATTGGAGCACTTCACTTGTATCTCAAAACCAATACCTTCGTTTTTACAACATTGAAACACAACTTTTGCATCGCATTCAGCACACTTAACTACACTTGAAATTGAAGAAAATACTTGTAAAAAATCAATAATTCTAAAATGTTTTTTAGTATCTTCTGCTACACTGTCACTCGTATTCAAGTTAATTTTTTTAGATGACGCGCTCTTAGTTGTAACTGTATCGTCGGATTTGTCCATTGGGTTAGGCCTTTTTCTCGGTCTACTCAAATAAATTCTTGAGCTACTCCGCTCCTCTCGTGAAGCTTTTGAATTTCTGGGCATTTTATAATTAAAGAAACAATTTCACGAGCACTATTATAAAGTCACTGCGTGGTAGGCGATCGAACGAAGGTTCAACGGTCAACTGACGCTTCTCTTTCTTTTCGAAATATAAACACGTATATAGCATGTATATAAGGCTTTAACTGCTTCTCCTTACTAAATACGATCTTTTCAAAACATCAAATCGGAACAGAATGATCACAGAGAGAATAAACTGTATACCTGCTCCTCAGCTGCGCGCTTCGTTTTCGAGCGCCTGCAGCTGCTGCGATTACACTTCGAGGATAGGGAACTAAAAGGTCTATAACTTCTAGAGTTTTGCTCCGATCTATTTGAAATTTTCGGACAACATTCTTAAGAGGTTATACTACAAGAAAAAGCAAAAAAAAGAAATCGATTTTTCGAAAGTGCAAAACCCTACCCTGGCCTTAAGTTCGTCTTTTAGGTCGTTAATGAATAATCTGAAGAGCAGGGGACGCAGGACCGAGCTCTACAGCACGCCGAGATTGGTGATTAGCCAATCTGATTCTCTATTTATATTAGTAATGACTTTTTGCTTACGACCTGTAATGTATGACCTAAACCACAGGAGAACGCTCCTGGAGAAACCAATGTGCAACAGTTTACGCTGCAGCTTTGAATGTGAAATAGTGTCGAATACTTTGCTAAAATCGAATAATACAATAGTCAACAGTTTGTTTTTACTATTAATTCCTATTCTGATATCTTCGGTGAGTTTCAGTAATGCTGTCTGAGTCCTGTGATGTTGTCAAAAACCTGTTTGCATGGGGTCAAGAATATTTTTTGTCCGCAAAAGTCAGAAATTTGGTCATGGACAATTTTTTCCAGGACCTTAGAAAGGAAGCTTAACAGAGCAATGGGGTGGAAATCAGAAACCGAAGATGGAACTGGTTTCTTCTTCAAAGTCATAAGGTGAGCTCCCTTCTAAGTCCCCGGGAAAATGCCATTTGAGAGGGAGGAATTAATGGTCTTCGCAACATGGTGACCCACTAACGGAAGAGCCTTGGCCACCACACCTTGCAGAATGCCGTCTTCACCTCTAGCTTGTGACGAGAAATGGACAACAACCAGGACTACGTAACAGAAGACGATTTCTCTGCAAATAAAGACGTCATCACTGGCTGTGGCCAGGATGCTGTCAAGATCTTCGTCACTTTCACTATGGGAGACCGACACCCCAGCAAAGTGGACATTAAGCTCATCCGGTGAAAAACCATGAAGCTCCTCTCTTGTCTTAGGCAGGGGTCCCAAGCTCTTGAGTTCCTTCCATAAGTCTTTCTTTGTATCAAGAGCCTCAAAGATACGGTTTTGCTTTTTGTTACTGCGTCTTGTTTCTTGTACAGATACGCGAGGTCAGCGTCAACCCATGGGGGATTTGCTTTCTTTTTCAGTGAAAATTCCTTTAAAGGTGCTACTTTATCAATCGCAGCCATGAGGTTGACGCTGAGGCATTCAAGTTTGTAGTCGATGTCTGTATCTGAGCCATCAAGCGGCGAACAATCACAGTCAGCAAGCTGAGAGAGGACGTCGTCTTGCTGTATGGATTTAAAATCCCGATAGCTAAACGAGTTAGCTGCAGGGGATACAGCAGTTTCAACCCCAATCTGAACCTCTATTATGTTGTGATGATTGGGAAAAGGCGCCGCCTGATTACTACTACTAAGCACTATGTCATTGTAATAAGTCATTATTACATCTATCCAAGTGTGATAATCATTGAGGTGATGTGTCGCACCATGATCTACTATACAAAAATTAAGATCATTAGCAAGTTTCCTAACAAATTTTGCATCGTCTGACGTCTTGAGTAAGTTCGCATTCAGATCGCCCATGATGATTTTATGCCTATAATCTTGAGTGTGCATTGAGAGATGGTCGATAATAGGCACCCCCCTCTATGCCATACATATTTAAAATGAAGCCTCATCGCAAGGGCCTTTAGGCTTCTGAATTTTAGAAAAGAGTTTCTGTCTAGAAACTCATTGATGAAGATTTTAGCATTTATTATTAAATTATTAGTTTCCTGGTCAAGAGGCGAGGTGTCTACATCTCTCGTATGGAAGCTTGTAATTAACTTCTTCGCACGCATAATTTCCCCTACTAATGCACTATTGGAGAGGGTAACAACCCACGGCGACCATCGACCCCTATATTTTGCGGAAATTGGTGACTGAGGCTGTCGCTCGTCCGATCGAAGCAGGCGGATGCTTACAATGTCCTCTTTCCGAATCAGTGGGAGGACCGCAGCACAATGTATGCAACATCAATCCTATTAGTATCATTACCATCATAAATACATCAAATAATTATATCTTTATATGTATTGATGTCGCTGCCACGCATGGCTCCCCCATCGACCGATTTAACCCTCGTGCTACGTCGGAGTGGAGCAGCTCCACTTACTTCATCGTTGTTTTCGCTATCTGTATTTCTATTTTTATTACTATTTTTATTGGTATTAACGCATTTGTCATTCGGAGAAAGTAAACTACTTCCATCGTGGATGTTGCCAGTACTATGAACATCGTCATTATTATCACTATTCGAGTTAGAATTGTTATTATTATTATTATTAGTGTTATTATTAATAGTGGTCAACGAGAAAGTATTTTCATCATTTCTAGGGAGTATGCCAAGTTTGCAGTTTTCTAACAAGTTTGATGTTTCTGTATTTGTTTGTTCAATGTTCTCTATTTTTCTTAATATTGTATCATATGGTTCTGCTCCCTCCTAGAGGAAGCTATCTAGGAGTAAAAGAAAGATTTCTGAAAAACATATTACAAACATGTCTTGGACCTTTGGGAACCAAAATACACTATTTTTAGAAAATGTCCGTATGGATGTGTATACGAGGTCTGTCCCAAAAGTATCCGACCTACCTCGATTTCTCGGCGCTTGATTTATTCTTCGTCATCCGGGGGGTGGCATCCTTCAAAGTAGTCCCCATTTGATTGAACAAGACGCTCATATCGATGTTTTCACTTATTAAAGCACTTTTGAAAGTCAGACTTCGGAATCGCCTTTAGTGCATTCGTCGCATTAGTTTCAACAGTCTGTTTATTGTCGAATCGATGTCCTTTAAGGGCATTTTCAATCGAGGAAACAGCCAAAAGTCGTAGCGAGCTATATCAGGACTGTATGGAGGCTGGCGGAGCTGCGCAACACTGTGTTTCAATAAATACTGCTGCACAAGGTTTGATGCGTGCGCTGGAGCATTGTCGTGATGAAGAAGCCAGTCATTGGTTTCCCAAAGTTGCGGTCGTTTTCTCCTGATTGCATTACGTAATCTTTTCAAAACTTCAACGTAGTACTCTTTATTGATTGTCTGGCCTGTAGGGGCATATTCGTGGTGCACAACGCCCTCATAATCGAAAAAAACAATCAACATTGACTTGATGAACGAGGATCACTGTCAACAGATGTGCGGCCACTTTTGAACCGCCTATATCACTCTTTTATTTGTGTTTTGCCCATACACTCATCTTTAAAGGCCTTTTGCAACATTTCAATAGTTTCCGCACAACTTTTACCGAGATTAAAGCAAAATTTTATGCAAATTCGCTGTTCGGTTCGTTCTGCCATTTTTAGCAATAAGCAAATTGCGACCAACGCAAAAAAGTCGTCGTAAACAAATACACGCTGCGCGGGAACTAAGGCGTTTCATCGGTATCTCAGGCTACTGACGAGAAGGTTAGGAGTTGCTGGTGACGTTCGTACCCTCCAGAGGTCGCCTGAGTCTCTCCGCGCGAAGATATGAACGTAGGTCGGTTACTTTTGGGACAGACCTCGTATGTGTATGTATGTGTGTGTGTGTGTGTATGCATGTGTGTGTGTGTGTGTGTGTGCGTGGGTACGTGTGTGTGTGTGTGTATGTGTGTGTGTGTGTGTGTGTGTGTGTGTGTATTCCTCTATATCTCGAGTAATCTACGGTAGAATGGATGACTCAGGGCTCATTTTTTTCGATTTTTGAAATGGAAAGGCGTCTCAAAAAGATATTTTTCTGATGCGTTTTTGTTTCTATAATATCATTGGTTCAGTGGTAATCCCTTTTTTGTTATACCCGAAAACGTAATTTTTTTAACCGGTTGTATCTCGGAAATATATCCTGGAAATTTATTGCAAATATTTCTGGTATTAGTAACATTGAGAGAAACATTCAATAAAATTGTTCAGTCTTACTACTTTTCTGATCCTGAGAAAAAAATCATTTTATAAAAAAAAATCGCTTTTCTATGTCATATGATATCTTGAGTAAAACGACATTATTCCTTTTGAAAATTTCCAGACAGGTAGCTTTTATCTATCTATTGGCTGACTTATTTTCCCAGATCATGAGGACTTTTATTTTTCAAGATATTTGAAGTTATGTTTTTTTTTCAAATTTTTTCTTGATAACTTATATCTGGAGTTCCTTTTATTCGTTTTTAATGAAGCTTCTGAATTGAAAAAAATTTAAGATTTATCGACCCGTTTGTAGTATGTATGTTCGAAATAAATTGATAACTTCCGAATAAATGCATTTTAAAGATCATAAAATTACCTATCTTCTCTAACACGAAATTTTTTATAAGCTATCTTCCTTCTGGCGTTATACATGAAAAGATCATTTTTTGTTTAATCGATATCTCGAAAACACGACGGAAAATCGTTAAAATAAATCGAACTGAAAAATGTAGCTTCCCCATATCTCTTGGCTGAAATATTTTACGTAGACTATGAGGTCTTTTATCTTTCAAGATATTTGAGGTTATATTTTTTTATTTTGATTGCTTATATCTCGAGAATGTCGTTGTCATTTTTTTGTTTTTTGTTGAACATACGAAATTAGAAAAAAATAAATATTTCTTGATTCGTTTTTGTTTTATAACTATTTTTCTATTTTGTGATATTTTGAAATCTATAATGCTATTTATGATCATAATCTTATAATTTTGTATAATTTATGTTTTAATGAACAATTAATAATGATAAAAAATACACCTATTTGAGCTATTATTTAGAAAGTAATATATCAATTTAATATTAATGCTTTAGAATAAAGAAATTTACTGGAAGTCAGTTTCATTGGAAATCGAATGAAACCATTTTTACCACTTTTCTGCCTTATTAAAATAATATATTCATATAGTATAAACTTATCCATTAATATTATAAAAGTCCATCCTGGGGACGTCTCCTTCACTGAAAATCGACTCTGACCATGTTTTACCGATTTTGTATAGCTGATGTCATGGGGGTGGGAGTTTGTCACTATATGTGGTGTAAGATTGGACTAAAAAGCTATGTGAACGTTAGCGGAACTACTTCCTGAGTAAACCGGAAGAATTCTTTCAATTTTAAAAATTAAAAAAATAAAATTTATTATTTAGAAGATAGAAAAGGGATAGGGGGTGGGGGGTCAGTGATCACGTGGGATGTAAATGTGGACGAAAATATTTTATGTCCGTTCACACGATGTTGACATCATTATCATAAACAAGGCTCACGATGATGATTAGTGATAATACCGTGCACAATAACACACATAGTCGCATACATACGCACATGCTCACATACATAAACATCCCACACATACATAAACATCCCACACATACACATAAATGGTTAAAACTTCACAAAAGTTTTCAAATATCAAAAGTAAGCCTTCGAAAAGTTGGTATATGTCAAAAAAATACTGATGCAATTTTTATGTAAAATCGCGAATTAAATAACTAAAACTTAATTATTCATGCTAAAAAAAGTTTTGGCAATTGATTATACTACTAGAATTGAAAATCAGTTGTGTCCTAATCGTGAAATAGTACATTATGAACGAGAGCAGTATCACTCGAGGAAAACATCGACTTTTTTCTCGAGTTACATATAGTACTTTATGCCCATCTCAACTGTGGCCATTTTTTGACTTGAAAAGCGGGACTAATAGACTGTTAAAAGACGATATTGTTATGAGACAATCGAAAATCAAAGTTATTCGTAGAACTTGATCAAATCAAGGAATTTAGAGTAGTTTCCAGTGAAGTCACTCTTTTTCCCGCAGTTGCGGGACAAAAGTTTACTTTTTTCCCGCAAGTAGGTAAGCTATACGGGTTCTGGGGCACCTGGGGCGAGATGAGGTGCCCCAAAACCAGCTTAGGGTTTGGGGCGGGGCGAGATCGGGTGCCCGAGAACTGGCTTAGGGTTACCGGGTCCCCTCCCCGCCGCGGAATTCCCCCACTCGGACCCCACTTTCTCCTTCCACCCGGCCGCGAGGGAGACGCCACGAGGGAGACGCTGTACCTGCACGCGCGATCCCACAGTGCCTCCCGCAAGTGATTTTGTGTGTGTGAGCGTGTGTATGTGTGTGTATGTGTGTGTGTGTGTATGTGTGTGTATGTGTGTGTGTATATGTGTGTGTGTGTCTGTGTGAGCGTGTGTGTGTATGTGTGTGTATATGTACGAATGGAAGAATCTACCTCACCGACGGACAACCGCACTTGTCTGCCGTCAATAAGGTTATGGAGATGCAAGATGGCGGTGAATGCTGACACGTGCACGGACCTGTCTAGATTTGCTGAGAGACCGTCAGGCCACTCGTACCGTCACAGGCTCACCACTCCTCCTTCGCTTTGAGAGACCTAACGAGGCTCTTGAGAATCCAATCGAACGAACTGCAGAGACAAGAACTAATGTTCTGAAGATTGTATGCGATCGCCTAGCGTACATGTATAGACCTGAAAGAATAATATTGTAGATTATTTTTGCTTACCTTTACAGAGGAAGGGTGAAGGCCCCGACCATCGCCTCACCTGTGTGGTTCTCCGCTTAGCATAACCTCTCTATAGACTTCCTCTTTATGGTTTCTTTAAATGGAGACCTTCAGTGAATGCGCTCGACAAGTTTTCTTCCTAAAAAAAGTTTGGGGGTATTCACCGAGATTTTAACCCAGATCGCCAGAACATGGATACATGTGCACGTATTTGTATGTGCGAGAGTGTGATGTTACATAACAGGAATCCTAACCTCAAAACTTTTATCGATGGTCAATATACTCGATGGTAACCAAATCATTTACCTAACCGATATTTGGTATTATCAATTAGCGAAGGACGGTAAATCAAATTTTGTTTCTCCTTACCGACCATTTGTTAATGGAGAATAAATTATTGACATCTACAGAGAGCGCTACAAAATAGAGGTAAATTAGAAAACAAATTCACATTGAAGCGAAAATTCAAGTTTTGGACTTATCGATTGATAGGAGCAGCATTTGCCGGATATGATGTATCTATTAGTTTATAAAAGCGTATGGAAAAAGTAATTTTTGAATATATAATTTCATGGCTGCGTTGAATAGTCCATTTATAAAAATCATGATATCTCCTATTCTACTTAAGGGATTAGACTGAAACTTGGAGCATAGCTTCCTTAGGGCATAATAAAGATGCGAGCTAAGTTTCATTGAAATGCACCAAGTAGTTTTGAATCACGTATGAAAGAAGTTATTTTGAAATTTCAGAGCCAATATAAATGATTAAAGGATTAGGTAGTAAAGATGAGTAGTCTCTTTTTATTAAAGTATGTTCAACGTTTCAATGATTATTAGCCTAGAAAAGGGCTGATTGGATCTGGTGGTGGTTCTGAAAAGGACCGATTATTCCTCCTCTCGTATCAATCTATTTATCCTGTAGACTGGTAGTCTGAGAGTTCCAGTAACTACCTTACAAGGATTTGTAGTAATTCTGAACCATGATTGTTCCTTCTTTTCATCAGCAGTAGGTTATGGTTCATCCTTGTATACGATGGAATTAGATTTTGGCTGTGAACTTTCCCGTCGCAAACATTGACAGCTTACAGCTTTCTTCGTATCTCTATGTATTGGTATAATACATCCTTCACAATAAGAAGTCATGAGTTGCAATTCCACTTTCTCACTCAACTCATTCTCAGTCAAACGAACGTCTTTATATTTAGCCTTGACAGTGCGGATAGCGTTGACGAGATTCATAGCTGATGGTTTCGGATGAGGCTCCATAACGATCAAACGAAGGAATGATTTTTCTTACGCAATACTACTCCTCTTTATAAGGATTCGCCCACTCATATGTATAAATCCCACCCCCGCCCCCCCCTTTCGAGGTGCTGCGTAGCACCAATCAGAACTTTAGCAGTTCCCCAATAGTATGTAAGCCTGGCTTTCCCATCTCTTTCACAGTAATAGTAGGGTTAGTATTATAACCTCAAATATTTCTTTTGATTAAAACATCCCTTTTCAAGGATATACATAATTTCAAGGTAAGAAACAATATTTAATATATATATATATATATATATATATGTATACAAACTAGTCAATGTATCAATATTTGATTAGAATTTTGAGATTATGATAACCTCTAATTCTTTTAGAATTTTGAGGTTAAGACTAGAATTAAAGATGCTCATAGCTCCTTAAAAATATAATAATCGACTTAATCTTAGTACTTTATTGAGAAATAAATGGTTATGAATCTATATTTAGAAAAAGTTATAAACATCTCTTTAACAGGTAGATATAGTTTTAATACTTTTATTCAATAAAAAAATATTCAATTATAAATCATATACAACTTTGTTTTCATTATCATTTGACATATAAACGTCATCCACACAAAAAGTAATACGTATCATATCTCGATTGAGAACTGATATTATCAGTTTAGATGAAACTGTAGAAGCACATAGAGATGATATAGATAATAAATGCAATGATCTCGAAACCTACAGCAGCCTGTAAAAGAAGCATTGACTCAAACCCTTAAAAACATTCAATCGATAGATGTCAAAGTGATAATATCGAAGGATGGAACATCAGAGACTGGTGGTGGAAGAGCTTCATAAGCCTGCTTGATCGAGATTTAATCGTAGCCTCAAAAATAAAATGTGGATAAAGTTCAGTCTACAAGGAAACCACAAGTGGCTCAATATTTTGACTGACTTAATGTCAAAGTATAACGACAGAACCATCGATCTATTGGTATGAAACCTAACGAAGTCTCTGCTTCCAATCAAGCTCAAGTACTAAAACGATTTTCTCGCGACAGTTATTCGTTGAAGAAGAGAAAGCCTAAATTCAAGGTTATTGACAAAGTACGTGTGAGTAAGGCTAAACAATTGTTCGAGAAGGGTTACACACCCAACTGGTTCACTGAGATATTCACTGTTAATAGAATCGCAGCCACGAATCCTGTAACTTACCACCTATCAGTATATCAAAGTCAACACATAACTAGTGGATTCTACGAGCAAGAACTTTTAAAAACTAAGTATCCCAACGTATACCTAGTGGAGAAAGTTCTCAAGAAACGTGGAAACCATGTATACGTTAAATGGTTGGGTTTCAATAGTTCTCACAACAGTTGGATTAATAAAGCTGAAATATAAGACATATTTTCTGGTATAAATAGTTTGCTACGTTTGAAATTATTCCTAGTCCTGAAAAGGACTTATTGGTTTTGTAGCTCTGAAAAGAGGTGTTGGTTTTGTTGTAGTAGCGAGAGCCTCAAGCTTCGCCTTCGCTTGTGGGATAAAACCAAAAAAATAGTAATCGACTATTATGAATCCCTTACTTAGAACATGAAAGTTCAAAGTAGGAGATGCATGAGTGTCTCCTTATCCCTCCATTATAACGCAATGGATTCAACCAGTATTGAATTGCACTATATTGTATCCTTTGTAGATGAGAAATAGCTGCAGCTTATTAGCCTTTGCTGCCATCTTATCCAACAAGGTTTCATCCTTCACTAGAGCTACAGACCCTCGACCAGGGAGGTACACCTGAAACTCTCTACCCAGTACAGCGACGATCTTCTGTCTGGTGCTGATAGGTTTCAGGGACGTAACCATGAACTCCTGATTTTGCTTGAGATCTGTCAAGCTCCGCAAACGCTAGTCTATTCAGAGCTTTCATCTTAAAAGAGGTTGTAGTCGATAAGAGTTAGAATTTAGTGAACTCCTAGAGAACTTCTACTGGAGATCGTCTTCACGACAGTCACTTATGTTCGCTTGGCTTCGAACGACGTAATGATTTCTAGAGTGCTGCTCACTCTCCTATATTCAGCTCTCCCCTACACAACCACCTCTAGAGCCGCTGTCGCTCAACGAATCGAAATGCTTGGAGACCTATGAATTGGACCCTGCACATTACTTTACCACTCACAGTCCAACATGGGATACCATGTTAAAGTATACAGGAATTCAGCTAGGGCTCTTAACAGACATCGTTATGCTGATGTTCATTGAACGCGGAATCAAGGGGTGGTATAAGTCAGTGCATTAACAGATATGCAAAGGCTAACAATCCATACATGGACTCTGATTTCGAGAAGAAAAGAGATCGTAAGTACTTGATATATTATGACATAAACAACTTATATGGATGGTAAGATTATTATTATTATTATAATTATTATTATTAATATTATAATTTTTTTATAATTTGTTTCAGGGCCATGACGAGATCATTACCATATGGAGGATACAAATGGGTAAAAGACGTCACATATCCAAACTTCTTCAACGTTCCGGACGATAACCCAATAAGATGCATCTTGGATTTTGACCTCATATATCCAGCAGAGCTACAAGATGCTCACAAGGATCTTCTATTATCTCCAGACCATATGAAACGACAAGGATAAGCTGCTGACAACACTAAACAAGAAGATTTATTAAGTACTGCATTATGTTTCATTGAAACAAGCACTCAAGTACGGTCTTAAAGTGGACAAAGATCACCGGGCCTTGGAGTTCAACCAGAAACCTTGGTTGAAACCGTATATTGATTTGAATAGTGCGAAACGTCAGAACGTAAGGAACGAATTCGAGAAGATGCTGTACAAGTTGTTCAACAATGCCGTCTATGGAAAGACCATAGAGAATGAACGAAAAAGGGTCGACGTCAAACTGGTCAACAAGTGGGACACGAGGTATGGTGCTTAGGCATATAAATCAATGTCAAATTTCCATAGCTGTTCAGTTTTCGACGAAAATCTTGCATCGATTCAGATGGCTTGCATTAAGATCACTATCCGCAAGCCAATATACATCGGGCTCAGCGTGTTAGACTTATCAAAATCACTAGTGTACCGCTTTCATTATGAGTACATGGGTAACAACTCAACTTCTATACACTGACACTGACAACCTCATCTATGAAGTTAGCAACGTGGACATGTATGATGTGATGAAACAAGATCTTCACGAGTTCAACACCTGTGATTATCCCGAAGATAATCCATACAACGCGGCACGTGTAAGCAACAAAATCGTTGGCCTCATGAAAGATAAGTGCAACGGAAACGTAATGACAGAATTCGTGGGGCTCAGAAGAAAATGTACTCTGTCAAGATCCAAGGATAACAGCCTATAAAGAAGGTTAAGGGAGTCAAATCATCAGTCGTCAAATCTACCATCGAATTTGACGACCATATTCGTCGTTTATGTGAAAACGTAACTGTTTGTCGTGAACAACGCAATATTCGAACCAGACTCTACATCATTCGGACAGAGAAGCAGAATAAGATTGCTCTAAGCCCCCATGACAATAAACGCTTCCTAATCTCCAATCAAACGGATACACTGCCTTAGGGTCACTCGGA